>CM077647.1:2777415-3264915 GCA_039707465.1 Rhabdophis nuchalis | reverse complement strand
GATCTTATTGACCCATAACCTTTAAGACCTTGGTTGAAGCAGCTGTAGTAATAATATTCTGAACTCACCCCCCATCGATGCACTGGTGCACTTTACATCCACTCTTTTATGTGTTACCACTATGTGTTTTAATTCTATTTATTCCATCTATTTATGAATTTTAATGTGCCAATGATGCTTGATTTTATCCATGACCCATTTTTACATTTTATAATCATTTTGTACTCTAAAACCGATTTGCTACGACTGCGAGAGTCCCCGCTCTCGCAGGTTTGGCCCTCCGCTTTAACGAGGGCCCGCCTTGATGAAGGATATATTGATCTGGAGAGGTGGGCGAAGCGCGGCATTAGGGGTTTTTTAGTTTCTAAATTATTGTCTATTTTAGGGGGTACCAGGGAGGGGGGAGGGTATAAGCAGTTAGGAAGAGAGGGCCAGGCCGGCAGTCGGCGGAGGGTAGCGGAGGGATCCGTGAGGGGGGGGAGAAACACGAGTCGTCCCTATGGAGGGCATTTCCATCCCGACGGTCGTGGGGAGAGGCAGGTCCGAGGGGAGGCAAGTTTCATCCTCCCGGTTGGGGACACGCAGCCGTTGGTTGCATACGGTTGGGTGTCACAACCCCTGCAAGCTAGGTGGCCAGGGAATACAGAGCCAGGGCCTGAGGCTGATGTTTTGCAATGCCAGGTCCGTTGTCAACAAAGCCCCCCTCATTTGTGACCTTGTGTCAGAGGGGGAGCCGGACCTGGCAGGAATCGCGGAGACCTGGTTGGGTCACGAGGGTGGACTCCCCCTCGTTGAAATGTGCCCACCAGGTTACCGCGCTTTTCATCAGCCTCGGACCCTAGGCAGGGGTGGTGGGGTAGCTGTTATTGTAAAGGAAGGTCTTGAGCCGAGAGAGACCACTGTGCCACAGACCACCGGTTGTGAGTCCCTCTGCGTGAAGTGGGGCCTAGGGAGGCAGTTGGGCGTGCTGGTTATATACCTGGCTCCCCGCTATGTAGCAGCAGCCCTGCCCGAGCTCCTGGAGGTGATCGCTACGGTGGCAGTGGAGACCCCCAGACTCTTAGTCATGGGGGACTTTAATCTGCCATCGGTGGGCGAATCATCCGAGGTAGCTCGGGAGTTCATGGCTTCCATGACGGCCATGGACCTGACCCAACTAATTCAAGGCCCCACCCACGAGGGTGGACATACACCGGATCTCATCTTCGTCTCTGGCCAGTGGAAAAGTGATCTGATTATAGGGGATATAGCCATCACACCCTTGTCATGGTCAGACCACTCACTTCTCCGGCTCGACTTTCCAACCGCTACTCCCCTCCGCGGGGAGGCGGAACCTGAGTCACCAATCTGGTTCCGCCCCAGGCGCCTGATGGACCCTGATGGGTTCCAGGCGGCGCTTGGGCCACTTCCTGTACCCCTGACCCGCGCCCCGATGGAGGACCTCACGGCCGCATGGAATAGTGCGGCCGTGGGGGCCTTGGATCGGGTCGCGCCCTTGCGGCCTCTCTTGCGGCGGTGAGCCACCCTGGCCCCTTGGTTTACCGAGGAGCTGAGGGTGATGAAACGCCACAAGAGATGCCTAGAGAGAAGATGGAGGTCTTCCCGATCTGAATCTGACCGGACACAGGTAAGAGCCCATTTACGGACTTACATTGTGGCGCTGAGAGTGGCCAAACGTCATCATTGTGCGACTCTCATAGCATCCGCAGATAACCGCCCTGCCGCCCTGTTTAGGGTGACCCGCTCCCTCCTTCAACAGAGGGTGCGGGAAGCCCCGCTACAGGGCAGAGCAGAGGAATTTGTGATTTATCTGCAGGAGAAAATCGCTCAGATACAGAACGAGTTAGCCCCCATTCATGGCCCAGTGGGTTGCCACGAGGCGGATCTTGTTTGGGAGGAGTTTGACTCCGTTACTTCCGAGGATATGGACAGGCTACGTGGGCGACTGCGAGCCACCACATGTTTATTGGACCCGTGTCCCTTCTGGCTTGTACTGGCATCCTGGGAGGTGACACGAGGCTGGATCCAAGAGGTTGTCAACGCTTCTTTGAGGGAGGGTTCCTTGCCTGCCTCCCTTAAAGAGGCCATGGTGAGGCCCCTCCTGAAGAAGCCCTCTTTGGATCCAGCTTTTTTAAACAACTATCGTCCCGTCTCCAACCTTCCCTTTTTGGCGAAGGTTGTCGAGAGTGTGGTGGCACAACAGTTTCCCCGTCACCTGGAGGAAGTTGATTATCTAGACCCGCGCCAGTCCGGCTTTCGGCCCGGGCATAGCACCGAGACGGCATTGGTCGCGTTGGTCGATGATCTCTGGAGGGCTAGAGATGGGGGTTGTTCCTCCATCCTGGTCCTATTAGACCTCTCGGCGGCTTTTGATACCATCGACCATGGTATCCTATTGCACCGGCTGGGGGGGTTGGGGGTGGGAGGCACTGTTTTGCGGTGGTTCTCCTCCTACCTCTCTGGCCGGTCACAATTTGTGTTGACAGGGGGGCAGAGGTCGACCTCGAGACCCCTCACATGTGGGGTGCCTCAGGGGTCGGTCCTCTCGCCCCTCCTGTTCAACACATATATGAAGCCGCTGGGTGAGATCATCCGTGGTTTTGGGGTAGAGTACCATCTCTACGCTGATGATACTCAGCTGTATATATCTACCCCAAACCACCCCAACGATGCCGTAGCGGTGATGTGCCAGTGCCTGGAAGCCGTGCGGGTCTGGATGGGAAGTAACGGACTCAAGCTCAACCCGACCAAGACTGAGTAGCTGTGGTTTCCGGCTGTCCGGTTCAACCAGCTGTCTCTATCGCTGGCCATAGGGGGCGAACATCTTGCCCCTGTGGATGGGGCGCGCAACTTGGGTGTCCTCCTGGATTCCCGGCTGTCCATGGAAGATCAAGTGACAGCCGTGGCCAGGAGGGCGTTTTACCAGGTTCGCCTGGTTCGCCAGTTGCGCCCCCTATTGGACCGGGATGCCCTTCGCACAGTCACTCATGCTCTCGTGACATCCCGACTGGACTATTGTAACTCTCTCTACATGGGGCTCCCCTTGAGGTGCACCCGGAGGCTGCAGTTGGTCCAGAATGCAGCCGCGCGAGCAATAATGGGTACCACAAGGTACACCCATGTAACACCGCTCTTGCGCGAGCTGCACTGGCTACCTGTAGTCTTTCGGGTGCGCTTCAAGGTGCTAGTCATCATCTTTAAAGCGCTCCATGGCTCGGGACCTAGCTATCTGCGGGATCGGATTCTGCCTCATACTTCCTCACGGCCAATTCGCTCCCACAGAGAGGGACTTCTCCGGGTGCCGTCCACTAGACTTTGTCAGCGGGCGACGCCCAGGGGAAGGGCGCTCTCTGTGGCGGGCCCGGCCCTCTGGAACGACCTCCCCCCCGATATTAGAACTACCACGGACCTCCGTTCCTTCCGTCTGAAATTGAAAATGCACTTTTTCTGCCTGGCCGGCCTAGGGTAGCCTCTTACCATAGTATTATAGGGTTTAGGGTTTTAGTGATTGGTTTTGGGGAATTTTAGCGCAGGGTCTTATTGTTTAATGTGTTTTTAACTGTTTTGTATATCTATGTATATTTATTGTTTTAATTTCCCTGTGCACCGCTCCGAGTCCCCTTGGAGAGAGGGAGCGGTCTAGAAATTAAATATTATTATTATTATTATTATTAACAGAGATTGTACAGCTATACAGGATCACAATGTGCCAATGGAAGTTTATAAAGAACTTGGGAAGAGGAAAAAAAGCCGATGGAGAATGTGGACTTTAAAAGCGGCAAATTTAACTCATCCTTGGAGAGACAATGGCTGAAAAGAGGAACTTTTATCCCTTGATGAGTAATAATTAGGCTGGGTTTAAATTACTATCAAGGATTATTAATTAATTGATTGTTAGCAATAACTATAGATGCTTATAATAAGATTATGTTTGATAATGATATATACAGTATTAGTTTATCTATAGCTGGGGAATTGGGTTACTTAGATGGTTATAGAAAGATGATGTGTTAATGAATGATATATATCTGCTTATCTATAGGTGGGGAATTATGCTACTAAGATGGTTATAGAATACTCTTGGTAAATGTTTTTGTTAATGATATATATTTGTTTATCTATCAATGGGGAACTATGCTATTTAGATGGTTATAGAAAGACTATGTGTTAGTGAATGATATATATTTGCTTATCTATAGATGGGGAATTATGTGATTAAGATGGTTATAGAATACTATCACTCTTGGTAAATGATCAATCAATTAACAGTTACATAAAATTTTAGATAATTATATGGAATCTATAGAGATATGAGGGGATTAAATAAGGGATATTAATAGTAAATAGGATTTAAAGATATTATTAAAGAAAAAATAGATTGAGGCTAGAATACTTGATAAGACTTGTGGATATTGATATTGAATCACAGGATAAATTGTTAGATTTAAAATTAATAAAATGAGACTACCCATGAATAATAACTATTCCTGGAAGGCACAGAATTTATGGATACCCGATTAGGTCTTCTTATATTTAAATTTATTTAAATTTATCTATACTGTTTTTGGTTCTTTTTTGTTTGGTTTTATAAATAGAACATCATTATACAATTAGGCTTTACTTAAAAGGGTATTAAAACAACTAGCAAGATTCGGGATTGAGATGTAACAATTGTAATAATTTATATGAAAATTAAGCGATAAACCTTGAATCTGAAATGATAAATATCATCAACACAAAATAGAGCTGGCTCAGAGGCCGAAATACACCAAGTAAATGAGACGAAGAGTGTGGAGTAGAGGAGAGAGGTAAGGGAAGAAGAGAGAGAAAGGAGAGAGGGCAAAGAGGGGGAAGAGGAGGAGAGAAAGGAGGAGTGGAAAGGGGAGAGAGGAGAAAGAGAGAGGAAGGGGAAGTAGAGAAGGGGAAGGGCGTCAGAGGGAAGAAAGGAGGTAGGGAGGAGGAGGAGAGAGGGGAAAGAAAATGATGGATAAGGCACAAATATGGTGTATGGAGAGCAGAAGAGCCCTCTGGGAGTTTTCTGGGAGTTGATGGTAAAATGAAATGGTAAAATGGAATGATGTAAACATTTAATAATATAATATGATGTTGGCTATGTAACAGTATATATGTTGTTATTTACTTTGAAAATCGAAAATAAAATAAAAATATCTTTTAAAAAAAAGTTACATTCAGGGCTGCTGTCACTTTGAGCGGTCACTAAATGAATTCTTGTAAGTCAAGGACTGCCTGGGTATATAAATAAATTTGAGAAATTGATTTAATTCTAGGTCCCCTCATCTTTCGCAATTATTTTGAAGGTAATTTAGGGTTTTAATGGGTTATCCTGCCATTATTGTTTTTTTTAAGTTTTCAAAGATTTTAATTGTAATTACAATTGTGATATAAAGGCAGTCCTAGTTTAGTGACTCTTCAATGGCACTGAAAAAATGACTGTTAACCGTCACCTCCCGATCATATGATCCAAATTCAGACACTTGACTCGTGTTTACAACGGTCGTGGGATCCCTGGGTCACCTGGTCAAAATCCAGAACATGGGAAAGCCAACTTGTATTTACAACGGCTGCAGTGTGGCAAGGGAAGCCAACAATTTGCGTCACAACTGTGTGACTTGCTTAGCAATGGCCACGATTCACTTAACAGCAGCGAGAAAAGTCTTCAAACATGAAGTCCTCAATGGAACTGCATCTACATGGAAGGAAGTATGCAATGGAGTCCCCCAAGGCTCTGTTTTAGGCCCAGGACTCTTCAACATCTTCCTCAATGATTTGGATGAGGGGATAAATGGGGAACTCATCGAATTTGCAGACCACACCAAGCTGGCAGGAATAGGCAACACTCCAGAAGATAGGCTTAAGATACAGAAGGATCTTGAAGGGTTGAACATTGGGCACTATCTAATAAAATGAAATTCAAGGGTGAAAAGAGTAAGGTTCTACATTTAGGCAAGAAAAACAAAATGCACAGGTACAGGATAGGTGGGACCTTGCTCAATAGCAGCAACTGTGAGAGGGATCTTGGAGTCCTAGTGGACAACCATTGAAGTAGGAGCCAGCCATGGGCAGCAGCTGCCAAAAAAGCCAACATGGTTCTAGGTTGCATCAACAGAGGGAGAGAATTAATACCAGAGTTAATACCACTTTACAAGGCCTTGGTGAGGCCACACTTGGGATATTTACATCCAGTTTTGGTCGCCACGATGTAGAAAAGATGTGGAGACTCTAGAAAGAGTGCAGAGAAGAGCAATAAAGATGATTAGGGAACTGGAGACTAAAACATATGAAGAACGGTTGCAGGAGCTGGGTATGTCTAGTTTGATGAAGAGAAGGACCAGGGGAGACATGATAGCAGTGTTCCAATATCTCAGGGGTTGCCACAAAGAAGAGGGAGTCAAGCTATTCTCCAAGGCACCTGAGGGCAGGACAAGAAGCAATGGGTGTAAACTAATCAAGGAGAGAAGCAACTTAGAACTAAGGAGAAATTTCCTGACAGTCAGAACAATTAACCTCTGGAACAGAAATTGCCTCCAGAAGTTGTGAATGCCCCAACCCTGGAAGTCTTTAAGAAGATGTTAGATAGCCATTTGTCTGAAACGGTATAGGGCTTCCTGCCTAGGCAGGGAGTTGATGACCTCCAAGGTCCCTTTCAACTCTGCTATCGTATTGTGTTTAGAGAAGATGAGAATAGAGAAGAGAAGAGAAGAGAAGGGAGAAGAGAAGTGAAGAGAAGAGAGGAGAGGAGAAGAGAGAAGAGAAGATATAAGGGAAGGGAAGAGAATAAAGAGAAGGGGAGGGAAGAGGACTGGAACTCTTCAAGAGGATGTTGGTTAGCCATTTCCCTGAAACGGTATAGGGGCTTCCTGCCTAGGCAGGGGGTTGGACTAGATGACCTCCAAGGTCCCTTCCGACTCTGCTATTGAATTGTGTTGAGAGAAGATGAGAAGAGAGAAGAGAAGAGAAGGGAGAAGAGAAGAAAAGAGAGGAGAGGAGAAGAGAGAAGAGAAGAAAAGATATAAGGGAAGGGAAGAGAATAAAGAGAAGAGGAGAGGACTGGAAGTCTTCAAGAGGATGTTGGTTAGCCATTTCCCTGAAACGGTATAGGGGTTTCCTGCCTAGGCAGGGGGTTGGACTAGAAGACCTCCAAGGTCCCTTCCGACTCTGCTATTGAATTGTGTTGTATTGAATTCTGGGAGCTGAAGGGCCCATATGGGTTGCTGAGCTTAAGAAGCAGAGTTGCACTACAATGCTCATCACTCCCTGCCAGCTCAATCATGGAGCATCCAGCAAGGGGTCAGACAAGGGACCACGGGCCACCCACATTCCCATCCCGGCCTTGCAAAGCGACCCCCTGGTTCAGTTTACGACCCCAAGATTTGCACCCCAAGGGAGGGACGGAACTACAACGACCGGCGTGCCTCGCTCCAAAGGCAAGTCGCGCAAGGCATCCCGGGAGCTGAATTCCGGGCCCGTCCGCTCGTCGGTCTCACGCAGCGACGGGAACCGAGAGAGGCCAAGACAAGGCGGGACGCGAACACTCACCCGCTCCGGCTGATCCACGGAGGCGCCGAGCAGTTCGTTCAGCGCCACGAACATCCCGCCGGGGCAGCCGCGGCTCCTTCCGCGCCGCGAGAGGAATACCCCGCTCGGCCGAGCAAGCGAGCGAGCGAGCGAACGAACGAACGAACGGTGACAGTAGGCCGCGGCCTGTTCGAGGTGCGCTGCGCATGCGTGCGTGGCGCAGCTCTGTTTTCCCGGCTCTTTTACAGTGTCGTAGGTTTCGCCCTCTGCTGGCAAGCTATCGGCACTGCAAGCTGACAATAGAAATTTCCCTGGCTTGGAAAAATAATCATAATAATCATGTTAAATTATTATTGGTGGTTTAGCAATTCTTTTATTTCCATCGGCCTTTGTGATGTGTTTTGTTCTCAGATTGTATTTCCAAACAACCTGCTCAGCCTCCTGTCCCCAAAGTCCGTCTTTCAGGGCGATTTGCTATCCAGAAATCTTAAATATTCCTAAATATACAGAGTTCTACACGTCCCATCGTCCCCAGCCGGCATGGGAAGAGGAGCTGTGCTCTGACACATCTGGAGGGCAGCCAGCAGGATTCTTTGCCTTTATCAAGAACGCTCTGCTAGCTAGATGTGAAGCCAAATAGCTAACAGGAGGTCCTCACCTTAACGACAGCTTGTTTAGTGACCGTTCAAAGTTACGCCGGCCCTGAAATGCCTGGATGAAAAAAATACGTTCATGAAAATGTGACGGGGGAGGGTTTTTTCAGGGATGAACTTTTGCATCATCCCTGTGCTCCAAATTCAGACGCTCGGTGGCCGACTCATATTTACGACAGTCGCGGCATCACACATTCACCCTCGCCCCCTGGATATCACACCATCCCCTTTGGCAACCTTCCAATGAGCAAACTCAGTGGGGGAAGCCAGATGCAACTGAACCCCTGGGGACTAATGTTTCAGTGGCCACAATTCACTTAACGACCGTGGTGAGGAAGGTCGTAAGATGGAGCAAAAACTCACTTAGCAACAGAAATTTGGGCTGTAATTCAAAAAATAGCTGTCTTACAGTTTGTTGCGAGGTCCGACAGATGCTTTGCTTTAAATTATTTATTAATTTATTAATTTATTAATTTAATTTGTATACCGCCCTCTCTCCCGTTTGGGACTCAGGGCGGTGCACAGGAATAATAAAAAGATAAAATACATATAAATACAATCAATTAGATAAATTTAAATTAAATAAATTTGACCCGTGCTCAAATATTTAAAAACCCTAATTAAATTTAAATTAAAAGTCGGAGAGATGCTTTGCTTTAAATTAAATTTAAATTAGTACTAATAGCCACACTTGGTGAGTCAATTCAAATTTCCATATTTGCATTAAAGTATTTTATTCATTACTAGCCGTTCCCGACCACACTGTGACTCAGTCTGGCTACCTACCTACCTACCTACTGTATTTCTCCCTCCCTCCCTCTATCCCTATAGCTGCCTACCTACCTACCTACTATTATGTCATAATACAAAATGTCATAAATTAATTCCTGTGGCTCACTGATCTCTCTGTATCCATCTACCTACCTTTTTTTTTTTTTTACATTTCCGTTGTGTGTACCTGGCACAGGTGTGACATCTACACAATCTATATATATCATTGGTGCCGTACTTGAAAGGAACGTTGTGTGAAAATTTGCAAGCGATCGGTGCAGTATTTTCAGAGATTACCTGTTTTGAACAAACTCATAGTTACATTTTAATTTATATAGATTCCTCCACTACTCTGATATAAGTGAACTGTTGCTCTACAAATCGACAACCTCGTGGTGTTTTCCTGACTCTCAACAATTGCTCGGCCTCTTTGAAGAGTTTCCTGAAATCCAATTCTCCAGCCCCTTCACTGATTTCTCCAAACCGTCTGCAATTTGAATTTTAAAAAATGGACAAGCCATGTTTCTAGTCCTCAAGGATCAGGTCTGCCGATATCTCAACATTGAAGGAAGCCCCTCCCTCCCTTACCAGTAGAGAGCAGGGTTGGGGTGGGGAATTATTGTGTCTTCTACACTGTGGTTTCTTCCCCTTGAAAGAGATTCTGCAGCAGGTTTACTAACAGAGGTAATAATTGCATTTTATATGTTGCCTCCAGTCTGCTGTGCTAGGAAATAGAATAGAAAAATTACAGAATATGGAATGGAATATAGGATAGGGTAGGATAATAACATTATTGTCACTTTGAACGTACATTAATTGGCATACATTAAAATGAAATTTCGTTGCATTAAATTTTTTGGATTTTGTGGGTGAGGTACACACATTTCAGAATTGAGAAAGGCTCTAAACGCAGAGGTCTCCAACCTTTGCAACTTTAAGTCTGAAGGACTACAGCTCCCAGACTTCAGCTTTGCTGGCTGGAGAATTCTGGGAGCTGAAGTCCTTCAGACTTAAAGTTGCAAAGGTTGGAGACCCTTGCTCTAAAGCAAGGGTCCCCAACCTTTTTTGCACCAGGGACCGGTTTCATTTTAAAGAAAATTCTGCGGACCGGCTGAGTGGCTCAGCGGTCATGTGACTGGGTGGGCGTGGCCAACTTGGAAAATGTGAAACTCGCTTAACGGTCTTGCTTAGCAACCAAAACTTTGGGCTCAATTGTGGTCATAAGTTTCTTTCTTTCTTTCTTTCTTTCTTTCTTTCTTTCTTTCTTTCTTTCTTTCTTTCTTTCTTTCTTTCTTTCTTTCTTTCTTCCATTTCTGGCTGGTCTTTGGTCTTCTGAAGATGGTAAAAATGGATTTATGGGCACTCGTTATATATAAAGGCAGCCCATGACTCTTTGGGATGCTGGTTTGAATCCAGGAAATGACTCAGAGGATGTGATTCCTTTGAAATGACCACTGGGAGAAAAATAGATCTTTAACCTGGTTAACCAAAAAGGTAGCTTGAGGTGGAAGGAAATAGGAAAATAGATTTCTTCCTTTCCTTTCCTTTCCTTTCTTCCATTGCCTCCATCTCCCTTCCTTCCTCCCTTCTTTCCCTCCCTCCCTCCATTCATCTTTCTTTTTCTATTTTTCTTTCTTTCTCTTTCTCTGTTTCTCTCTCTCTCTCTCTCTCTCTCTGTATCTGTCTCTCTCTCCTCCCTCCACCCATCTCTGTCACTCTGTGTGTGTGTGTGTGTGTCTGTTTCCCTCTCTCTCTATTTCTGTCTCTCTTAAGTCTGCCTCTCTGTGTGTCTGTCATTCTCTCCCTCCCTCCCCCCAGGGAAGCAGCAGAGGGGTCGGCATGTCGGCTGCAGAGGTCATCCCGCAGCGACCGAGCGGAGGACCCGAGCTGCGGCTACCTTAAATGCCGCCGAAGCCGTCCGGCCGCCGCACGGGGCTGGAAGGGAGGTGGGCGTACGGCACCCGGATGGCTTTAGCGGCACTTAAGGTAGCCGCAGCTTGGGTCCTTCGCCCGCCCGCTGCGGGATAACCTCCCCAGCCGACATGCCGGCCCCTCCAGGAAGCCCCGGAAAGTTCAGTGCGCTGCGGTGGCTGTCGGAAGGAGCTGGTGGAGGCGCACTCGGCCATCCTCTGCCCAGGGGGCTGTTCCCTCCTCCTCGCCGGCCCTGCAGCCCGGTTCCTATGAAGCCGCGGACCGGCACTGGTCTGCGGACCGGGGGTTGGGGACCCCTGCTCTAAAGAACAGTGAAAAATCGTACAACTGCTATTTTTTAGCCCAGCAAACTATTGAATTGATCCCCTAATTTGTATTGGACAAAGGACCATTTTAGCTGCTTGTCCAGTTCTGGGACCATCACGTCCTTGGGACATCAACACCCATGTTCCTTAAAATGAAACCATAGAGGTTGAATGCCAACACTTTACCATTCTCTCCATTCTATTCCAGGACGAGTCAGAAGGGGGAGTCAGTGGCATATATTCTGCTATCCTTCCGAGACCCTCTTACCACTGGTCCAAGCAATACAGGCAGCCCTCAATTTATAGAATAGAATTTAGAATTTAGAATGCAATAGCAGAGTTGGAAGGGACCTTGGAGGTCATCTAGTCCAACCCCCTGCCTAGGCAGGAAACCCTACACCTCTTCAGTCAAATGAATCTCCAACATCTTCTTAAAGACTTCCAGGGTTGGGGCATTCACAACTTCTGGAGGCAACTTCTGTTCCATTGATTCATTGTTCTCACTGTCAGGAAATTTCTCCTTAGTTCTAAGTTGCTTCTCTCCTGGATTAGTTTCCACCCATTGCTTCTTGTCCTGCCCCCAGGTGCCTTGGAGAATAGTTTGACTCCCTCTTCTTTGGGGCAACCCCTGAGATATTGGAAGACTCTATCGTGTCTCCCCTGGTCCTTCTTTTCATTAAACTAGACATACCCAGTTCCTGCAACCATTCCTCATATGTTTTAGCCTCCAGTCCCCTAATCTTCTTTGTTGCTCTTCTCTGCACTCTTTCTAGAGTCTCCACGTCTTTTCTACATCATGGCAACCAAAACTGGATGTAAATATTCCAAGTGTGGCCTTCCCAAGGCTTTATAAAGTGGTATTAACACTTCATGGGATCTTGATTCTCTCCCTCTGTTGATGCAGCCTAGAACTGTGTTGGCTTTTTTGGCAGCTGCTGCCCACGGCTGGCTCCTATTTAAATGGTTGTCCACTAGGATTCCAAGATCCCTCTCACAGTTGCTGCTATTGAGCAAGGTCCCACCTATACTGTACCTGGGCATTTGGTTTTCCTTGCCTAAATGTAGAACCTTTCTAATGAGAATACAATACAATACAATACAATAGCAGAGTTGGAAGGGACCTTGTAGGTCTTCTGGTCCAACCCCCTGCATGGGCAGGAATCTTATACCATTTCAGACAAATGGCTGTCTAACATCTTTTTAAAGACTTCCAGGGTTGGGGCATTCACAACTGCTGGAGGCAAGCTGTTCCAGAGGTTAATTGTTCTTACTGTTAGGAAATTTCTCCTTAGTTCTAAGTTGCTTCTCTCCTTGGTTAGTTTCCACCCATTGCTCCTTGTCCTGCCCCCAGGTGTCTTGGAGAAAAGTTTGACTCCCTCTTCTTTGTGGCACCCTCTGAGATATCGGAACCTGACTCTTTTCACCCTTGAATTTCATTTTGTTAGACAGTGCCCAATGTTCAAGTTTGTCAAGATCCTTCTGTATCTTAAGCCTCTTCTGGAGTGTTGGCTATTCCTGCCAGCTTGGTGTCGTCTGCAAATTTGATGAGTTCCCCATTTATCCCCTCATCCAAATCATTGATGAAGATGTTGAAGAGTCCTGGGCCTCAAACAGAGCCGTATGACTGGTTCCTTAGTAGTTATGACGGACAGACCTTGGCTAAAACCGAGATTCTGACAAGTCATGTGGATTTTCCAGCCAGCATGCTTTAAGAGGGGAGGACTTCAACCCCCAGAATCCCCCTAGCCAGGATGCTTGTTCATCTCCCTTCGTGGCTCATTTCCCGTCCCCCGATTTCTAAGTCGCGAGAGATCCAAGCAACAGCGTAACTTTAAAAAAATGTTTATTATTATTATTATTATTATTATCATCATTATTATCATTGTCACCATTATTAGCTCGAGATCTTCACTTTTTTTTTGTTCCCACATTTTAAAACTGGTTTCTCCAAAAAAAGAAAGAAAGAAAGAAAGAAAGAAAAAATGAAGTTCTGGGTGAAATACAAATTAAAAACAGAAAAATGAAAATCAGTCGAGCCGCAGCAAAGGGTTAGAAATCACAGGGGGTGGGGGGTTGTGGTGGCGGGGAGGGGGGCCACGGGGGGGGGGGCAAGAAGGGGCGAAGCCAACTAACCTGGGCAATATATACAGACAGGGAGAGAGCAAGAAATAAATGCACACCATTCATTAGGGAAAGCGGTGAGCGGACGCTGCCAGACTAGGCCACATTTTTCTCTTTAATAAACTTTCCTTTTTCCCCCGTACGAAATACATCAAAAGCATGCGATGACGTTGGCAGGGAGGGGGAAGAAATTAAAAATCGGAACGGAAACCCATAAAAATTGCACTCTGGATGAGAGGGAGGGTCTCTCGTGCAACCCCATTCTGTTTTTTTTGCCTTCCCTTTTAATTCCCACCCACCCACCCACATTAATTACGGCAGAGATGTCCAAACTTGGGAACTTTAAGACTTGTGGACTTCAACTCCCAGAATTCCCCAGCCAGCATAGCTGGCTGGGGAATTCTGGGAGTTGAAGTCCACAAGTCTTAAAGTTCCCAAGTTTGGACATCCCTGAATTACAGCATCGTTCTTTCGTTCCGGCTCCTTTTTTGGGGGGAGGGGGTGGTGGTGGTGGTTGCCGGATCCTCAAGTCAGATTGTTTTGCAAACAGTTCACTTCGGCATCGCCCGGATTGCCTTTCCTGTTGTCCAGCTTGGGCGAGGTGGAATTCTGAATGTTAAACGCTTCCTCGTCCTTGAGGCAGGATTTCAAGGGGTCCTGGAGTTTGTGGGGGGCACTGGGGTCATCCTAAAGGGGTGGGGTGGGGTGGGGGGAATGGGACAGGACAGGGAGTGGGAGAGAGAAAGACCAGTTAGTTTCTGGGTGTCGTTGGAACGAATCCGGGAGCGCGGGACTCGCCCCTTCAAACCGGGTCTCGAACTGAGCTACGTGAGGACTTCAACTCCCAGAATTCCTTGTGCCACCTGTGGAATCCTGGGAGTCGAAGTTCACCCATTGTTTTGATTTTTTTTTGAGTCACGAAGGCTGAGGAACTCAGCTCGAAAGAATGACCGCCTCCCTGGTCTACAGCTCCCAGCATTCCTGATATTGGATGGGGAATTCTGGGAGTTGTAGTCGACGCGTCTTCAAGTTGCCAAACAGTATTTCTAGTTTATTCCCTCCCCAAAACAGGGTAGAATTCCTCCCAAGCAGTTTCATGCCTTTAGTACAGGTAGTCCTCGTTTAGTGACCGTCCGAAGTTACACCAGCAAAGAAAAAAATGACTTATGACCACAAGTGCGGTCCAACTTTAAACTCTCGGCAACCGGCTCGTATTTATGACGGTCGCAGTGTCCTGGGGTCTTTCGCAACCTTCCAATGAGCAACGTCAAGAGGGGGAGGGTAGCCCGATTCACTTAATGACTGTGTGACTCACTTAACAACGACAGGGATGTGCTTAACTGCTGTGGCAAGACGGGGCGCAGCTGACTTTGAACAAACGTCTGTCTTAGCGGTGGGAGATGTGGGGCTGGATTGCAGTCGTAAGGCGAGGAGTAGCTGTACATATGCTAGCCAGGATGACATGGACTTGCGCCCGCTTCTCCTTTCGATGCCGAAAATTTCCCTCGGACGAACAAACATGCAATTCCATGGCAACTCTTTAAAGCAGTGCTGTCTTTTTCCCCCAGGAAAAGACATGGCTGCTTTAAAGAGAAGCCAATCGCTGCCCTCCGAAGTACAATTTATTTTTCATTTTTGCACCTCAAAGCCGTGCGCAGCCGGTTCTGTCGGCTCCAAGGAAAGAACCGGAAACGGCAATGGGGTTGTGAAGATGCTCATGCATTGGGTTATTCCTTGGACCCGTCTCCGTCCTTCCCTCCCTCTGTCTTCCCTCTCTCTCCTTCATTCCATCCTACTTCCCTCCGTTTCCTCTCCTCTCACCATCTTCCCCCTCTCCTCCCTCCCTTTCCTCTCCTCCATTCCTTCCTTCCCTCTGTCTCCTCTCCACTCCTCTCCTCTCCAGCTCCTACTTTCTTCCCCCTCTTCTCTCTCTTCCTTTCCGCTCCTCCCTCCTTCATTCCTTCCTACTTCCCTTCCTCTCTCTCTATCCCTTCTTTCCTCCTCCCTCCCTGTCCCACTTTCTTTCCTATCTTCCCTCTCTTCTCTTTTCCTCCCCTCTCCTCTCCTTCTCAGGACACCAGCAACTGTAGAGAAGGGAGGCAGTCAGCGCCCCCCAGCAAACCCAGCACCCCCTGGCACCCACTCCTGAATTCTCAGTTCACCCAGTGTAGCTTCTGGCCAGTTACACACAGCCATCCACCACGACCTCATGGATGAAGAATGGAGACAAGCAGACAGGGGGAGAAGACACATGGGCCATGGGGAGGGGGGGGCGGGGGGCTCAGACCCACGGCAGTGCCAGGGGAAAGAGAAAGGCGGGTAGACTGAAGAGAGGTGGGCAGGCTCCCCCAACCCCCCCTCCCCTAAGATTCAGGGGCAGAGATCAGGAGATTAGCAATCTTCATTCAAGCATTGACTTGAATGATGGTTAGGAGGCCCTCAATATGTTCTCATGAAGTTTCCTTTCAAATCATGTGTCCTTTAGATCAGGGGTCTCCAACCTTGGCAACTTTAAGGCTTGTGGACTTCAACTCCCAGAATTCCTCAGCCAGCAAAGCTGGCTGAGGAATTCTGGGAGTTGAAGTCCACAAGCCTTAAAGTTGCCAAGGTTGAAGACCTCTGCTTTAGATGTTTAGAATTCAGCTCCCAGAATCCCCCAGCCAGCAGGGCCTTTGCTGATCATTCTGGCGGCCAAGTCCATGTCAGAAGGTGGGTCGTGGGGGGTTGAGCCCATCAAGTGGGGCAGGGGAGAGAGAGAGGGAGGGAGAGAGAGAGGGAGGGAGGGAGGGAGAGAGAGACAGAGAGAGATGGGCAACGATGGGCCAAACCCAGAGGACACTGAGAGTGGACGATACCTCTGAAACAGTTCTAAGGGGGGGGGGGGAACTGAACAGCCCTTATAGGGAAAATATGGGCCTATCTCCTTTTCCCCACATCTTGATCATATCCCTCAATCTAATACAGGAGCCCTAAAATGGCTCTGGAGCTGCGAGAAGAACTTGCCTGGTGCAATTGCCAAGGCAGTCGAGGATTGCCCTCAAAGCAAGAATCCTAAGCAGGCATCCTGTGAGCTTGGTAAAAATTCAGCAAGATGCCATTTGGGCAGCCCCAGATTCCCCTGAAGCCCTTGGAACGAGGGGATGCTACATGCTGAATATAGGGTGCAACGGGTATTAAGGTCGTGATGCCACCACCTTCAACAGCTTTTAAAAGAAGTTGGTGGTTCGTGGAGATCAGGTGAGGATTGGAAGCCCCAGCAGGAGAACACTCATGGAGAGAGAGGGGTGCTGCGTTGCCCTTGGTCCAACGTCATGCAAGGACCCATAAGATGTGGAGAATGGGATGCGAATCAGGGAGGCAGGCTTTGGACTCCTGAAACAACCTACCAGGGGTGTCACAGAGTTTGGTCCAAAAATTGAGGCATGGGTGGGTGTCCATATTGATAGGAGGAAATATTTATAGCTCAAGGTTGAAATGAGGAGCTCTCTGAGCTGGGTGGTTTCCTTGCAGACGTTTCATGACCCAACTAGGGGATGGAATCAGTGCTAGAAGGTAGAGGGGTTGTTCTCTATTTTTATACCATCTCTCCTAGCGCTGATGAGCGTGGGGTCATGAAACGCTTGCAGGAAAACAACTGAGCTCCAAGAGTAGAAAGGAATCTTCCTCTGTCACCACCGCCTCTTCACACTCCATTCTACCATTCATGATGTTCCCTAGTTGGGTCATGAAATGTCGGAGAGGCCACCAAGGACCCCACAGTCCTTCTTGTTCTCGCCCACTTTTGGCCATTTCTCGTTCCCACCCTCCTCCTCCTCCTCCTGCTCTCTCGTTCTTATCTTCGCCTACATCTGTACTTGTGGACCGTCAAGAGTTGCTAAGATTTGAGCAAAAAGTGCAAATTAAATGAATACAAGCCTATGTAAATCAGAACTGACTGCCACGGGGCGTTGCCGAAATGGTGCTCCTAATAAATGACTGGATTTCTTTTGAAACTTGGCTCGAGGCTCATGAATCAATTACGGCACCTTTTGGAAACCTGACAGTCCAGCTGGGCTTTCCATCTTACCGCAGTCATCTCAATTTTTTTGGGACCAAACTCGGTTAGCAGCGGCAACCCGGAATGATCTGTTGAGGGTGCAGCCTCCAAATGGCAACCCAGATGGGTCCCCTTAGGGTGCAGCCTCCCAGGGGTGGACCAGGAGCAGCAGCAGCAGCCACGCCGAGCATGCTTGGGGCAACGGAGACAGGACGGGGAGGCTGGGAGGGGTGTGGGGAACAGCAGGAAGCATGCCAAAGGACGGGAGAGGTGAAGAAGACACGTTACCTGACATATAATGTTATCATAGTAAGCCAATGCACGAGCGTGGGGGGAGTGGTTACACGGGGTGTCACAAAATTTCCTTACATTTGGGTGCGATCCCTCGGCAATGGTGGAGAGGGAGAAGTTGTCGTTGTGTAGCTCCGAAGGGGTTCGGTATCTGCAGGGGAAAGAGCAAAGGGTGAGCGAGGGAGAGAGACGGGAGAGGGGTGGTCAACTCCAGAGAGGGGCCGTTTCATGGTCTCGTAGGGAGAAGGGAGCCTCTGAGCATGCGCAGAAGGCCGGCAGTTCGAAGGTGCACGCCTCCCGGGCTGTCGAAGCGGCAAGCGGCAATTCTCGGCTGGTCCCCAGAAGGCTAAGAAGGGTCAAGCCTTGGTTTGGATTGGGTGGGAGGCCACCCAGAGATCCCGTGCCTGTCCGTGTGTGCGTGTGTGCGCACTCGCATGTGTGTTTGTGTAAAGAAAACGTTTGGGGGGGGGGGGAAACACATTTTTCCCCCCAAAGATGTCACTTGTTTGGCTTTCTCTCTTTACTCTCCTCTTTTTCTTCTTTCTTACTTTCTCCTCTTTTTCTTATTTTTTTCTTTTTCCTTCTTTCTTTTTCTTTCTATCCTTCTTCCTCCTTCCTTCCTTCTTTCATTTCTCTCACTTTCCCATTCTCTTCTTTCTCTTCTTATTTCTTTCTTCTCCCCCACCTCCTCCCTTTCTTTCTATTTATTTATTTATTTATTTCTGCGTGTCTGCCTTTCTCACTCTTTCTTTTTATTTCTCTTTCTTTCTCTCACCCTCCATCTCTATTTTTTATTTCTCTGGTTTCTTTTGTTCTTTTTCTTTCTTTGTCTTATTTCTTACTTTCTGATTTTCTCTCTCTCTCCTGTGTTTTTCTGTCTCTTTTTCCCTCTATTTTTCTTTCTCTTTCTTTCCTTCTACCTTCCTTCCTTTTCTTTCATCTTTTTTCTTTCTCACTTTTTATTTATATCTATTTCTCCCTCTCCCCCTCCCCCTTTCGCCCCTTCCCCTCCCTCCCTTCCTTCCTTCTTTTCCCTTCTTCACTCTTCCTTCCTTCCTCCTTTCTTTCAGATCTTGTTTCTCTTTCTCTTTTGTTTTTCTGTCTCTTTTTCCTTCTTTCCTTTTCTTTCTCTCCCTCCTTCTCTTTCTCACTTCCTTCTTTCCATTTCTTCCTTTCATCTTTTTTCTTTCTCATTCTCTTTTTTTCTTTTTATTTCTTTCTCTATTTCTCCCTCTCTTCTCTCCCTCCCCCCCCCCTTCCTTTCCCTTCCCTACAACTTAACCCTGTGATTAATTTGACCTCAGCAGTCAATCGCTTAACAGATACGTGACTGACTTAATCACTGATTGAAAGTTCATAAAACGGGGCCAAAATTTCCCGTCAGAACTGTTTCGCTCAACAGCAGAAAATTGGGGCGCTCGATGGCGGTCGTAAGTCGTGGCCTATTCGTTTTTGCCTTTGCTTTATGAGATGGGTAAATTGCAGAAGGGGCTGAGGTCTTTCTCGAATGCCCCCTTTTACGGGATGGGGGGGGGAGTTGTTTCTCTTTCCTGGACCCCAAGCCCCTTTATAGGAAAACCTTTAAAAGTTTTCTCTTGGCAACACCGAGAGGTTTCGAAAACATCCGTGGGTTTCTCTCTGCGTGAATTAAGCCCCCCCCCTGCCTGCCCACACACCCACCGTACGCATCGCTGGCCCCAAAAAGCTTCCCCCTGGCAAACCAGCCTTTTCAACACCCCGATCCCCCATCCCACTCCCCACAATACCACTGGACCGTGGGAACTGGGCGTCTTTCCATTGCAGCCGCCTTTGTTCCGTTTCCCCTGACCTTTGACCCTCACTGCCCCCCCCCCAGTGCTGGAATCTTCCCAGAGACGCCCCCCCCCGCCCCTCCATCGTCCCCCACCCTTCCCCTCCCCTCTGTAAGACAATGCACCATCTGCTCTCAATGGGCTCAAATGTTACCCAGGGACTTTGTGAAAATTCTCCCAGGCTCGGCAAAAGGAAGGATGGCGGGGTGGAGGGGAGGGGGAATCGGGGTCCTGCATTGGGGTCGCAGGAGGGGGTGGTGGCTCATTTGCATCTGTGAGCAAGTCCCAAAAGAAAAGGAGGAATGGGGGGTGGGGGGTGGAGGACTGGCCAGGCTGCTCCCACGATCTTTGCAAGAATGGGAATTTGCCGATTGCTAAGCACGGAGTGCCAATGGTCAATCTCTGTTCACCCCACTTGGCCAGGGGAGGCTGTCACACATGACTGCCCCCCAAAACTGGACTTTATTTATTTATTTTTGCACGGAAAAGGCTGGACCTTAGGAGTTTGAGAAGCCAGGGGCAGACACAGCCCACATCTTGTCAAGAGAGGGTGGGCTCGGGCCTAGACCGGGTTGAGGGTGGGGGTGTAGTAAGCGAGCATATTCTGGGGAATGAGAAACCGGTGCCTCCCCTCACCCACAAATGGCCTTCCATTAAACTCTCCTAGGGGCAGCCATTTAGCTACCAATGAAGGCACTCTGTAAACGTAGTCTTCGATTTTACAACCGGCAAGAGGGGTTGGATTAGAAGACCTCTAGGGTCCCTTCCAAGCTCGGTTCCCATTCATTGGCCGTCTGTTATTCGAGGGTTGTGCAAGACGCTAAGCCAGCAGGCTGTGACTGGTTGTGCTTCCAGGCCTTCACGCCAAACCCAATGACAGGTTGAACCAATGAACTGAGTTGGAAGGGACCTTGGAGGTCATCTATTCCAATCACGGTGTTGTATATCCTTGACTGACAATGGTTTATTTAGAAATCGTTCGAAGTTACGACGGCGCTGAAAAAAAAGAGGCCGATGACCGGTATTCGCACTTCCAGCATCCCCTCACCCCCCTCCGGTCACGTGATCAAAATTAGGACGTTTGGCAACCGACCCATATTTATGACGGTGGTGGTGTCCCCCGGGTCAGGTGATCCCCTTTGCGACCTTCCGACAAACAGTGGGGAAGCCAAGTTCACTTCACAATCGTGTGAATAACAAGCGCAGTGATTTGCTTGACAAAAAAGGCAAGACAGGCGACAAAATGGGGCAAAATTCATTTAACAAATGTCTCACTTAGCAACATAAATTTGGGGCTCAGTTGAGGTCGTTTGTTGAGGGTGACCTGTGTTTGTAGAGCTGCTTTATCCAGATTTTCTAGTGTCCTGGGGTCACGCGTCCAGCTTCTACGATGCTCCACTTCCTTTCATGCCTAAAGCGGAACTAGAACTCCCGGGCTCCTGGTGATTGGGCCAAAGTCGCCCAGTTGCTTTCATGCCTAAAGCGGAACTAGAACTCCCGGGCTCCTGGTGATTGGGCCAAAGTCGCCCAGTTGCTTTCATGCCTAAAGCAGAACTAGAACTCCCATCTCCTAGTGATTGGCCCAAAGTCACCCAGTTGCTTTTAGGCCTAAAGCGGAACTAGAACTCCCGGGCTCCTGGTGATTGGGCCAAAGTCGCCCAGTTGCTTTCATGCCTAAAGCGGAACTAGAACTCCCGGGCTCCTGGTGATTGGGCCAAAGTCGCCCAGTTGCTTTCATGCCTAAAGCGGAACTAGAACTCCCGGGCTCCTGGTGATTGGGCCAAAGTCGCCCAGTTGCTTTCATGCCTAAAGCGGAACTAGAACTCCCGGGCTCCTGGTGATTGGGCCAAAGTCGCCCAGTTGCTTTTATGCCTAAAGCGGAACTAGAACTCCCGGGCTCCTGGTGATTGGGCCAAAGTCGCCCAGTTGCTTTCATGCCTAAAGCGGAACTAGAACTCCCGGGCTCCTGGTGATTGGGCCAAAGTCGCCCAGTTGCTTTTAGGCCTAAAGCGGAACTAGAACTCCCGGGCTCCTGGTGATTGGGCCAAAGTCGCCCAGTTGCTTTCATGCCTAAAGCGGAACTAGAACTCCCGGGCTCCTGGTGATTGGGCCAAAGTCGCCCAGTTGCTTTCATGCCTAAAGCAGAACTAGAACTCCCATCTCCTAGTGATTGGCCCAAAGTCACCCAGTTGCTTTTAGGCCTAAAGCGGAACTAGAACTCCCGGGCTCCTGGTGATTGGGCCAAAGTCGCCCAGTTGCTTTCATGCCTAAAGCGGAACTAGAACTCCCGGGCTCCTGGTGATTGGGCCAAAGTCGCCCAGTTGCTTTCATGCCTAAAGCGGAACTAGAACTCCCGGGCTCCTGGTGATTGGGCCAAAGTCGCCCAGTTGCTTTTATGCCTAAAGCGGAACTAGAACTCCCGGGCTCCTGGTGATTGGGCCAAAGTCGCCCAGTTGCTTTCATGCCTAAAGCGGAACTAGAACTCCCGGGCTCCTGGTGATTGGGCCAAAGTCGCCCAGTTGCTTTCATGCCTAAAGCGGAACTAGAACTCCCGGGCTCCTGGTGATTGGGCCAAAGTCGCCCAGTTGCTTTCATGCCTAAAGCGGAACTAGAACTCCCGGGCTCCTGGTGATTGGGCCAAAGTCGCCCAGTTGCTTTCATGCCTAAAGCGGAACTAGAACTCCCGGGCTCCTGGTGATTGGGCCAAAGTCGCCCAGTTGCTTTCATGCCTAAAGCAGAACTAGAACTCCCATCTCCTAGTGATTGGCCCAAAGTCACCCAGTTGCTTTTAGGCCTAAAGCGGAACTAGAACTCCTGGTGATTGGCCCAAAGTCACCCAACTAGCTTTCCTCCCTAAGGCAGGACTAGAACTCCCAGTCTCCCAGTCTCTAGCCTGCTGCCTGAACTCTTCACCCAAAGCAGCTCTTCATGCGAGCCTCCCTTGATGGCTCAGCATGGCTTCTCTTGTCTCAAAATAGCACGCCTGGCGCTTAGCCTTGGAACATGAAACCTAGGAGCCCCTCCCCACCATCCTCACATTGGTCAACCGGACAGAATTGAGTTCGACGCTCCCCACTTCTTCTCCTTTTTTAAGTTGGTTGCAACAGGGGTCCCCAACCTTTGCAACTTTAAGTCTGAAGGACTTCAGCTCCCAGACTTCTCCAGCCAGCTTTGCTGAAGCTGAAGTCCTTCAGACTTAAAGTTGCAAAGGTTGGGGACCCCAGGGTTGCAACATTCCGTTTCTCAGAGAGGAAGGTGCTGATTCAACTCCTCGGCGGACGATTCATCCTGGAGATTGATAGCTTGAAGACCAACCGGCCATCAACAACCCCAGCCTCTCCATCTTATCTACGGCCAAGCTGGCATCTTGCCCAGCAGAAGGTCCGTCCATAAATCAGAGACTGGAGAAGATGGATCTCTAGGGAACTCCACTGCTAAAAGCTGTCTTGGAAAGGTCTCCTCGGTTGCAGCGGACGCTGAGAACAACCGAGTAGACAATTTGGTCCATGAGTGAGGAAGAACTCCACTTACATCGGCCAGTTTTTGAAGAAGGCACCTGGGAAGGTGGACCGAGATTTAGCTCCAGAATTATGGAGGAAGGAAGGTTGGGGGGGCTCACCATCTTTAGAGGAAGGGAAGGCACCAATGTGTGGGGATGAAGAGCAGAAGACTTCGGAGGGTCCTTGGAGCCTTCCAGCCCTCCAAGGGTGGGAGATGGATGGGAGAAGGTCGAAGGCAGAGTTGAGAAGGTCAGGAGATGTTGGCGAGAGAAAGTATAGTAGAGAATTGCAGAAGTACAGAGCTGGAAGGGACCTCGGAAGGCTCTTCTAGTCCAGCCCCCTGCTCGAGCAGGAGACCCTCTACCGTTTCAGACAAATGCTTGTCCAATCTCTTCTTGAAGACCTCCAGGGATGGAGCCACCCACAACTTCTGGTGGGAAGCCATTCCACTGGTTATTTGTCCTCACGCCTCAGTTCCAGGTTGCTTCTCTCCTTGATGAGTTTCCATGCTTCTTGTCTTGTCTTCAGGTGCTTTGGAGAACAGACTGACCGCCCTTCTTCTTCTATGGGGTATGCCCTCATCTTTGGGAAAATGCTATCATGCACCCCCTTCTTTTCACTAGACTAGATAATCCACAATTCCTGCGCCCGTTCTTCATGTTTCTCCGGGCACAACCTAAGGTTACAACGAGTAGCTGTCGCCCAGAATAACCTCTGCCTGCCGCCTCTGAACCCTTAAGAGAAGGGGCTCTACTTGACGATAGAACCCCTGTGAGCATGGAGGGAGGGAGGAGAGAGAGAGAGGGAGAGAAAAGAAGGAGAGGGAGGAAGGAGAGAGAGAGGGAGGAGAGGAAGATGGCAAGTGGGAAGGAAGAAGATGGGACGAAGTAGGAAGGAAGGAAGCAGGGAGGGAGGGAAGGAGAGGGGAGAGGAAAGAAGAAAGGAAGGAAAGAGATGGGAGGGAAGAAAAGAAGGAAAGAGCGGGAGGAGAGGAGGGAAGGAAGAAGATAGGAGGGAGAGGAAATGGGGGGAAGACAGGGAGGGTGGAAGGAGAGGCAGGAAAGAGAGGGAGAGTGTAAGAGACCAAGGGAGAGAGGAAGGAGCGGGGGAGAGAGGGAAAGGAAGGGAGAAACAATGGAGGAAAGAAATGGGAGAGAGGAGAGAGAGGGAAGAATGAGAGGGAGGAAGGAAGGAAGGAAGGAGAGGGAGAGAAAGGGAGGGAGGAGAAGGAGGGGGACAGGGAAGGAAGCAAGAGGGAGAGAGAGCAGAAAGGAAGGAAAAGAAGGAAAGAAGAAAGAGGGAGGGAGGGAGGAAGGAGAGGGAGGGAGGGAGGAAGAAGGAAGAGGGAGGGAAAGGAAAGGAGGAGAGGGAGGGAGGGAGGAGGGGCTACATCAAAGAGGACGTCCTTTTGCTGGGGACAGCCCGCCTCCCTCCTTCCCTGCCACTCACTTGCTCTTCCGCAGCTTGAGGTTCTCGGTCTTGAGCAGGTAGAGCTTCTTGGCGAAAAAGACGGTCATCATGAAGAGGAGCAGGACCACCAGGGCGGCCGAGCCCACCGCCACGCACATCACCTGGAAGTCGGTCACAATGGACTCACAGCGCAGCCCCTTGTGCCAGATGTAGTCCTGGGTGTTGCATCTAAGGGGGGAAGGACCGGCAAACATTGGGACAGATCCCGCGCAATCCCCCATTCCGGCTCTCTCTCCCTCTGCTTAGGGATGCAAATAAAGCCACCCTGGAAGGAGGCAGTCTATCTTAAGGACAGAAGCCGAGGACAGATTGGATGGGCTGGCCTGTAAGATAACACGATTTTTGTCCCTCACCCTCCCCCCTGCCCGTGCAAGATTCACATCCGGAGGAGAGGGGTAGCGCCGTTTGCAACTAAATGGAATGAAAAAAAATACTTTTTTTAAAAAAAAATTGAAAAATTCTTTAAAATTATGGAAATAATGCAAGATATAAATAATAAAACATAAAATAATGAAATGAAATCAAAATCAAAAAGTTAAATCAAAATCAAAAAATTAAAACACTATTTAAAAATTAAAAAAAATAATTTAATTTATTTTTTAAATTAAATCAACAAACTATAATCTAACAAAATTAAATAAACAAAAAAAATTAAAAAAATTAAATTTAATTTAATTTAAATTAAACTAATAAAAAATAATAAAAAACTAAAACATTTAAAAATAATTTTTTTTATTTAATTTATTTTTTTAAATTAATTTAATCTAATCTAATGAAATTAAATAATAAAATAAATCTAAATTTCAAGTAAACTAAAATAAATTAAAGCAAATTAAACTGAAATGAATTCAACAAACTAAAATGAAGTAAATTAAAGTAAATTAATTAAATAATAAAATAAAACAAAATAATTGAACTAAAATAAATTAAGCTAAAACTAAATAAAACTAATTAGTTTTAATTTTAAAATTAAATTCGATTTGAATTGAATTAGAACCTTTTGTGACATGTGAAAAGATTTGGCATTATATAAAATCTCCAATTGGAAATGCCGCTATAGGTAGTCCTTCACTTATGACCACCACTGAGCCCAACATTTCTGTCGTGAAGTGAGACAGCGGAGAAGGGAATTTTGTATCTTTTTATCACCTTAGTTCCGGCCACCATTGTTAAGTGAATCCCTACTGTTGTTAAGTGAGTGACACAGTTGTTAAGTGGGTTGGGATCCTCAATTGAGTTTGCTCATCAGGAGGCTGCCAAAGGGGTCACATGACACACACACACCCGAACACTGTGACAAGCGTCTCAATTTGGATCACCTGACCATGGGGAAGCCACAACGGTCATAAAGTGAGAATAACAATTGTCATTTTTTCAGTGCTGTGGTAACTTCAAATGGTCCCTAAGTGAGGACTAGTGTACTAGACTTCTTATTTTTCGCTTTTCTAGAGTAACAGGGCCAAAAGGTAGTCCTTGACTTACAACAGTTCATTTAGTGACTGTTCAGAGTTAGGAGGGAGATGGCACTGAAAAAAGTGACTTCGGGCCATTGTTCAGGCTTACGACCATTGTCGTATCTCCGTGATGAAAACACTTGTGGCAACGGGCTCATGTTTATGAGGGTCACGCGATCCACTTTTGCGACCTTCTGGCCAGCGCAGACAATGAGGGAAGCCCAATTCTCTGAACGACCGTCTGATTAACTTTGTCACAGTGGAGATTCACTTAAGGACGGTGTGACCAACTTAACGATACCAGGGATTTGCTTAAACATGATGGGCTGAAACAGGGCCAAATTCAGTTAACAGCGGTCACATTTAGCTAGAGAAATTTTGGGCTGCATTGTGGTCGTAAATCCGAGGATTACTAGTATTATGCTCAAAAAAAGAGACCGATCTTAAATTCATATTATTATATAATATTAATATTATCTAAGATTCATCACGATATTTTGGATTTATATATTTCCTTCTTATACATTATTACATATTGCAATGTGCCTGGTGGTAAATGAGTAGTCCTGAACTTAAGACCACATTCAAAATTTCAGTCGCTAAGTGAGACATTCATTACGTCTTGAGTTTTGCCCCCTTCAAGCGACCTCTCTGGCCACTGTTGTTAAGTGAATCGCAGCAAAACTAACTTCGCAAAACTACCTGCGTGAACGTCTCACTTAGCAACCCGGTCTTTAAATGAACCGGGCTTCCCCATTGATTGTATGACACTGGAACAGTCATAGGTATGAGCCTGAGCTCTGATCCCATGACCACGATGGTCGCAAATGTGAATGACGGTCATATGACACTTTTTCAGTGCCACAGGAACTTGGAATGGTCACTGTAACGGGTTGTCGTAAGTCAAGGACCTCCTGTTTGAGCAGAGGGTTGGGCTAGAAGACCTCTGAGGTCCCTTCCAACTCTGTGATTCTACATTCTATGCATCTTTCACCTTGGCTGGAGATACTTGGAATCTATGGAACTCCCCGCCAATAGATCTCTACAAAATCCACAGAGGTCCTTGTGCCTGGCTTCAGGATCTCCCGGTGGGGATCTGGAGATCCGGGTTCCATTTCTGACCTTCTGCCTGGACGACCGAGCGGATTAACGGCTTTGACCTACTTCTGGCAGAGGGGGAGGCTGGAGGACTCCGAATACCATCTGCCTGCTTGTGGGAGAAAGGGGGGAGGTCTCCCTTATCTATGGAGTTTAGGGTAGGGGGGTCTGCGAAGAGGATGGCGTCCATGCACAGAGCTTGGAACCTGGTCCTTGAGTTACGACCGCTTTCATTTAGTAACCATTCGAAGTTACCGCAGCATGGAAAGAAGCGACGTAGGGCCGTTGGCTTCAGCCTTACGACCGCCGCAGCCTCAGCACGATCCAAATTCAGACGCAGGGCAACCGACTCGTACTTATGACGGTCACAACATCCGGGAGGGGAGGAGTGTTCGTCCCCATTTTGCAATGGGGAAAGCCCAGATGGGGGGGGGGGGGAGCCCAATCCGCTTAACAACCGGACGACCGACTTAGCCACCACAGCGATTCACTTAACGACTGGGCATGAAATGGGGCACAGCTCCCTTAGGGAATGTCTCACCAAGTAGCAGAAATTGAGGGGGGGGAATGGACGGTGGCCATAAGTCGAGGACTTCCTATATTGGCTTCAGATTTGGGGAGGGGTTGCCCCCCCCAAAGTAGCAGCAAGGGAGCGGTCTTCCCCCCACCCCCACCTGAGGGTCCCGAGAGGAGGGGCACAACGGAGAGCAAATTGGTGGATTATGGGTCCTTTGATCCGTTTCTGATGGAGGGACCCTGCACCCTGGGTTTTGTAGGACTTGGAGGGGGTGGAATGACACCCCCATATAGGGCTCTGAAGCACCCCAATAAAGGGCAAGGGCCCCGGGCCAGGGAGGGGCTCCAAAATCCCTCCCCCCAAATGAACAGCAGGTAGACCCTCATGGGAGTCTTTCCTGCTGGATGGGTTGGATTACCCCCTCCATTGTCCCCTGCTGGAAGGCCTGGGGGAGAGAAAGATGGGGTCTGTAGTCCGAAGGAAAGGGGAAGTATGTGCCTTCATGGGCCTGGTACAGGGAGTCCTTGTTTAATGACTGTTCGAAGTTACAACGGGGTGGAAGAAAGTGACCAACAGTCGTTCTTCAAACTTACGACCGGGGCGAAATTCCCACGGTCATGTGATCAAGAATTCTCGGCAACTGACTCGCCCTTAGGACGGTCGCTGAGTCCACATGATTCCCCTTTCGCCACCTTCTAATGAACAGAGTCAAGGGGGGTGGGGAAAGGCGGATTCACTTAATGGCAGTGTGACCGACTTCACGACAGCGGGGATTCGCTTAACAACGGTGGCCAGAAATGTCGTAAAATGGGGCAAAACTCAATGACCGTCCCACTTTGGGGTGGAATTGCCATCGGGCGGCCGATCTCGATGTTGGATTTGGGGAGGGGGCGCCCTCGGAAAAGTCACTGAACAAGGCAAAGCTTACCCATCTCGCTTAGCGATGTAAATGTGCTCGTGTTTTGTCGTAAGTCGAGGACCGCCTGCCTTAAGACCCCCATCCCTGTTCCCCACCCCTTTCTCGGGGGGGTGGGGAGGGTCAGCAGAAAGGCTAGGCTGTCTGTTTGGGGAGGGGGCGTTTTTTGAGTGTCTGAGGTCCAGAGGAATTGAGATGGGGGGAGTTGGTCATTTGGGACAGGGAGGGGTCCAAGGTGACCCCCTCTCCTTCTGAGATGAAGACAGGGGCGGGAGAAAAGGGCAGAGGTCTCTTGGCTTCAATCTGATCCCCTTCCCCCCCCCACACACACTGAGTGCAACACCCTCAAAAGCCCCATTTTGAGTCTGGGGGCAGCTGAGGGGGGTGGGGGGTCTTTTGCCACAGGAGGGGGGGGAGCTGTGAAATGGGCACCGCCATCTTTGTTCCAGGCGTTTGGGTTCAAGGGATGGGATTTTCAGAGGGGAGGGGGCTGTCGAAGGACCTCTCCCTTGGTCGTGGGCGGGGAGGGGAGAAGGGAAGGGGGAGATTCCCTCTGGGGAAAGAGGGAGGGGTTCTCTCTTCCGTGCCCAGCCAAGGAGGGTCTCAAGAGGGAGGGGAGGAGGCTTTCGATACCCCTCCCCCATCCTGTCCCCCCTTAATCTTCTTCTTTTAATGACGCTCAGAGTCAATTGAACCCCTGGGAAGCAAGGCGGCGAAGAGGAACTCCCGAGCATGTGCAGAGTGCTTTTGAAGCAGGGTGCATGCGTGTGTCTCAACTCCACATGGGGTAATTGAGCCAGGTGCATTCATGAACAGAACAGAACAGTTGGAAAGGGCCTGGGAGGTCATCTAACCTAACCCCCAGCTCAAGCAGGAGACCCAAGAGACCCTGGGGCCCAGCACTACTATATTCCTCTCTCTTTCTCTCTTACTTTCTCCCTCTCCTCTCTTTTCTATTGTTGCTTTTCTTTCACACCCATCTCTCCTTCTTTCTCTAATTCTCATTCTCTCTGTTTTTCTTTCATTCTCCTTCTCTCTCTATTTTTCTTTCCTCCTCTTTCACTTTCTTTCTTTCTTTCTTTCTTTCTTTCTTTCTTTCTTTCTTTCTTTCTTTCTTTCTTTCTTTCTCTCTCTCTCTCCTGTCCTCTTAGTCTTTCTTTCTATTTCTCCCTCACCTTCTCTTTCCCCTCCTCTTTCTTTCTCTCTCCTTCTCTCATTGTTTCTCTTTCTCTCATTCTCCCTCTCTCATTTTCTTTTTCTCACTCTCTCCTTCTCTATCCCCTTCTCTTTTCCCCTTCCTCATTCTCTTCCTCTCTCATTCTCGCTCCCATTCTTCCATTCTCTCCCCTTATTTTCTTTCTATTTTTTTTCTTTCTGTTTCCCTCTCCCTCTCTTTTTCACTCCCATTCTTTCTTTCTATCTCCCTCTCTCTCTCTCTCTCTCTCTCTCTCTCTCTCTCTCTCTCTCCTCTCTCCCTTTCCTTCTCTCTCTGCTGAGGTAGGGTAGGGTGGGGGCAGCGTCCACATTGCTTTCTGGACTCCATTTACCCAGGAGAGAAACGCATGGAGGGTGTACACGTGTAAGCATAAGGGTGGGGGGTGTTTTGGAGACCAGAGAGGGAACAACCCCCCACCCTGTTCCGTGTGACCCTTTCCCCACAAAACTAATTCTCGAATCCTCTTCCCTTTCCCTCCCCAGGACAAAAGCATCCACCGCACACATCTGCATGCATTCAGCTCTTCCATCCCACCTAGCTTCTCCTGCTTGAAGATAAGGGGAAGAGGGGGGGGGTGAATCCGTGTCACCCCCACAATCTTCCCTTTGGGACATCTGGCAGCCCAGAGGGACCCTGGGCCCTTTTCCAGCCCCCCGTCCCACCCCACTCACCTGCAGAAGGCGCCCAAGTTCTCTACTAGGTAGCACTGCCCCCCGTTGTGGCAATAACTTGGGAAGGTGTCACAGACCGACTTGCAGGTCGCATTGTGTCGGGTGTAGCCTGTGCGGCATTCGGTGCCGTTCTCCGGGACGCCCGTTTCCCGGGCTGGATCCCCTGAAACCGGCCCGGAGAGGGTTCGTCCGCCGCCCCCCGAAATGACAAAGGTCTGCAACGGGGGGAGAAGGAAGCGGCGGGCGGTGGGCTCTGCTCCGGGGAGTTTGCTGTGGGTTTTGGGGGGCGTGGGTGTTGGGGCCCGGAGGCCCTTCCCCTCCTCTGGCTCCTCTTCCTCCGCGGCCCCTGCCTCTTCCTCCTCCTCTTCCTCCTCTTCCTCCTCCTCTGGCTCCTCTTCCTCATCGCCGTCGGTGTAGAAGGAGGTTGTGGGGTAAAAATCTGACTCGTCGAAAGGGCTGAACTCATCGTAAAGGTCGCGGAACGGCCACGAGACCCCTTTGTCCACGGGGGGCTTCGCCTTGGTCGAGTCCATACCGGGCCCTCGCAAAGCGCCCCCATCGAAAAGGTCATAATAATCGACATCGATGATCTCTGAGGCTAGCGGGTCGGAGGAAGGGGTCTGCATGGATTTGACGGCAGGGGGCGCGACGGAAGGGAGGGTCTCCGGGTTCGGGCTGCGGCTGGAGGGCTCTTCCTTTGGGCCCGGGACACCCCCGGCTCCTCGCAAGGTCTCCGTTGCTTGGGGGCCGTGCGTGGATCGCGTGGGTGTGAGCAGCAGGTCTCTCTCGCGGCCGAGCGGGTTGAAATCGCGTGGTGGAGGCGCCGTGGCCCACCCGCGATTCAGGGGTGTCTTCGCGTGGGGGTCTCCGCTGCCCACGTCTTCTTGGCTGCCCGGCCCGGCTTTGCCTCGGTCGAAAAGCCTCCAGGTGCCGTCTTCTGCCTGGCCTGGGGGAGCCACACGTGGGGCGGCCGAGGAAGCGTCTGCGCCGGGGTCTGGGTGTGAATCACTCCCCGCCATCTCCCGCGCCGTCCGCCGGGAGCAGCCGGGGCAGAGAACCGGCTGGGTTTTGGACTCCCAAGCAGGTTGCCAGCCACGCGTGGGAGGGAGAGCAGGGGGAACCAGCTGGGACTCCTTGGCCTGGGCCGTGGAGACGTTGCCCTCCGACCTGGGGGTCTGCCCAGGGGGAGACAGGCGCTCTTTCGTGGGGGGGTGGCTGCTGAGAAGGGGGGGCTCTTGGCTGCTCCTCCAGAGGGGTCCCGATACTTTGGGGTCACCCGGGAAACTCGGATGGGGCTCAGAGGCTGCAAGGAAGCAAAGCAGAGACATGGAACATGCGGGTGTGTGTGTGTTCCTCTCTCTGGCTTCCCCCCCTCCCCACGACAACTCTACACCCCCAATTCGGTTACACACACACACACCTACCTCTGTGGGAGGGGGGAGAACCCAAGGGGCTTTTCCCAAGGAGAGGGGGGAGGGGAACCAAAAATACACCTTTCCTTCACAACCCTCCTCCCTCCGCCGTAGCTGTGCAGCGCCTGGCAAAAATAGCAGCCCTTCCCACAGAGCCTGATTCATTCTCTGGATTCTCTCCTTCGGGAGACGTAGTAAAGAGGGATTAATTCCCAGGAGGTGTGGCCGGGAGGGAGGGAGGGAGGGAGGAAAGAAGGGATGGAAGGAAGGGAAAAAGGAAGGAAGGGAGGGAGGGAGGGAAGGAAGGAAAGGAGAGAGAGAAGGAAGCGAGGGAGGAAGGAAGGAAAAAAGGGAACAAGCGAGGAAAAGAGAGAGGGAGGAAAGAAGGGATGGAAGGAAGGGAAAAAGGAAGGAAGGGAAAGAGGCAGGGAGGGAAGGAAGGAAGGAAAGGGAAGGAAGGAAGGAAAGGCGGGAGAAGATGGAAGGGAAGGAGGGAGGGGGAAAGGAGCAAGGAGAGGAAAAGACGGAGGGAGAAATTGAAGGGAGGGAGGGAGAAAAGAAGGTGGAGAGAGGGAAGGAAGGAAGGAAAGAAGGAAGGAAAATGAGGGAGGGCGGGAGAAAGGAAGGAAGAAGGGATGGAGGGAAGAAAATGAAAGAGGATGAGGAAGGGTGGGAGGAAAGAGGCTGGGTTGAGGGAGGGAGGGAGAAGGGATGGAGGGAAAAATGGAAGAAACGACAGAAGATGGGAGGGAGGGTGGGAAGAAGGGAGGAGGGGTGTAGGAAAGAAAATGGAAGAGGACAGGGAAGGGTGGAAAGAAGGAGGGAGGGAGGGAGGGAAGGAAAATGAAGGAGGGAGGGTTGAAAGAAGGAGGAGGGATTGGGGGAAAAATGGAAGAGGACAGGGAAGGGAGGAACGAAGGAGAGAGGGAGGAAAAGAAAGGAAGAAGGAAGGAAGGCAGGAAAAGAGGGAGGGAAGAAGAGCAGAAGGGTGGAAGGAGAAATGGAGGGAGGAAAATGGAAATGAAGAGAGGGACGGGATGAAGGAAGGAAGAAGGGAGATGGGGAGAAAAGGAAGGAGGGATGGAAAGAGGAGGGGAGGAGGGAGAGTGGCAGGGAAGAAGGAAGACAGGAGGAGGAGAGAAGGAGGGATGGAGGAAGGGAAATGAAAGAGGAGGGAAGGAAGATAAAAGGGGGAAAGGAAGGAGGTTGGGAGAAGCAGGGAAGAAGAGGAAGGAGGGAAAGAGAGGGAGGAAAATGAAAGAGAAGGAAATAAGAGATGGAGGAAGGAAGAAGGGAAGATGTAACGGAAGGGGAAGAAGGAAGAAGGAAAAGAAAGAGGAAAAAGGATGAAAAAACGAAGGAAGGAAAAAAGATGGAAGGAGGAAGGCAGGGACTTGCAATGAGGGAGGGGCACACCTGCGGAAACCCCCCTCTCCCATTTTGGGAGGTAATCTCCATCCCCTTCTCTGAGACAGACCCATGGGGGGTGGGGGTGGAGGTCGCAATCAAGCAGACAAACCGCTCCCCTGCCCCCAAATACATACTTTTCAAAGACCCCTCCCAGAATTCCGACGTGCCGCACCCCCCAAAAAGGAAAAGAGGAGAAAGGGGTGTTTGTGTGGGTGGAGGGCGGGGCGGGCGGATTTTCTGCACATGGTCAGGAACCCACAAACCGTTCGTGGGGATGCCGCCCTCCGCCCCCTCCCCCTCTTGGCCCCTTCCTCTAATTCTAGTCCCCCCACTCCCCTTCGTGAAATGATGGCCAGCTTGTATTAAAAACCGGGCGCCTTCGGCTGTCCTGGCTGGGGATGTTGGGGTTTGTAGCCCAGTCCGTTTGAGAACTAGCGGGCTGGGGAAGTTGGGGCGTGGGGGGGGGGGGAAGAGTAGGACCCCTCCCCTTCTTGGCTCCCACGGTCGCCCACCCCCCTCCCGGGAACCCCCGCCTTTCCCGACTCCAATCGCAGCCTCACTATCAGACGCTGATTGACAGCAGGGGGGGGGAGACCCCTTTATCCGGCGCCCCCTCCCCTAAATCTAGAGAACCCCGAGATTTCCGCAACCGCCCCTCCCCCCTCCAGTCCCCACGGTTGGAATCGGGCGTGTGGGGGGGCGTGCTGCGATTTTAGCGCGAACCTCTTCCCGCGTCTCTTCCAAGGATGCTGTGGGTGGATTTGGGGGACACGTGTCAGGGGGGGCAACACCCCAACCCCCCCCCCTCGCCATTCCCCCTCCCTATGGCTCACCCCCCAAATCCGAGAGGGAAGGAGCCCAGAAAGACCCCAGCCCGCATTTAAGGCAAAGACCCTTCCCCATCTCTTTGGTCGGTGTTACCCAATGTGGGGAGGGGGCTCGGAGAGACCCTTCCAAGGATTCTCGAGACACCCCCCCCCCCGCATCTTCCAGGCCCACCTACCCGCCAGCAGCAACGCCAGGAGGGCCAGCCGGGGGGCGGCGGGGGGCGCCCCCATCCTCGCCGCGGGGCTCTGGGCTCGCCCGCCGGACCGACCGCGCCCCCTGCCCGCCTGCCTCCCCTCCGCGATCAGCGCTCCGCTGCCGCCGCCGCCCCACCGCTCCTCCTCCGCCCCATCATCCGCGGCCGCCTCGCCTCCAGCAGCAGCGCCGAGTGGCCAGCCGCCTCCTGAAGTGGGAGGGGGGGAGGGAGAAGAGGATGGGAGGGGAGGGGGCGGCGCTTGGGGAGGGGGAGAGAGGAGGGGGATAGGAAGAGAGGGAGGTAGAGAGAGACCCCCGCAGAGGCCGGAATACCAGCAGCAGCCCCACCCACGCCCATCATCCCCGGCCAGCAGCAGAGGGGGGCTGGAGAGAGGGAGATGGGCTTTGGAGTCTTTCCCCTTGGCGTCGGGGTCTGTGCCGCGCCGGCTATCTCTGGCTTGGCTGATGGTGGGAACTGAGCTGGAGGGTCGATGCGGGGATTCGCACCCGAGGCTCGTGCCCAAGCCAATGCGTTGGGCGAGAGAGATCCCGGACCGAGCCCAGGGGAGACATCTCCGGCCACAGAATCCAAGCCAGGGATCCCTCTGGCCTGGGAGTGGCTGGGGTGAGAGGAGGGAGGGAGAGAGAGACCGTGGGAAGAGGAATGGGCTTCTGGGGGGAACAACCAGCAACCCCCCCCCCTTCCGCCCACACGACTGGGTGGACCCTTGGCTGGATTGCGGCCGAAACTGGCTTGATCTACAAGCGTCTGTGGTTTAGTGCCTTCTGGGAAGTCATCTTAAACTCCCAGAATCCCCCATTCAGCCATGCTTTAAGAGGGGAGGACTCCAACTCCCAGAATTTCCTAGCTGCCATGGGAAACTCTGGGAGTTGAAGTCCATCAGTCTTAAAAGAGCCGACTTTGCAGACCCCCGTTTTAGGATGATCTTCATCAAAGGCTGGCCATGTTTGGCTTAGCGGAGGCGCCAAACCAGCTTTCCTCTAGGTGCGTTCCAAGCGCAGGCCTGTTTTGCGTCAGTCCGTTGCACAAAAAAAAAATCAGCTTGAACACGCGCGCAAACACACACACATATCTGTAGAGCGCACACCTGCAGCATCTCCAGCAATGCGGCCAACAGTCCTCCTGGCTGAGGATGCTGGGAGTTGTAGTGCAAGGGCATCGGGAAGGCGGAAAGGGAGATGGAAAAGAAACGTGGAGACCAGCTCAGTGGGAAGATGGATGGGATTCAAAGGGAGGAGATGAGTTAAGCTCTTTAACAAAAAAGGGAAAATCAATTTGTGTTTTCAATTGTGGGGGAAAAAAATTTGCATGCAAAAAGACAAGAATTGTGTGTTTCAAACTGTGGGTCTTTTGTGGTTCTTTTAATGCAAAAAGGATGAAAACTGATTTTTTAAGTTATTTTTATGCAGAAAACGAAATTGTGTGCTAAACTCGTATTTTGTGAGTTTTTTTAATGCAAAAAGGTGAAGTTTTTAAATTGATTTTTGGGTGGCTATTTGAATGGAAAAAATGGAAATGCTGCGTGTTAAACACATTTTTTAAAAATGTGTGTTTAAACTGAATTGTTTGGGTTTTTCATGAAAAAAAAGTGTGTTTTAAATGTAGTTTTGTGGGGGGGGGGGCGTTTAATGAAAAAAGAGAGAAGTTGTGCGCGCGCATGTGTTAAAACTGGTGTTTGGTGGGGATTTTTAAGTGCCAAAACAGGAAATGATACGTTAAAAGGTGGATTTTAATAACATACTTTTTCAATATAAAAAAAATAAATAACATACAACAACCTGAGTGTGTGAGTTAGGCCCTTCTATAAATCTGTCAGTTAATAAGTAAGAATAAACTCAATTTCCTAGTTTCTTCGTCCATCACAAAGACTGTACTTGGCACCAGGTCAGGAAAGGGTTGTGTGTTTATGTGTGTGTTTGTGTTTCTCTGATTTTGGGCAGATCTTCGGATGTGGTTGTCAGAGCATTGAGGGACGCTGAGCAGAGGCCAAGGGCATTACAGGTAGTCCTCGACTTACAACAGCTCGTTTAGTGACCGTCTGAAGTTACAATGGCATCATTTTTTCCACACTTACGGCTGTTCCACCATCCCTATGGTCACCTGATTGACATTTAGAGGCTTGGCAACGGGGTCATATTTATCACAGTCGAAGTGTCCCAGGGTCACGCGATTCCCCTTTCGTCTGACCGTCTGACAAGCAGGAACCAGGTTCACTTAACGACCAGGTTTTACGACGTAACCACAGTGATTTACTTAACTACTGTGGTGAGAAAGGTCATAAAATGGGCAAAACCCCCTTAACAGATCTCTCGCTTGGCCGTTAGGGCTCCCTGGTGGTCGTTAAGTCGAGGAATGCTTTGCGTAGCCAACAAAAAGACCAACCGCACGCAGAGTTGTTTAAAAAAAAAACACCCTACTTTTTTTTATTTTCAGTTTCACAAAAATTTAGAAATTTGAACTGATGTCCCCTCCCCCCACCCCCAAATTGGAGCCTAAAAACCCCCACCCCCCCAAACATCTCCCATTTCTCATGCGTACCGAAACACCGTTGTGTTAATAATTCATCACACACACATACGCGGCAGGATCCGGTCACTAATTGAGCTTAAAAAAAAAAGGAAAGAGAGAAAGAGAGAAGAGGGAGAGTAAAATTCTCCATTTCGCAAATCTTTTACAATCCAAAGGAGATCTCGCTTTAAAAAAAGGACTCTTGTCAAAAAGGACCCATATGTTGAGAATCACAAATCCCATGGTGCTCCCGAGGTAAGGAAGGGGGTGGGGGTGTGGGTCACACGCGGGATGGGAAGAGAAAGGGGCCTCTTTTCCAGGAAAGAGAAGAGGACAAGACCTTCCCCACATAACCCTTGTGTTATTCAGACCAGGCAGAGGGAAGGGAGTGAAGCAGATTTGGGGGGGGGGGGGGCATATGTCCCCCCCCCCCCCCCAATGCAGTTAGAAAGGTTGCGTCAATTTGCGGGACAAGCTTGGTTTGAAAACCCTTCTCGAAATTTCGGGTGTCGAAAGGGACGTTGTGTTTGTGGGGAGGGCGCCACGGCCGGCCTCAGCATCCCAGACGGTCCCCCCAATTTTTCTGGTGAGGCTGGAAGGAAACCAGGTGGAGCTGGGAGTATCCGGGCCTGATCAAGCCAGTAGCCCACTGCCCATTCATAAAGGGTGGGTGGAAGAGAGGCGGGCAAAGTTAAGCAGGGGTCTTGGGGTGCAGTATGGGTTGGGGTGTGTGCCTATGAAAGATGGGAGGGGGCTTTCAGGACCCCAAAGAGGGTCCTGGCTTGCTGGCTTGTCCCCCCCCCAAGTGCAGCTGTTTTCTAAGAGGTAGTTTTGAGAACAGGTGGTGGTGGTAGTGGAGGGCGGTGGTAGCAGTTGGTTGGGTGGGTGGCAGGGGGGAGGAGCCACTGAAAGGTGGGGAAGGGGCTGGGAGGGGAGGGGAGAATGGAGTGTGTCCCCTTCAGGTCCAAGGAGGTGATGTGGAACAGCGATGTTCTGGATAACTTTGTCCACCTGGAAGTGATGGAGGCATCTCCCACAAGAATTGTCACCTTGAACTCTAAGCTATGGGGACCCCCACCCCCTCTCTCCCCTGGTACACGGAACTGAGCTGGTCCATCTTGGTTCTCGGACTGGGCCACTGACCCATCTCTCCCCCCCCCCCCAAAATCCCAGTAGACCAATTCTTTTGATGATGATGGAAGCCCTTGATGGCCAGGAGACTGAAGCACCAAGGTGAACCAGCTCTGGGTCAGAAGCCCCACCCAGAGGGTGACTCCTGCCACCCCCATCCTGAAACTATGGGCGTTGTGAGTCGGACGACGCTTTGGGGCGGGAAGACAAGCCGGGAGAATGAGGAGCAGAGCATGGAGGAACGGTGGTGTTGGCTGCATCTTCCAGAGCGCTTGAGAAGGTCCTGGTTGAGGAGGCGTTCAGGGCGCTGTGGAGGCTGGGAGGGGTCCTGCGGGTGGCGGCGTCGCCCCGTCGGCTGGAGGAGGAGGAGGCGGCGGCTGAGGATCTGAGAAGAGAAACCAAAGAGAGAATTAAGGGGGTCATCTGGAGAGAGAGAGAGAGAGAGAGCTCTGATCTGCAAGTTGGGCTCTTCAGAAGCTCCAGAGAAGAGGCAACATCTGGCCCGGCTTACACTCTGCACTTGCATTCGGTAGGAGACGGGTTGGAAGACACCTATGAACATGGTCAACGGGAAGGTTTGGCCCTAAAAATGGGGACCCGTCTTCAGGAGGACCAATTGCTGAAGGGCCTCCAACCTGAGACAGGGGGGCTCAGAAGGCTCCCTAGGGGAAGGGTGGGCCATGGCCATTGGACGGGTGGGTAACACCCAAGGACGTGGGACTTACTATTGATTTAGAACAGAGGTTCCCAAGCTTGGCAACTTTAAGACTTGTGGACTTCGACTCCCAGAATTCTCCAGCCAGCTCTGCTGGCTGGAGAATTCTGGGAGTCGAAGTCCACAAGTCTTAAAGTTGCCAAGCTTGGGAACCTCTGATTTAAGAACATTGATTGGCTGAATTCCATCAGAATGGAGTTGGCGGTTTGGGGAGGGTGCGCGAGGGAGCCAGGGGAACTCCCTGCCACTGGATGGAAGGTGTGTGTGTGTGTGTGTGTGTGTGTGTGTGTGTGTGTGTGTGTGTAAGAGGCTGGCTTCAGTTCAAAGCCGAGGGATATTATCGGAAGGGACACAGAGAGCAATGGGGCTGAAAAAGAATTAGACAACTGTTCGTCCGGAACGTTATCTGCCTTTGACTTACGACGCATAATCGGGCCTAACGTCTCCGTTGCTAAGCGAGACAAATGACTCACAGTGATAACGGTCGCGGTGTCCCGGGGTCACAAGATGATCCCCTTTTGACGACCTTCTGATGGGCAAAGTGAATGATGGGGAAGCCAAACCGCAAGGATTCGCTTCACAGCCATGGCAAGAAAAGTTGTCGCAGGAGGGGGGAAACTCACTGATCAAAAGTCTTGCTTAGCAACTGAAATGTGGAGCTCAATTGTGGCCGTAAGTGGAGGACCAGCTGTGAATTTGAATGAATGAATGGGAAGGGGGCCTCTGGAAGTCGTCCTGGAGGGAGGGAATCTGTCCACGGAGAGACTCACACAAGCCGTTCGGAGAAGCCAGCTGTCCCCGGGGGCCGATGATGCTCCCTGTGCCCGAGGGAGGGGCGCTGGTGCTGGTGGCCGAAGGGGCGTTGGTGGTTCCAGTGGGCATGATGCGGCCTGGCAGGGGCTGTCCGGCCATCATGGATCCCTGTCCGAGGATGGGACCTGTGGGGGACGAATCACCAGTGAAGGGGGAAAGTGGAGGCCATCTGTCTGTTCACATCTCCATCCATCCCTCCTTCCTTCCACCCACCCATCCTCTCGTCCTCTTCATTCATTTCTTCCTCCTCCTCCATCCACTTCTCCACCCATCCATTCCCCACTCTCCCATCTTTCTCTCCCTCCCTTTCCATCCATCTCTCCATCCATCCATTCCCCACTCTCCCATCTTTCTCTCCCTCCCTTTCCATCCCTCTCTCCATTCCCAATCCTTTGGCATCTCCGTACATCTCTCCATCCGCCCGCCCGTCCATGCCTCCGTCCACAGCCTTGCCAACTAAAGCCCTGGTCTCTTGGGCAAACTACCTGGGTTGGAGTGGAGAGAGGGAGGAACAGAGAGAAAGAGAAAGGGGAGAGGAGATGGAGGGAAAGGGAGGAGAAAGGAGGGAGGAGAGAGGAAAGGGGAAGATCAGTGCTTCTCTACATGCCGGCTGGGGGATTCTGGGAGTGGAAGCCCACACACCTCCATGATGTGGAGGCTGACAGAAACCCCCCCCCCCCAGATAGTCCTTGACTTACAACGGTCCATTTAATGACTGTTCAAAATTAAAACTGACCAGTTTTCAAACTTAGAACTGTCGGTCATTCGGAAGCTTGGCAGCCGACTCACAATTACGATAGTTGCAGAGGAGGTGTGTGTGTGTTGTGCGATCCCCACTTTGTGACCTTCTGACAAACGGAAGAGTGAAGCCATATTGGCTTCAGAACCACGTTACCGACTTAACAACTGCAGGGATTCACTTAACGACGGGGGCAAGAAACTCCCATTTCCTTGAAGAAATGTCTCCCTTAGCAGCAGAAGTGTGGCTCCTCCATTGCGGTGGTTAAGCCGAGGACTGCCTGCATTTGAGCTGCCTTTTCAAAAATGCTTTTAAAGCCATCAGCGAGGAGGAAAAAAATATCTTATTTTTCTCCCCCCACTGCTCTACTTTCGCAGGAAACGGCACACAACATTAGAATGCTTTTAAAAAGCCTTTTTCTGTCGTGTGTGTGTGTGTGTGTGTGTGTGTGTGTGTCGGGGAAATAAAAGCAGAGAGAAAAAAGATTTTTTTTTTTGGACGTGCAAAAACTCTCCATCACAGGGAAGGGGTGGGGGGGAGCGGAAAATGGCTTCCCGCTAACCAGGAATACCCTGCAGTAGCTGAGATGCGATGGCGGCAAGCGAGACCGGGGGGGGGGGGGGGGGGATGAGGAGGGGGAAGAGAGAGAGAGAGAGAGAAAGAGAGGGAAAAGGACGTTTGGTGGAGGAGAAAGAGGAGAGGATGGGCGGATGGAGGGGGGGAGACAGAACGGCTGGAGCAGAATAAACAGGGAAGCGTGACCTACATACAGGAAGGGAGGCTGAAAGGAAAACACACACACACACACACACACACAAATGCACAGCCGAGTACAAACGGCAGCTGTTTGGGGTGGGGGGGAGAATGGCATGGTTCATTAGACAGGAGGCGGCTGGCAGAGATGCCTTTGGTTGGCTCCTTCCTTCCTCCAACCCTCCCCTCCTCTATCTCCTTCCTTCCTTCCTTCCATCCATCCACCATACTTCCATCCCCCACACATCTCCAGCCTTCTTTCTTTTTTCCTTCCATTCATCCTCCCCTCCAACATCCATATCTCCTCCCTCCCTCCATCTCCATTCCTCCCTGCCCCATATCTCCTTTCTTCCTACCTTCCTTCCACCCACCCTTCCTTCCTACAGTTGCTGCCTTCCTTTTTCCTTGCATTAATCTTTCCCTATATATCTCCTTCCCTTCTTCATCTGCTTCCTTTTGTCTTCCTCCCTTTTCCCATCTCCTTCTTTCCTTCTCTCCTTTCATTTCCTGCTTCCTTTTTCCTATCTCCTTCTTTCTCCCGTCATTTCCTTCTTCCCTTCTCCTTCCTTCCTTCTTCCTCCCTTTTCCTATCTTCCCCCTTCCCTCCCTTCATTTCCTTCTTCCTTTTCCCTATCTCCCTCCTTCCTTCTTCCCTCCCTCCTTCTATTTCTGGACCCAATCCAACAGGTAGAGAGAGTCGCAGTGCCTTCTTTTCAGACTCCAAAGGTTGGAGACCTTCACTCCGGAATGTCCTGCCCCACACGGAAAGTGCCCCCCACCCTCCTGGGGAGGGGAAGGGGGGGCTAATCCTGCCTTGGGTTGAAACCTGTTTTCAGGGCAGAGGGATCTTCGCTTTTCTTGCTTTCTGAGTTTGAAAAGCCCATTTTCGCACATTAAAAAGAAGAATCTCCTGGAGCAAAGCTTTTAGGGAGGCCCCACCAGGAGGCTCCAACGAGGAGGAGGAGGAGGAGGAGGAAGACGAAGGCTGGCAGACCCGGCTTCCCAAACGCCAACTGCAGTCCACCCTTCCCGTTGCGCTCCCAACACAACACAGTGGGTTGTTATGCACTGGTGCTGTTACCTGGTTGGGTCATGAAAGGCCTGCAAGGAAACCGTGAAGCTCAGAGAGGCTCCCCCCTCCCCCCCCCAGTCCTTCCTCCCCCTCCGCCCTTCTAGCGCTGATGACATTCCCTAGATGGGTCATGAAAGGCCTGCAAGGAAACCACCCAGGAACCCTCCTCTAAAAAGAGTGTTGCCGTAGAGGACAAAACGATGCTACCAGGATTGATTCTTCTCCCATTAGAGCAGGGGTCTCCAACCTTTGCAACTTTAAGTCTGAAGGACTCCAGCTCCCAGAATTCTCCAGCCAGCTTTGCTGAAGGACTTTGCTGAAGCTTTGGGAGCTGGAGTCCTTCAGACTTAAAGTTGCAAAGGTTGGAGACCCCTGCATTAGAGACACAAAGAGAAAAGTCACATTCACGTACAACTCACAAAGGAAACAAAACAAATCAACGCACCCCTCCAGTTGCCAATCCTCAGAGAAGCAGGGATTAACCCCAGACAAAGGATCAAGGAGAAAACAATCCTCTCCTAACCAAGGAGCAACCCACCCACCACCCACCTTCCCAAGGACACTGCCTGGGAGACATGAATCCCCCTTCCTTCTATTACTGATGATGTTACCTAGCTGGGTCATCAAACCTCCAGAAGAAAATTATCAAGCTCAGACAGCATGAAAGACCTCACAGTCCTCCTCCAAGCAACGACGTTACCTAGTTGGGCCATGAAATGTCTGCAAGCTCAGAGAGCACAAAGGACCTCACGACTCCTCGTACTTATGACCATTGCTTCATTCCCCACAAGTCACGTGATCCAAATTCACATGTTGCACTGCACAACTATAACCACTCGCTTAATGACTGCCAGAATGAAGGGTACCAAACCAGGCGCAAATCCACCCAACCACTGCCTCACTTAGCCACCAATGTTGGTCGCAAGGCGAGGACTACCTGTTATTTACAGGTTATGCCTCCAGCACTTAATAATCTTGGCTTCCTTATCTTCTTGTCAGAATTTGCGCCAGCCCAGAACGACTCATCCTCTCTCTTTCTCTCTCTCTCACTTTGACACTCAACGTGGATGGACATCACTAACCTGTTTGAGGAGGGTGAGGTGGGGGCATCTGGTGGAGCATCATGGGATACGGGGGAGGCTGCTGGTGAGAGGACAAGGCTGTCCCCAGAGGATTCATGCCTGGACCACTGGTGTGCTGGTGCGATTGTTGTGCGTTCTGGCTCTGTTGTTGCTGCTGTTGCTGCTGCTGTTGTTGTTGCTGCTGCTGCTGTTCTAATTGTTGCCGGGCTCGGAGTTCGGCATATTTCAGTTGCTCCATGTGGAAGTTTTGACGCTCGGTGAGCAGCTGCTGCCTTTGCTGCTCCAGCTGAGGAAGAAAAAAAATTGAGATTTGGTGGGGGAGGAAGACAGTCAAAGACCGATCAGTGGCTCAGAGCCCACCATAAAAACAACCACAGCCCCTTTCACCCCCAGCTCGTAAATCTCTCCCGGCCATGGCTTCAAATTCACGGCCGTAAGAGAGAGAAAAAGGAGATCACGTGACCACGGGACATTGCCGCCGTCATAAATATGAACCAGTTGCCAAGAGCCTGAATTTTGATCATGTTACCCTTGGGAACGCTGCAACGGTCGTATGGGTGAGAAATAACTTCAGACGGTCGCTATATGGACCATCGTAAGTCAAGGACTACCTGTAGTTTGGGAAAGGCTAGGGTGGCTGTGCAAAAATTGGTGCTAGGTTACTTTTCGCAGGGCCATCGTAAGTTCAAATGGTCACTCAGTGAAATGTCGTAAGTCGAGGACTACAGGTATGTAATCTCGGTACCCAGAGCGGAGAGATTCTGAAGGCCAGATGGGGGTCAGGGGATGGGTTTCAAGCCAGGCGACCTGGCGGATGATGGTGTGTGTGTGTGTGTGTGTGTGTGTGTGTGTGTGTGTGTGTGTGTGTGTGTGTGTAGCACCAGGCACCGTCTTCATGGGTTAAGTGAGAAGCCGTCTCTGAAAAAGAACACAATTCGGTTTTCTTTGAAGGGAAAGGTCAAACGAAATGCTAGGTCAAAGTTTGAATACTTCTTTATTTGATACTAGCTGTGGCCCAGTCTCGTTAAATGACCAACCAATCTGTGTGTAGATCTACACCTGCACACACAAACACATACACACAACCACTGTATAACCCACAACGTACCTACCTACTGTATTTCTCCCTCTCCCTCTCTATCCCCCTACCTACCTACCTACCTACCTATGGACAGAGTATTTTATGTCATAAAGGATGACATGATACCTGTGGCCCACTGCTCTCTCTGTATCCATCTACCTAGCTTTTTTTACATTTCCGTTGCGTGTACCTGGCACAGGTGTGACATCTACACAATCTTTATATATATATCATTGGTGCCGTACTTGAAAGGAACGTTGTGTGAAAACTTGGAAGCGATCGGTGCAGGACTTTCGGAGATTAGCGGTTTTGAACAAACTCTTGTTAGCTTTTTATTTATATAGATTTTTAATTTAATAATTTTTTCCCCATTATTTTGCAGTAATTCAAAGGGATGGGCATAAATAATACTCCTCCTTCCTCAGCAACAACAGCCCCTGTGTGAGGTGGGCTGGGAGGGAAGGAACAGCCCAAGATCAGCCAAGTGGCTTTCATGCAGGACTAGAACTCACAGGCTCCTGGTTTCTAAACTAATCGAGCCACAAGAACAACACCCTTTACGTCGCACCAAGAAAGCCATTATACACAACTGTGCAGAGATTGTCCATTTCCTGGTTTTCAGGCCGATTTTTTTTTTTTAAACCCCCACGTAATTAATGTTTGCGCCCAGCAAAGGAACCCACCGAAGAGAACTGCAGAGGCATCAACGATCCCTTGGGATCCTGCCGACTTTCTCTCTTAATCGTAAAGGAAACAGGGAGGACAATTTTTTTTTTTTTAAATCCACAGATTTTTGCAAAGGGTTCCTAAATTCTGGTCATGCCTCGGTTAAAAAAATAAAAAAGACCGAATCGGACGTCTCCAGAACGGCGACCAATGGAATTTCTCCACCTGTCAGCTTCCAATTCAAACGGATGGTCCTCCAGGGAATCTTGTTCACACCTCCTATACATAGACGGGCGTGTTGTTTGCGCGCACGCATGCGCGTGTGTGAACGAGGGATGCAAAGTATTCACCAAGCGTGCCTCGGTGGAAAAAAAAAAGAAAGGAAGACTGGGGGGTGGGGGGGAGAGGGAGGGGAAATGAAAAGCGAGTCACCCATGGTGACTGTCGGCTCTGCCGTAATGCAGCCTGACACCTCTTTTGTGAGATTTTACACAACGCTGACTTAGATCTCTGTGGGCTAAGAAGTGTTACACCGAATCTATTATGGTACAAAATTGGGAGGTCGATTTGAACCGCCAAGAAGAACAAAAACCAATGTTTGGGGTTGTTGTTTTTTTTGGCAACCGGAAAGGTTTATTTTGCCAGGAAAATTGAGGGTTCCCACCCCCCCACACCCCAAATTCGGAAAGCCGGGAATCCATGCATTCCTAGGCTGTGGGGCGAGAACAGCTGCTTGCTGCAAGAGAGTAATTTTCTTGGGAGGGGGGGAAGAGAGAGAGAGAGAGAGAGAATCAATGGAGAAGCTGCCTTCGCCCCTAGCAACCGTCTTTCCTTATCTGCCAATCAGCAGAGAGCAGGAGGGGGGGGGGCTGTAGATTGGGGTGGGGGGGTGGGAAACACGGCCACCACACAAAAGCAATTCCAGGAAATCAGGAAAACCCGGAGGAGGAGGATAAAAAAAGGAAAGACAGCTCCAATGGGGGTGGGTGGTGGGTGTGAAATGCCGCATTTTAAGTGTTTTGCCTGCAGGGGGGAAAAGGGAGGGGCCAGCCCCTCCCACCCCCAGGGGAATCAAGGATCAGCAGGAGAACTATGATGAAACTTTCCCAGGAGGAGGGGGGGGCTGGGAAGGGGAGGAGAAGAAGTAAGCTGGGGGGGGGGGTCTCTGGGTTATGAAGGCTGATTAAATTGGGTGGGGTTATCCCAAGGGACTCTGTGGGTTTATCTGAGGGCTGCCCAGAAGAACGCCCATTTCCCAACCATGGGGTATCCTGATGGAGTGGGGATTATGGGTGGCGGGGTACCCGGAGGGTCCTTGGGGCGGCTTCCTTTGATGGCCCCAACTGGGAAAAGAGGAAGCACGTGAATGATGGAAAGCCATCCATCACAGGTTCGGGAGACTGGTGGAGGCGGCGTGAAAAGAGGCAGCAGCCTAGAATTCTTACATGGTCCCAAGCAATCTCCCTTGGATTCTGTGGACTCGTAGCTTAACTTCTACTACTGCATTTCCCTGGAAATACGACCTCCCTCCTAAAGTCCCAGCTAATGATTTGTACATGCATGACCTCTCAATGTAACCCCCAGTCCCCAAATAAACCCTAAGTAAGAGCTCGCGCACTCCAGGGGATGGGGAGAGGGCCACAAGTAAAAACGAAGCTACGGTGGGGGGTGGAGCTGCCCTACTCACCAGGCCTCGCGCACACCCTGGCATCTGCCTGGCCCTCTTCCTCTGCGGCCGCTCGCACGTGTCCTGTTGTCCAAGGCCTTCAGGAAAGGTCCCTGCAGCTAAGCGACGGGCTCTGGATGGACGTGCACGGTGCCACCTGCCCTGGTTTCGCCCTCAGAGGCCTCCTGTCAGCTGCAGCAGAGGGCTTTCCGGAAGGCCTCTCACAGTGAAATGGAGGTGGGGGGAGGGGAGGGGGAGGGAGAGGCGAAGCGCAAGAGGTGGGCTGGCTGTGCTGGGTCAGTGGAAGACACCCCTGAAAATAAGACCTGGTGCCTTGTTTGTTGGAATATACCCTGGTTCCCCCCAAATAACCCCTCCCTGGATAATTTGCCCAATTGGGCTTTCAAGTGCATTCGCTAAAATAAGCCCCCCCTGCCCGAAAATATTGCAACACAGCAGCAGCCATGAAGTGACCACGCTCACTGCCTCCTTCCTTCCTGTCTGTCTGTCTGTCTATATATATGCTTGTGTCACAACACCCTAGTAAGCCCCAATTAAGGAAGGAAGCAAGCTGCTTTCCTCTCTCTCTCTCTCTCTCTCTCTCTCTCTATATATATATATATATATGTGTGTGTGTGTGTGTGTGTGTGTGTGTGTGTTAGTTTTATGAGCTGATCAATAATTTTTTTAAAAATTGGAGAGACCAAGATAGATCTATTTCGAGCTTATTAGCTCTCATCAGTTGGCCACACCCCACTGGGATTCGAACCGGGGCTGCAATGCATCCAAGGCAGAAGCCTAGCACTACAGCCTAACCAGGCTCTACCCATTGCATCAGCTATCTATCTATATATATCTATATATCTATCCTGGTCTCTCTCTAATTTAATTTATTGATCAGCTCATAAAACTAACATATATATATACAACCTGTTATTAGGCCCCAATTAAGGGAGGAAGCATACTGCTTTCCTTTCCTGCCTTTCGGCTCATCACCAGAGATGCTGGTCTTGTTGTATTCGGGTGTTTTCCTGTGTAAGAATGAGATTGTCTTTGCAACGTTTCTGCAAGATCTCACTTGCCATCTTCAGGCTTCGGTCTGTGCACAGACCAAAGCCTGAAGATGGCAAGTGAGATCTTGCAGAAACGTTGCAAAGACAATCTCATTCTTACACAGGAAAACACCCGAATACAACAAGACTATCTATCTATCTATCTATCTATCATCTATCTATCTATCTATCTATCTATCTATCTATCTATCTATCTATCTATCTATCTATCTATCTATCTATCTATCTATCTATCTATCTATCTATCTATCTATATCTATCCCTCCCCCTCTAACTCCCTCCCTCTCTAATCTATCTATCTTATCTATCTTATCTATCTTATCTATCTATCTATCTATCTATCTATCTATCTATCTATCTATCTATCTATCTATCTATCTATCTATCTATCTATCTATCTATCTATCTATCTATCATCTATCTATCTATCTAATTATTGGGGAAACAAGATCAGCAGGTGCTAACTGTTAGCTGAGAAGATTCCCCTCTGGGTAGGCTTTGTAGCAATCCATCCCTTTAGTTGAAAGATTCCTGTGTCAACGCTTCTTTTTTGGCAATTAATCACTTTAATCGGAGCCGCGTGTGAGCACCTGTCTTTGGCAGCTGGATAGCGCCCTCCATCTGGAGGAGGGTCTTCCCAATCTCTCCAGTAGGGGACCGGCGTTCCCCCCCCCCCACCCATTTTAGGGGTGGAAAATAGGTCTCCATTTCTCTGAACGCAATAAAGTACCACCTGCCTGCCTTGGCAGATTGGGCTTAGCCCTGGGGGGGAGCCTCTCAGGGCACCCTATTTTTGGGTGGCAGGAGGGGGGGGGGCTGGGGCCCTAACCTTGGACCGCTGCCGACAATGCCGCTGTTGCGCAGAAGGGGCAGGCGTGTGCAAAAGCCGTTTGCTGAGGGGCCCAAAGAAGCAGTGGAAACCTTTTAGGGACCGAACCACCACAACGGAAGAGTTAAATCAGTGGGTCGGGAGAAAGTCAGTGCCCACCTTAGAAATGGGGTCCCGGGGGGGCAATTTGGGGCTAGAAGTCTAATCTTTTTTTTTTTTTAAATAAGGGTTTATTATTATGGGGAATGAAAGGAATTCCCTGAGGAAACTCGCAATCATAAACGAGAGGGAAAATAAACAGACAAATGAACAACATCACAGCCATCGTTGTGCGTTGGAGTTGATATACAATGAAGAAAACTGGAAATAGGAGGAGGGAGAAGGATCGGCAGCCCTCGATTTACAACCGTTCGTTTAGCGACCATTCGGAGTTACAACGGCACTGAGAAAAGGACCGTTTATCACACTTAGTAATCTTCTCCTTTTAACCCTTGTGGGGTGGAGTCGGGGCAACTGAATGGGGCTGTTGATTGGCCGGCTGCTCTTCCTGTTGCCACTGCGGAGTTACATTCATCAGATACATTCTCAGGGTGCCCAGAGAGAGATAAATATCAGCCTCTACCTAGGATCAAACTCACAGCTCTGCCTCCAGGCCACCAATCCACTCGTTTCTGGCACTGAATGTTTGTTTCAAAATCTCGTGATTATAATTCAGAGGACTGTCCGTTGGCTCGCATTTATGGCGGTGGCAGTGTCCCAGGGTCAAGTGATTCCCTTTGGCGACCTTTTGACCGGAAGCCACATTCACTACACAACTGTATTACTGACAACCGGAGCAAGAACTGTCTTGAAATGGGACAGATCACACTAGACCACTGTCCCGTTTAGCAACACAAATTTGGGGCGCAACTGTGGTCGTAAATCAAGGCGTCCCTGTGTATCGGGGACGTTTATTGCCCAGAGTTATTCATAAAAACGATAAAAGCGAGATATACATGAATCAACAGCAGAGGAGGTAAATCTGGAGGAACTTTCAGCTGGCGGACAACCGGTTCCGAGACACGAGTGAACGGAACCGGGTTTTAATCTTACCGCTTCTTTCTCTCGGTCCATGATGGTTTCCAGCTCTTCAAAGTGACGAAGTTTGATCTCCAGTTTCTTCATCTGGGTTTCCACCAGGAGGGCCACCAGGGATTTTATCTTCCGTTCCTCCACGGCGGCCAGATGCTAAGGGAAAAAGAGAAGAACCCAGTTTATCCGGAGGCCAAACCAGCAATGTGGGGTTTTTGTAGCTCTGGATAGGTATTTTTCATCCCCCAGTTATTTAAAAGAGTTATTTATTTATTTTAAATAAATAAGAGTTATTTATTTATCTAATAAGCATCTCTGCCAGGCTTCTGCAATTCTCGCGGAATCTGCTTTCAGCGAGACGGAGATGACTTTGTCAGGATTTCGAGGGGATCAACGGCACAGCTGCGGGATCTGCCTGGCAACCATTCAAGGCTGAGATATATATTATTTTTCTTCTTCTTCTTCTTCTTCTTCTGCGGGGTAAATGAAGGCCCCGTTACATCCTTCCTTGTCACTAAGATGAAGTAATCATCTCAAAGCGGCTTAATAACTAAATCTCAAAACTCCATTAGCGGCTTTGAGACGATGCTTGCGACCACAAAGTAGGAGATTTCCAACGGGGAAATTATTTCATTTCTTCCAACGATTCCGAAAACGGGATTTCGGAAGGCGAGATGTCTGGGGAAGAAGGCTGGGCGGGATGGTTTTCCCACCCAGGGTGAGATTAGGAAGGACGCAGAGCTGGAGTGATGGGTTTATGGGGGTTTAATTGGATGAAACCCGGAATGGATCTCAGATATAGAAGGAAAGCGTGCAAGAGGAATTAGCCCTCCAGTTACAGCAGCTCGTTTGGTGACCATTCAAAGTTAGAACAGCATTGAAAAAATTGAATTATGGCCATTATTCAAACTTACGACCGTTGCAGCATCCCCATGGTCAGGTGATGAAAATCGAAGACCCCTGGCAACTGTCTTGTATCTATGACCGTTGCAGTGTCCCAGGGGGTCACGCGGTCCCTTTTTACGACCTTCTGACAAGCAAAGCTAGTGGGGGAGGAGCCAGATTTACTTAAGAGCCGTGTTGCTAACGTAGCAACTGCAGTGATTCACTTAACCACCACAGCAAGGAAGGCTGTAAACAGGGACAAAATTCATTTAAAAAAAAAAGTCTCGCTTAGCAACAGAAAGAGTTATGGTTGTAAGTTGAGGATTAGCTGTGTTTTCAGAGAAAGCAAACAGAGGGTGGATTGTTAAGACTTCGCGTTAGGGGAGGGCTGTCCAAACTTGGGAACTTTTAAGACTTGTGGACTTTAACTCCTAGAATTCCCCAGCCAGCTATGCTGGCTGGGGAATTCTGGGAGTTGAAGTCCACAAGTCTTAAAAGTTCCCAAGTTTGGACACCCTTCTCTTAGGGCATCCATTGATCTCTCTTTAGCACCATTTTGCCTCCACAACGCAGTGGACGCATTCTGTCCATTCTAACTCCTATCTGCATTATGGGTGGTCCTCGACTTACGAACATTCGCTTTGTGACCGCAGTTAGAATGGCCCTGGGGGGGAAAAAATAAAGGGATTTCTGATGTTTTTTCCCCACACTTACAACCATGGCACCATCACTGTGATCAGGTGATCAAAATTCTGCTGCTTGGTACCTGACTCATATTTATGACGCGCGCAGTGTCCCCGATGTCATGTGATTTCCCTTTAAAGACCTTCTGTACAAGCGAAGTCAAAGGAGAACCGTTGTTAAGTGAATTGTGTCCCGTGTTACCAACTTTCTTGCGCCGGTTGTTAAGTGAATCACTGTGCTTCCTAGGTTAGTTCCGGGACTGTTACATGATTCAAGAATTCAAGAATCATGTATGTATGTAGCTATATGTATGTAGCTGGGTATGTCTAGTTTGATGAAGAGAAGGACCAGGGGAGACATGATAGCAGTCTTCCGATATCTCAGAGGCTGCCACAAAGAAGAGGGAGTCAAACTATTCTCCAAGGCACCTGGGGGCAGGACAAGAAGCAATGGGTGGAAACTAATCAAGGAGAGAAGCAACTTAGAACTGAGGAGGAATTTCCTGACAGTTAGAACAATCAACCTCTGGAACAGCTTGCCTCCAGAAGTTGTGAATGCCCCAACCCTGGAAGTCTTTAAAAAGATGTTAGATAGCCATTTGTCTGAAACGGTATAAGGTTCCTGCCCACGCAGGGGGTTGGACTAGAAGACCTACAAGGTCCCTTCCAACTCTGCTATTGTATTATTGTATAGAACAGAATAGAACAGATAAGATATTAGAAAGAAGAATAGAATAGATGTTGGAAAGACGAATAGGACAGGATAAGATAGGATATTGGAAAGAATAGAATAGAATAGAATAGAGTAGAATACAATACAATACAATGCAACCACCGTGTGACTAACCTGGTACGCGCTTGTGATTCACTTAACAACCAGGGCAACAAAGTTGGTAAAACGGGACAATATTCACTTAACAACTGTCTGGCTTAGGAAGAAGAAATGTGGAGCTCAATTGTGGTCGTAAGTCAAGGATTACTGTATGGGAAATACTGTATTATTTGCCGGCAATGCAAATAACCGAAGGAAATTTAGGTTGGACACAAGTCCGTGGCGCCCTGATAAAAGCACCTTACAGGAGTGTATTCTTCGCTTCTGGCTTTGCTTCGGTTTTTGGGCCAAAGTGTTGTGGTGTCAAATGATGCTGCAGGACAACGGCAACGGTCAGTGCCATTCCTGGGAGCAGAGCCCGAGGGGAAAGGCGCATGGGCATCCTTGGCGAAACGGACCGTCGGCTCATTAGCTCAGAAATGGGCAGGAAAAGGAAGAGTCGCCAGAGCATGCATTCAACCCAGAGTGGGGATGGGGTGGGGGTAGGTCTCTCCTTCCACTTCTTGCAAGGGCTGCACAATGGGCTCTTTTCAGACCCACAACCCACCCCTTCCCAGTTAATTGGAACTGGAATGCGTTAGCCTCTCTCTACACACACACACAAACTTTTTTGTGTCAGCGGAGCCGTGAGGTAAAGAAAAGCTGGGCTCCCGAAAGAAATCCACCCGCCAGGCAGCAGCTGCCAAACTTCCCAGAGGGGATCCGTCAGCCGCCCTTCAATAGCGCGCACACACTCCCCCTCCGCGCAGCTGAAGCCGAAGCGCACAAACGGGGCATTGGAAAGCGTGAAGAAACAGGAAGAGGGCCGGAAAACAACAACAACAACAACGACGACACAAGCACAATCCCGGCACGTCACGGCACAAAGCAGCGGAAACGCAGAGGCCGCGGAAGCCTTCCGCCGGACAAACCTTGGCTTTGGTGGCGGCTGAAGCCAGGGCGGCAGCTGCGGCCGTGGCGACGTTCCCTTCGGAGAGTTCGTGCTCAGTGCGCCGCTTCCCGCCGCCGCCGAGTTCCTTCTCTTTGCCGACGTCGAAGTTCTCCTTGTTGTCCTCGGCGTTCTTGTCGTCTGGGCAAAGGAACCACGGTTAGTCTCAGGTCACCTCCGATTCCCACGGCTGTCTTGGCTCCCCAGTCTGGGATTTTAAGTTTCGGCTTTTAAGTTTTTGCGCTTCAAGATACTAGTAACCACCTTCAAAGCGCTCCATGGCAAGGGACCTGGTTACCTGCAAGACCGCCTCCTGCTACCAAACACCTCCCACCGAACAGTCCGCTCCCACAGAGAGGGCCTCCTCAGGGTGCCGTCGGCCAGGCAATGTCGGCTGGCGACCCCCAGGGGGAGACCCTCTCTGTGGCGGCTCCCGCCCTCTGGAACGACCTACCCCCTGAACTAAGGACGATCACGGACCTACGCCTCTTCCGTCGGGCCCTGAAGACACACTTATGTTGCACTGCCGGGCTATCATAATTTTAAAGGGATTTTTAATAGTGATTTTAGTTTGGGACTTTTAAATATTGGCCAATTATTTAATATTTCTTTTTAATACTGTTTTTTAAACTCTGTATTATCATTTTTATTCTGGCTGTACTGAGTCCTGAAAGGGAGAAGGGCGGTATAGAAATCAAATAAAAGTAAAGTAAAAGTAGAGGCTGAAGAACACCAGTCTCGTCCCAGTATGACCAGCAAGAGAAGCTCTGCTGTGCTATGGATCTCTAGCGGTCGTCTCTATACAGGTAGTCCTCGACAGTTCATTTAGTGACCGTTCGAAGTTACATTGGAAAAAAAGGGACTTGGGACCGTTGCAGGTTCCCATGGTCACGTGATCAAAATTTGGGCACTTGGCAACTGGCTCGTACTTACGACTGTTTCAGTGTCCCCTGTCACGTGAACCCCCCCCCCTTTTGTGACTTCTGATTAAAACAATCAATGGGGGAGCCGTGTTCACTTAACGACCGTGTTGCTAACTGAATTGCAGCGATTCCTTTGCCAGCTGTAGCAGGAAAGGTTGGGGGCAAAATTCATTGAACTGTTTCCCTCAGCAATGGAAACGTTGGGCTCAGTTGTGGCCGTAAGTCGAGCCACAAGTCTCACTTCCTTTCCAGGACCCCAAGCGAGCCCCAAATTTTCTTTCGCTGAGCGATATTCCCTCCCCGTTTTACGACCTTTCTTGCCAGCATCGTCAGGCGAACCACAGTGGTGGCTAAGGTCGACACAGCAACCGTCGTATACGTGAGTCAGTTGCCATTTGTCTGAATTTTGATCACGTGACCACGAGGAGGCTAGAGTGGCCACCGAGGGTGGAAAATGATCAGAGGTTTGTGAGGAGTAGGCTCCTGGTGTTGGGCGGTCAGTATATAATACCATGAGGACAAAAAGTCCTTGTGGCTTTAAGGATGTTGGAAAGCAATTAGAGATTGTAATTATCTCCACTATAAGAGGAAGTCAGCAGAACGCAATCGCTCTCTCTCTTTGCTGGGTCGTCTGTCTACTGATTACCTGACTGCAACTTCAGTCACTAAAGGAACCGTTGCAAGGGAAAGGCAGGCCGTTAGTCCAGAGAGCAGGGTAGGTTCCCCCAAAATCCTCCTGGCTTTCCCTACTCTATTCTTTCAGATCCTAGCCATAAACAATACCCCCACTGCCCCCTCCCTCTCTTAACATTTCAGCCTGGACCTGTTAGCTGAGTATTAATGACCCAGCGTCTATGACGACCGGGAGATGAAAAGCGTCTGTAAGTGAAGCATGCAAGGTTTCCAAATCAAGATTTACTGCCTGGCGCCGAGAGGCTCCGTGAAATAAACGGCAGGAAATTTACGGCTGTATTCTGTGTTACCGGGAGGAGAAGGGGGTGGGTGGGGGAACGACGTCTGCTCTGGCCAAATTTATGGGGCGTCGCTGGAACAATAGAGAAGACCTGCATGGCCTCTGTGTGCGTTTTGTGTTTGTGTGTGAGAGGCAGCAAAACACCCCCCCCCACACACACACACACCGCTTCTACCTACCTTGTTTCGAATCTTGAGACGCGTCGCTATCTTGTTCCTTTTCGGCGATTTTCTCCTCGTCTCCTTCTGGTAACTTGTTTGCATCTATTTCGTTCTCTCCTTTGCTTTCGACCTAGGACGACGGTTGAGAAAAAGAAGAGATGATTCAATTCAAATTTAAAAAGGAAAAAAAAAGGAGAAAAGGCTTAAGAGAATCAAAGGGCGACAAGTGGCCATGCAGCAGTTGAGTTTCAGCGGAATGTGAGGGGGGGGGGGGAACGTAAAGCTGTCATAATATCCTGATAGGACTATACTTTTTAAGACCTGGCCGGAGGGCCCTTTTAAGAACAGAGCTGGAAGGGACCCTGGAGGTCATCTAGTCCAACCCCTTGCTCAAGCAGGGGACCACAGATCATTTCAGGCCAATGGTTGCCCGATCTCTTCTTTAAACAAAGCACCCAGAATTTCGAAAGGCAAGATGGTCCCTCCCTTTTTAGGGAGGGAAACAATATTTATCCTTCCTTCTGTTTAACAGCAGGTGTGAAGGCAACAGGGGCGTCACTTAAGCCAGGGGTCCCCAACCTTTGCAACTTTAAGTCTGAAGGACTTCAGCTCCAAGAATTCTCCAGCCACCAAAGCTGTCAGTGTCAGGGCCTGGGCCAGGGGTCCCCAACCTTTGCAACTTTAAGTCTGAAGGACTTCAGCTCCCAGAATTCTCCAGCCAGCAAAGCTGTCAGTGTCAGGGCCTGGGCCAGGGGTCTCCAACCTTTGCAACTTTAAGTCTGAAGGACTTCAGCTCCCAGAATTCTCCAGCCAGCAAAGCTGGGTGGAGAAGTCTGGGAGCTGAAGTCCTTCAGGCTTAAAGTTGCAAAGGTTGGAGACCCCTGGCTTAAGCAGAAGACAATATGGTTCCCTGAGAAAATTAGTGCTAATTCTTGTGTGTGTGTGGGAATGTTTGTTCCTGGTGACCTATGACCTTGGTTGTTTTCTTTCAGACGTTTCCCAATAGTACTAGGTAATATCATCCGTGCTAGGAGTCAATCCCCACTGCCTAATAGCACTGATGCCATTACCTAGATGGGTTGTGAAATGTTTGCAAGCCAAGATCAGAGAGCACCAAGGACACCCCCCCGCCCTTTCGTCTTCTTTTTCCTCCTCCTCTACCTCCCTCCCTCCTTCCTCTTTTTCTCTGTTCCCTCCTCCTCCTCTACAAACCCCCTTCCCTTCTAGACTGATGAGGTTCTGTAGTTGGGTCATGAAAAGTCTGCAATTTAACCACCCAGCTCAGAGAGCGTTTCAACCTGGAGCCTCAAGAATCAATGAATTCTAGTAATTCAAATTCACTCAATTCTGGAAGGAGAATCTTTAACCACAACCACCACAACCATCACCACAACAGGGGGTTTGATTGTGCCAGACCTTAACTTTGTCTGCCTGTGGGGCATCTGTGTCTGTCTCCATCTTCTCTTCTTGAGCTCCATCTGAAAGACAGAAGATCCACCCTGAACAGCAGGAAGATCTGAGAGATCTCAAGTAGATCACCCTGGATGAAATCAAGGATGCAGAGCAGATCGGTGCAGCTAGTCCTCAAGTCGCAAGGAGTGAAACGTTGCTTAAGGGAGTTTGTGCCACTTTACGACTTTTCTTTCCATGCTCGTTAAGTGTGGAAGCGAGTTGGGAGGCGGTCCTTAAGTGAATCTGGATTCCCCGTTGGCTCTGCTCAGCGGAAGGTCAGCCAAAAGTGTGACCTCAGGACGCTGCTACCGTCATAAATATGAACCAGGTGCCAAGCGTCTGAATTTGGAGCATGTGACCACGGGGATGCAGCAATGGACGTTAAGTGTGAGAAACGGTCCTAAGTCCCTTTTTTTCAGTGCCCTTGTAACTTTGGTCACGAAGTGAACTGTTGTAAGTCAGGGACTATCTGTAATTTTATGAAGGAAAACAAGACTAGGAGCTTTAGCAACGCGAAGCCACAATGACAGCCACAATGACGGGGAAACAGAATCCTCCGTTAAGGCAGGTAGCCCTGAACTTACAACAACTGTGCCCAAAATTTCTGCCGTTAAGTGAGATATTGAGTTTTGCCCCCTTTTACGACCTTTCTTGCCCACTGTTCTTAAGCAAATCACGGCAGTTGTTCCGTTAGTAACCGGTTGTTAAGTGAATCTGGCTTCCCCATTGACTTGGCTTGTTGCAAAAGGGGACCACGTGACGTTGGAATACAGCAGTGGTCATAAGTACGAAACAGTGGCCGAGCATCTGAAATTTAATCCTGTGACCACGGGGATGCTGCAACGGCCGTGTGAATAATAGTCCTAAGTCTCTATCTTCATTGTCGTCGTCACTTAGAACGGACACTAAATGAGCTGTCGTAAATCAAGGACTACCTGAACAGGCAGTCCTCGACTTATGACCGCCATCGAGTCCACTGCTAAACGAGACAGCAGCCCCCAAGTCCCCTGTTTTCATCGCCATCTGTCTCCCTCCCCTCCGCTCTTTCTCTTTTTCCTTCCCTCCCTCTCTCTCCCTCTTTTTATTGGTTCCTGCGTTCATTCCTTCCCTCCCTCTTTTGTTTTTAAGCCTCCTTCAGATACAACCAGCATCTGGCCATCAATCCCCCACCCACCCACCCCCCTAATCTCAAAAGTCTTAACTCTGGTTGTGGTCTCACGCAAAGCCCCCCAAGGAGACCTCAGGCCAGAAGGGAGTTGGCTTTCAAGGCCCCCTGGGCCTCCACAACGGCGATCAAAAAAAGAGACTTATCACCATTTCCCACACTTACGACCTTCGCCGCATCCCCGTGATCAAATTTCAGACCCTTGGCAGGCAACTTGTACTTATGACCACTGCTGTCTCCGAAGGCCACATGGGATCTTCTGACCAGCAAAGGTAATGGGTAAGCCAGTTTCACTTTAACTTATCCGCTGCGGTGATTCACAATTTAATAAACTAAACTAAACTTAAAAGACCGTGGGAAGGTGGGTCGTCAAATGGGGGAACACAAACCTCTCCCTTCACGACGTAAATTTGGGGCTCAATTGTGGTCACAAATCGAGGATGACTCCCACAGCCCTCGACGTATGGAATATAGGCAGTCCTTGACTGAATGACCGTTTAGCAACAGCCACTGATCCGGAATGGTCGTTAAGCCGAGGACTGTCTGTGTATGCAGAGGCATACCTGGGTGTGTGATCCCAGCATTGGGGGGGGGGGGGGGCAGCGTGATCACCTCGTGACGCCAGCAAACCCTCCAGGATCATCGTGTTCTGGCGCCTTTTAATTTGGGCCCGAGTTCAGCGCCCGCAACTACGTCTCCCAGGGCCACTTGAAAGGGCAACCAGCAGGGGTGTGGTTGTGGTTTTTTTCACAGCTCTCTCTCGAGCCACGATCCGCCCGTGCCTTTTGCTGTGGCAAGGAAGAGGCGGTGTTCCGCCACTCAGTGGGCCACCCGCTAAATCAGGTGCAGCAAGCCCAACCAGACGCCGGGTGCTTCTCTCGAAGAGCGGATCAAGGCGCCCTCAGGTTTTGCCCTGATTTAGCTACTGTGGATGGCTGAGTAGGGAGTCGTCAACGTTAATTTTCCTTTAAAAAAAAAAAAAAAGACAGCGGTACCAGCTCAGAGTTGGAAAAAAGGTGAGAGGATAATAAATCAATGGGCGATGTGTACTGGCCTAGTCACCAGGAGAGGGGGAGTTAAAGTACAGATTGAAGCGTGAGAGCAACCTGGGTGATCGTGGGACGATTGGTGAGTTCTAGTTTTCTCGTAGGCAGGAAAGCCGGCTAGGTGACTTTGGGCCAATCACCAGGAGAAAGGGAGTTCTAGTCCTGCCTTAGGCATGAAGGCTGGTTGGGGGACTTTGGGCCAATCACCAGGAGAAAGGGAGTTCTAGTCCTGCCTTAGGCATGAAGGCTGGTTGGGGGACTTTGGGCCAATCACCAGGAGAAAGGGAGTTCTAGTCCTGCCTTAGGCATGAAGGCTGGTTGGGGGACTTTGGGCCAATCACCAGGCGAATGGGAGTTCTAGTCCTGCCTTAGGCATGAAGGCTGGTCAGGTGACCAATTTGGACCAGCCTCACTCTCTCAGCCCCACCCACCTCACAGGGTTGTTGTTATGGGGGAAACGGGCAGTCATGCGCATAAGGCATGTTTGCCAACCGATCAAACCATAAAGCAGGGATGTCCAAATTTGGGAACTTTAAGACTTGTGGACTTCAACTCCCAGAATTCCCCAGCCAGCTATGCTGGCTGGGGAATTCTGGGAGTTGAAGCCCACAAGTCTTAAAGTTCCCAAGTTTGGACATCCCTGCCATAAAGGCAAGAGCCCAAGAAATAAACAATGGAAACGCTTCTCCCTCGCTCAGAGGAGGATTCCTACCCCGCAGGCCTTCCAGAACGTCCGCACAACCTTGATCAAATGCCAGCCAAGGTTAGGGCTTAGTGGCTGAGCCCTGCACGCACCACCTGTGTGACAGCTGCCGGGGTGCCCATCTGGGCTTGCAGGCTAAGAGGCCTCCTGGGGTGTCTGTCGTAAAGCCTCTGTTTTCTGAGGTGTCGGTCGGACCAACCAGGCTATGCGATGGAGAACATGGCCTCGCGAATTTCCACCGTTCCGTTAGTGACTTCAAACCGTTGCTAAATGAATGGTCGTAAGTTGAGAACTACGGATTGTAGAAGGGGAGAAACTTTGTCGCGAGGGTTTTCTTTTTGTGACTTCAAATGGTCCCTAAGTGCATGGTCATAAATTGAGGAATAGCCAAACTGTAGAAGGGGATAATGGAGTCGCCAAGTTTCAACCATTCGTTTACCGACTTCAAACAGCCCATAAACGAACAGCCGTAAGTCAGGGACCACCCTTCTTCCTGAACCCAAGGCTTCAAAAAATGGGGAGAAACGGCGTTGCGAGCTTTCCGTCTTTCGTTCAGCGACTTCGAACCGTCACTAAACGATCGTAAGTAAAGAAGTGGCTGGACTGGAAACCACGGATTGTAGAAGGGGAGAAATTGCATGGAGAAGTTTCCGTCTTTCCTTTAGTGGCTTCGAAATGTCGCTAAACGAATGGTCGTAAGTCCAGGACTATTCAGATTGCGACCCACAGATTGCAGAAGGGGAGAAGCTGTGTCTCAAGGTGTTTTAGTGACTTCAAACTGTCACTAAATGCACCGTTATAAATCAAGGACTACCCAAATTGTAGAAGGGGAGAAATTGAATCATGAGCTTTCCGCCTTTCGTTTAGTGACTTCGAACTGTGGATAAACGAATGGTCGTAAGTCAAGGACCACCCTTCCTTGTGAAGCTGAGGCTTCCAGGAAAGGGAGAAACGGCGGTGAACTTTCCGCCTTTCGTTTAGCAACTCCGAACCATCGCCAGACAAATGGTCGTTAACTGGAGAGCTCAACCGTCCACATGCGGGAGACGTACCCATTTTCTCTGGCTCTTCAGGGGCAGTTCCAGCGATGCAGCTACTCTCGAGCCCATAAGTGGGGTCCACTTTCCCCGAAACCCGGGCGGCTTCTTGGACCTTCCTGATGTGGGCCTCCACCAGCTCCAGAGGGACTTCTTCTCGGACGCGGGAAAATTCCTCTGCGGGGCAAAAAGCAAAAAGAGACACTTCGAAATGCAGAACTGTGGAATCCGGATGGGGCCTCGGAGGTCTTCTAGTCCAACCCTGGAGATCCCTCTGACCAGTTGGGAGGAAATGGGCTGTCCCATCTCTTCTTTAAAAAGACTTTCCAGGGATGGATCTTAGGCTGTCCGTCAAAAAGCGGAAGACGAGGTTGGGGGTGGCGAGGCCCTTAGGTGGAGTTCGCCCCCTTCTGGAGCGTCTGGACTACTGTGACCCGTTGCCCGTGGGGCTACCCCTGGAGAGTATTCGGAAAGAGGCTATTGCCTGCAGAAGGCAGTGGGGTGGATTGAGTGTGCATGGAGGGGTCCTGGGGAGGGGGGGGTCACCTCCCCTTTCTATCTCTGATGACATTACCTAGCTGGGTCACAAAAGGTCTGCTCGGAAGCCACCTAGCTCAGAGCATCAAGGACCTCACAGTCCCCCCCTCTCTCCCTCCCATCCATCCATCCATTCCTTTCTAATCCTGATGGTTACCTAGTTGGGTCGCGAAAGGTCCGCAAGAAATACCACCCAGCTCAGAGAGCACCAAGGACCCCACAGTCCTCCCCTCCCTCCCTCCCATCCTTTTTCTTCCTCCTCCTCTATTCCTTTCTAGTCCTGATGAAGTTACCTAGCTGGGTCGCGAAAGGTCCACAAGAAATACCACCCAGCTCAGAGAGCACCAAGGACCCCACAGTCCTCCCCTCCCTCCCTCCCATCCTTTTTCTTCCTCCTCCTCTATTCCTTTCTAGTCCTGATGAAGTTACCTAGCTGGGTCGCGAAAGGTCCGCAAGAAATACCACCCAGCTCATAGACACCCCCCCACACACACACAGTTCAACCCCAAGTGACCAATCTTCTTTTTCTCTTTGAGTTTTCATAAGTAGAGAACCTGGTTTTCCTGTAAGCCAAGATGGAACCAGGTCCGTACAGCGGGGGAAGAACCATACCTAAAGCCGCTTTGGCGGCGGCCGAAGCCACCCGCGGATCCACCACTGAGGCCAGGAAAGCCACGGTGCTCATCACCGGATTCCCGGATTGGCTGAACGGGACGGGCTGATAGGCCAAGGGTCCGAGGGAGGCGTCCGAATTCTCCAGGTAAGGGTCTTCGATGGGGAGCCTGAGAAAATGGAGGATGCACTCGTCCTGCGTTCGACTCCCGACGTGCTCCGAGACTTTATTCCAGTCGTCCTTGTACATCTCCAACGCCTGGCGGAGAACGGAGAGGTTTTTAGGGGCGATAAACACAACACAAATGACACGCACCACAATTCCATCGATGCAAGTGTTTTCCTTCCCCTACGGGTGCTCCTCGTCTTACGACCTCAAGGAAGGCCGAAATTTCCATCGCTAAGTGAGACATTTGTTCAACGAGCTTGGCCCCTCTCGTTTTGATGTGAATTTAGTTAGTCACACGGTCGTTAAGCGAAGAGGGCTCCCCTCTTGAGTTTGCTGGTCAGGAGGTCAGGCTCACGTGACCCCGGAACATGGCAACCGTTGTAAAAGCGAGACGGTTGCCAGTTGCCTGACCATGGAGATGCCGCAAAGGTTGTTAAGTGTGAAAAACAGGTCTAAGTCACTTTTCTTTCAGGGATGTTGTAACTTTGAACGGTCATTAAGTGAACTTTTGCAAGTCCAGGACTAGCTACACACGCCAGTATCCCATCAACACTCACGCCTTCCTATATGGCTAGTCTTCGACTTATGACCTCAACTGAGGTTCTTCTGCTGCTAAGTGAATTCCCCCCCCCCTTTACGACATTTCTTGCCACTGTTGTTAAGTGAATCGTGGCAATTGTTATGTTATCAACACGGTCATTAAGCAAACCAACATGGCTTCCTCACCGAGTTTGCTCATCGGGTCACAAAAAGGGGGATTGCGTGATCCCAGAGGCACAGCGGCCGTCATAGATACGAGTCAGTCGCCAAGCGTTTTGAATATTGATTTGAGTTGACCGTTGGAGATGCCGCAACCGTCGTAAGTGTGAAAAACAGTCCTAAGTCACTTTCTTCAGTGCCATTGTAACTTGGAAAGGTCGTTAAATGAACCGTTGTAAGCCGAGGTCTGCCTGAGTGGATGCTTTATGGAGGATCCAGTCATTCAGAGTGAGTTGGGCTTTTGATTACCGGAGGGGAAATTGGGAGTTGCTGAGTTCTAGTTCTGCCTGAGGGGTCAAGCCAGCTGGGTGACTTTGGGCCAGCCACTCGTACCCAGCCCTAGGAAAAAGGCAATGACAAGCCTTGAAGAAAACCTCAGAGCCTTCCCCATGCAGGAGGAGGAGGAGGAGGAGGAAAAGAGAGGGAGATTGAGGAAGGTGGAAAAAAGAGGATAAGAAGAGAAAGAGGAGAGGGACGAAGGGGACAGAGAGAAAAAGGAGGAGGAGAATTGGAAGAAGAGTGGAGGAGATGGAGGAGGAAGAGAGGAAGAGGAAAAGGAGGACGAGGAAGAAGGGATTGAGGAAGGAGAAGAGGAAGAAGGTGGAAAAGGAGGAGGAGGGAGAGATGGAGAAGGAGGGAGGAGGAGGAGGGAGCAGCAACAGCAGCGTTTTTTGGAAGGAGCCAATGGGAAAGGACTGCTCTGCTGTTCCCTTGGCAACAGGAAGATTGTCTCCATGTGGTCCCCCAAAGTTAAGCCTTGGTTTGAAGACGCTCCTTCCTTTCCTTCTTTGAATTCTGAGACCTTCCCCTCCTCTCTCCCTGTCTCTTCCTACCCCTCTTCCTTTCTCCTTCCCTTTCTTCCACTGCTCCTCTCCTTCCCCATTTTTCTCCATCCTTCCTTCTCTTTCTTTCATCGCTCCCTTTTCCACCCTTAGCTCCCTCCTTCTCCCTTTCTTTTTCTTCCCTTTCAACTTCCTTCTCCCCTCCCTTTCTTCCCTCCTTCTTCCTTCCAATCTCCCCCCCACTCTTTTCCTTCCTTCCTTCCCTTCTTCCTCCCTTCCTCCTTCCCTTTTTCCTATTTCTCCTTCCTTTCCTTCTTTGAATTCTGAGACCTTCCCCTCCTCTCTCCGTCTCTTCCTTCCCTCTTCCTTTCTCCTTTCCCTTCTTCCACTGCTCCTCTCCTTCCCCATTTTTCTCCATCCTTCCTTCTCTTTCTTTCATCGCTCCCTTTTCCAGCCTTAGCTCCCTCCTTCTCCCTTTCTTTTTCTTCCCTTTCAACTTCCTTCTCCCCTCCCTTTCTTCCCTCCTTTTTCCTTCCAAACTTCCCTCCACTCTTTTCCTTCCTTCCTTGCCCTTTTCCTCCCTTCCTCCTTACCTTTTTCCTATTTCTCCTCCCTTCCCTTCTTCCTCCTGTCTCCTTTTTCCTTTCTTTCCTCTCTCCCCTTCTTCCTTCTCCTTCCTCCCTCCCTATTTCTCCTCCTTTTCTTTCCTCCTTCCAAGCATCCTCCTACCTATTCTTCTCCTTCCTCCTGAGATCTGGCTTCGGCTGGAATAGCCGCAAACGTGATCACTCAGCTGGAGCTGCCCCTCATGCACAATGCAACCCGCGTCCTTCCTCTCCCCCCACTCCACCACCCGCTAAATCATGAGGTCCGGCACCGTTCACCATCCAATTTAATGGGAGAACGAAAAAATATTGGATTTATTGGATTTTTTAGACAATCTCGGAAAAAACTACACATTAATCGTGGAAATAGCAATGGGGGGGGGGGGGGGGGAAGACACACCCCACCAATACCGGCAGGGAAGCCAATCTTTATTAAGAGAGCAAATCCAACACAGCCTTTGACTGATGACATTACCAAGTTGGGTCATGAAACGTCTGGAGGGGAAAAAACCAAGCTCAGAGAACACCAAGGACCCCCTGAGTCTTGCCCACCTTCTAGTACTTAATGAAACTTCTGGAAAACTACCCAGCTCAGAAAGCACAAAGGATCCACAATCCTCTTCCTCCTCCCCACAACTCCCCCTTCTAGCCCTGATGATGTTCCCTAGTTGGATCACGAAACGTCTGCAAGGAAACCACGCAGCTCAAGGAGCACTCAGGACCCCACAGAAAGAGAAACCCAGAGAAACAGGGATTAACACTAGACAAACGCAGCCCATCAAGACCAGCAAATCCCTGCAATTCTTAAGTTAGTTACCTGGTCGTTAAGTGAATCGGGCTTCCCCAAGTGGTCAGAAGGTCGCAAAAGGGGATGACGTGACTACGGAACACTGTGACCGTCGTAAATATGAGTGCCTGAATTGTGATCCTGTGACTGTGGGGATATGGCCCTCAGTCCGAAAAACAAGGCTAAATCACTTTTTTTCAATGCCGTTGTTAACTCTGAACGGTCACCAAACAAACAGTTGTAAGTCGGGGACTGCCTGCAGACACATCTCTTCTTGCCCAAATCCTAATGTCTGAGGTCTCTCTGTTTTAATTTTACCTCCAGCAGAAGCAGAGTCTCTTGTTCTGTCCATTCTCGGCCAGCGCTGGCGCTTTTGCTCTGGAAGGAGAAAACGAATAACAATTTATTTATTTTATTTATTTAAATCGATTTGTAAACCGCACCAATCTCCGTCGAGACGGACGGTTTATATATACGGTTTAATTCGATTTGTAAACCGCACCAATCGCCATCGAGACAGACAGTTTATATATACGGTTTATATATCTAAATTGTATATACCAGGGGTCTCCAACCTTTGCAACTTTAAGTCTGAAGGACTTCAGCTCCCAGACTTCTGGGAGCTGAAGTCCTTCAGACTTAAAGTTGCAAAGGTTGGAGACCCCTGGTATATATAATCAATTCTCTCTCTCTCCCTCCCTCCCTACAAATCCCATCTCTCTCTCTTTCTCTCTCTCTCTCCCCATGTCTCTCCATCTGTCTATCAACTATGCATGTATGTATGTATCCACCCACCCATCCGCTATCTCTCCCTCTGTGTGTGTGTGTGTGTGTGTGTGTGTGTGTGTGTGTGGTTTTTTGTTTGTTTGTGTGTGTGAATCATCCATCCAATTTAGAGATTGCTCATCTCCCTCTCCGAGCAATTCTGAGTTCCCAGCAGCCTGGGAGTAAATACGTCCTTATTTAACACCTAACAATTGAACACACTAGCCAGCTCAGACTGCAGATTATCCCCTGAGATAATCTGTTCTTCCACTTCGGCAACTTCCAGAGGCGGAGAGTTCCACCTGCTGGTTGGAGAATCCCAGCAATCGGAGACACAAATGAAAAAAAATCAGAAACTGCCCTCGAGGGAGGAAGAAAAGGGGGGGGGGGAGGGGGGGGAAACGTCGTGGCTTGCCTTGGCTAAGGTTTTCTTGGAGTAGATGTCCGTGCGGAGGCCAAAATTCTGCAGATCGGTGGGTTTTTCCTTGTTTTTCTCTGGGAAGTTCAGCATTTGTTGGGAAGCTGGAATCTAAGATTTAAAAAAAAAAACAGAATAATGAGGAGGGGGGAATTATGAGGGTGGGGGGAAGAGAATCTGAACCCCTTAAGGAGGAGGCCAAAGCAATTTTCGATAAGCAAAATCAAGTTTGTTTCCCGGAAAGAGGCACGTAAAGCACTTAGAATGTGCCACACGTCACAAGTGTGCATCACTACTACTGGGACTCCAAAAGAAGATTAAAAAATATACAATGGTATTTTTTTCCAGATCGCAAATACCATTGATAGGTGAGGGGGTCATGTCTGAGTTAGGAGGAGGAGCCAAAAATTGAAATTACAGTAAGAGATTTGAAAAGAAGAAAGGAGGCTGGCTAAGAAATTAGCAAAACGGTTCTCAACAGTGACGGCCTGAAGATATGTGGACCTCAACTCCCAGAATTCCCCAGAAGGTATTTTGGGAAGCTCTGGTCTATTTCTCTCTCTCTCACCCATCCAGTTCTTCCTCCACTTTGGTCACTTGAAGATGGGTGGATTTCAACTCCCCAGGCAGCCATGGTCTCGAGTGGCCCAGCCCACCAGACCTCTCCAGTCAAAGGGTTGCCGAGCTTGAGAATGGCTGAACCCAACCGTGTCTCTGAGAGATGTTCTCCAAAGGTTCTTTCCACGGTTACTGTTGTCGCCTCCCCACAACCATCACCCAGATGTGAGCTCAGGGTTGGGAACCTCCACGGACGCTAGATATGAAACCAGGTGGACAGGAGCCCTTCCCGCTTTGAAGGAAGCCACGGGAGCTCAAGGGACCCGCCAGAAGGAGGAGGAGGAGGGTTACCTGAGCGGTCCGCAGGTGGAGCGGCATGAGTCCCGAAGGGGTGTCCGCCAGCACGTTGAAGTGGGGGGTGGGCGGGGGTCCCATGGCCATGGGTCGGCTTTCCGGATCCACTTGGTAATTGATCAGCCCCCACTGCTCCAGAAAGGCGTGGACCCTACAAGGGGGAGGGAGGAGAGATGGGTGAGAAGGAGGGTGAGAAGAAGACGTGTGGAGGAGCAACGCAAGGAGAAAGCGAGCTGACGTTACTCAGAGGTGGCTGGGCAATGGGCTGGGGCCGTTCATGGACCCCTGAGCCAGCCGATGGGGAAGGTCTCCTCAACTTGGTCTCCTTCCTGACGGACGGGATTACACCCATCCAGGGTCCCTCAGTCAATACGGCCGCTGCTGAGAAAGAGCTGGCGTCCATCCGTACGGAGGCTGCCCTGCCCTTCACTAGCGGTGGTGGAATGTGGTCTGGATTCCCAGGAGGGAGGGGGCGCATTCTGGGAGAGCTGACATGACAAATGTCACGGTCTCGCGGTCCTCTGGAAGGCGGCTCCTCCCTTATGGGAATCCAGACCCCGTTCCACCCCAGCTGTCCCGAGCATCGTTACAGCCCAAAACGGAAGGAAGGAGAGAGGACTTACGGAGCGAGTAGATCATGAGAAAGCTTGCGGGGGCTGGTCAAGCTACCAATTATACGCCCAAAAGCAGGTCGTCCTCTGAGATATGACCATCCCGATGTCCTCTGTTAAGCGGAGTGGGATGGAAGGGGGAGATTGCGGAGGTCCTCCGGTTGATTGCAAGGAGGAAGGGCTGGGGGATTTAACTTCCAAACAGGGTCATAAGTAGCTCTCTCTCTCTCTCTCTGGGTTTGATGTCTATTGTATCTTCAAACAGCCATTAAGTGACCAGTTGAAACTAATCCAGGAGAGAAGCAACTTGGAACTGAGGAGGAATTTCCTGGCAGTTAGAACAATTAATCAGTGGAACAGAAGTTGCCTCCAGAAGTTGTGAATGCCCCAACCCTGGAAGTCTTCAAGAAGTTGTTGGATAGCCATTTGTCTGAAATGGTATAGGGCTTCCTGCCTAGGCAGGGGGTTGGATTAGAAGACCTCCAAGGTCCCTTCCAACTCTGCTATTGTATTGTATCTCGGGGGCTACCTAAACTTCGATGTCACTCGGTCCTCTCGAATGCAGCCCCTCCCTTCTGGGAATCCAGACTGCAATCCACTCCAGTAGCCCAGTTCCCAGTTTAATCCCTGCTGATCCCAGAAATGTTCTCCAGGCGACAAAAGGAGATCTCAGCACAGAAAACATCGCTGGCTTTCCAAGCATCACCCCAGGTTTTTCCGGGGTCCTGTTCTCCCCCCCACCCACCCACCCACTTTCCTAGGCAGGACTGGAGTGATAGTTCAGAGGTTTCCCTGACTTGGAGGCCCTCCGTAAATGACTACCTCATGACTGCACAAACGTCACCGGTCAAGTTTCTTCGGCAGGCCGTGCTGGTCAAATATTCTTGAGGGTTCAAGCGATAGGTGTCAATCATGAAATTGCGGTACGCTAGGTATCTGGGAAAGACGAACGACAATCAGACCACAAATGAAGATAAGCTTGTGGGTTGAGGGTCTACCTGTATGTTAGAGCAGGGGTCTCCAACCTTTGCAACTTTAAGTGTGAAGGACTTCAGCTCCCAGAATTCTCCAGCCAGCAAAGCTGGCTGGAGAATTCTGGGAGCTGAAGTCCTTCACACTTAAAGTTGCAAAGGTTGGAGACCCCTATGTTAGAGGGTTGGACAGTGGGGTCCTGGGTGCCCTCTGAGCCTGGGGGTTTTCTTGCAGGCGTTTCATGACCCAGCTAGGGAACATCATCAGTGATGGAAAGGAGAAAGGAGAAGGAAGAGGAGGACAAGGAAGAGAAGAAAAATGGGGGGGGGGCGCCTTGGTGCTCTCTGAATTTGGCAGAATTGTTTTGCAGGCGTTTCATGATCAAACAAGGTAACATCATCAGTGCTAGAAGAGAGGGGGATTGTAGAAGGGAGGAGGAGGAAAAGGAGGACAGTGCGAGAGTGTGTGTGGGGGGAGATCCTTGGTGCATTTTTTTTAAAGAACGTCATCAGTGCTGAAGGGAGGGGGGATTATGGGGAGGAGGAGGTGGACGGTGATTATGGAGTCCTTGGTGGTATCTTGAGCTTGGTGCTTTTCTTGTAGATGTCTCATGACCCAACTAGGGAATGTCATCAGTACTACAGGTGTTCACCCCACTCCTAGCCTAGGACATTCTCTAGTTGGCTCAAGAAACATCTGTAAGAAAACCACCAAGCTCAAAGGAGAGAGAGAGAGAGAGAGAGAGAGAGAGAGAGAGAGAGAGAGAGAGAGAGAGAGAGAGAGAGAGAGAGAGAGAGACAGTGAAGGAGGGAGGGAGAAAGAGAGAGGGAAAGAGAGAGGGAGAGAAAGAGAGCTCTCCCTCCTCCCTCTGTGCATCCTTTGTTTCTCCAACTTACATTTCTGGAGTCTTGGATTTGTTTTTCCCATTGAAGAATTCGGGAAGCGCTCGGCGTTCGATGACATGGATGCTAGAAGAAGAAACAAAAAAGAGAATCAGGTCAGCCTCCCGATCGGTTTTGCCTTCGAATCCGATCGACAAGACAGCCAACCCGCCAAGACAGTCAACTCCTGACTAGGTCTGCGAATAAGCCCTGGATCAACGTTTGTTAAATGCTAGTGGGCTGCGTAAGCCACGATGACGGATATTGGGATAGTGGCTGCTGGACTTCATCACTCTATATAAAAGCTTCTTCATGCTGTTAATTAAAACAATTATAGATTTGACCACAAATAAAAAAATATAATCTATTTTCTTCCAGACGTTTCTGGACCTGGCTAGGTAACGTCACGGCTGGAAGGGACTCTATATAAAAAGTAAACAAAGCCCTCCTTCCCTTCTAGCCCTGATGATGTTCTCTAGTTGGGCCAGGAAACGTCTGCAAGGAAACCACCCAGCTCAGAGAGCACTCCGGACCCACACAGTCCTCCTCTTCTCTCTCCCCTCACTCTTCCTCCTCCCAACCCCACTCCACTAACCTCGCTAAGGTTTGGGATAAATTCAGGGGTGGGGGTGTTGCTTCCCTTCCCCCCCTAGAGCGAAGTTTACCAATTGTAGTCGAACCAGGAGGCGTAGCTGGGGATGATGATGTGGTTGGTCTGTTCAGTGACATTGTCTTCTCCTGTGTCCAGGGAACGTCCCTGGTCCCCTTTGTTGGGATCTTCGTCTTCCTGTTGGCAGGAAAGAGTGTGTTACATTGGCAAGGAAGGGACATCTAAGAGCAGCGTTCCTCAACCTTGGCGACTTTAACTCCTGTGGACTTCAACTCCCAGAATCCCCCAGCCAGCATAGCTGGCTGGGGGATTCTGGGAGTTGAAGTCCACAGGACTTAAAGCCGCCACGGTTGAGGAACGCTGCTCTAGAGTGACTGACGGGAAAAATGGAGCCCCAACATTGGCCTAATTTGCAATCATCTTCCATCTCCTTCTTTTCCTTCTTCATCCTCCCCCCTCTTCTCTTCCTCCCTTGGTCTTCCTCCCTCCCTCCTCTAACTCCACCTTCCCCCTCCCCTTTTTCTCCTCCTCCTTTCTCCCGTCTTCTCTTTTTCTCCATTTCTTCCTCCCTCCTCCTCCTCCTCCCTTCCTCTTTTCTCCTTCTACTCCTTTTCATTTCTCCTCCTCCTCTTCCTCCTGAGCTATATGATTTTGAACCCTTGTCCTTAAGGAAGGGACTGGACATCAGTAGAGTTGATGAAGAACTAAATATCACGTGCAAAGGAATAGTTTGCTCTCAGCGTCTTCTCTGATTAGTTACTACCGAGATTTGTTTGGGGTAGAAGAGACGATTTGTAGCTGAGAACTGAATTGTGGGCTCGTTGGAATTTTATTTGCAACTCAAATGAAGCCTACTTTGTTTGCAATCTTTTATCCAAGATGGAGTCCAGGAGCCTCACTGAGGTCCAGCGCCTTTGTTTGCAGGGAAGTCCAACTTTCGGGTTGCAAATCAAAACAAAAAAGTTTTTAAAATTTGATTCTTTCCCCCGCCCTCCCCGAAGAAAATTGCCTACCTTCACTCCGGCAGTCATTGTCTCTTCATCTTGTTCATCTGCAAGACAAGAACGCAACAGGAGGCGGTTTGTGTCACTTACACAACTTCGCAGTTGTATTATGTCACAGACGCTTGTGTCACGTTGGAGTGCCGCCATCTCCGTGGCCCTCCCCTCTGCAGGAAGTCCTTGACTTACGACTACAACGTAGCCAAGTATATCCATTGCTGGGCGAGATAGAGGTTAAGTGAATTTTGCCCTGTTTTACGACCTTGCTAGGCACTGTTGTAAAGTGAATCCCTGTCGTTGTTCAGTTAGCCATACAGGCGTTAAATGAATCTGGGTTCCTGCTTGTCGGAAGGTTGCAAAAGGGGATCAGGCAACCCCCAGGACCATCGTAAATACGATTTAGTGGCCAAGCTGATTGAATTTTGATCGGGTGACCGAGGAACGCTGAGATGGTCATTAAGAGTGAAAAACGGTCCAAAGTCCCCTTTTTTAGGGCCGTTGTAATGTCAAATGGCCGCTAAACAGACGTAAGTCGAGGACTAGCTGAAAATAGGAAGCCAAGATAAAAGTTGGTCTCACCAAGATCCGCAACGGTCCCTCCTTTGACCGGGGTGTTTTCGCTGTCCTTCTTTGGATTGACTGCAAAAAATAATAAGATCGAATCGTTCGTTTTTAAATGATAAACATTTATTTTTATTTCATTTATTTTATACATCATAAAGAGAAGCCTGTTGCCAAGGGTCTGGATTGTGATTGTGTGACTGCGACGGTCGTTAAGTGCAAAAAGGGGTCCAAGCCACTCTTTTAAAGTGCCGTTTTCATTTCGAATGGTCACTACATGAACCTGGATTCTGTGAAAAGAGAAGGGGGGGGGGTTGTCCCTCTGCTAACTTGGCAAGTTCAACCCTTCGGGACTTCAACTCCCAGACTTCCCCAGCCACTCATACTACAGAGGTCTGCAAAGTTGGCTCTTTTAAGACTGGTGGACTTCAACTCCCAGAATTCCCCAGTCAGGCATACTACAGAGGTCTGCAAGGTTGGCTCTTTTAAGACTGGTGGATAGCTGGCTGGGGAATTCTGGGAGTTGAAGTCCACCAGTCTTAAAAGAGCCAACTCTGCAGACCCCTGTAACAGACCAACAACCAAGCAATAATACAATAGCAGAGTTGAAAGGGACCTTGGAGCTCTTCTAGTCCAACCCCCTGCAGTCAACAAATACTCCACTCATGGAACTACCAAAGAGAGAGAGAGAGAAAAAACAGCCCACTCCACGACACCCCTTCCCTTCTAGCCCTGATGAGGTTCCCGAGATGGGTCACGAAACATCTGCAAGGAAGCCCCCCTGCTCAGAGAGCACCCCACAGCCTCCTCCTCCTCCTTTCCCCTGTAAACTCCTCTCCCTTCTAGCCCTGATGAGGTTCCCTAGCTGGGTCACGAAATGCCTGCAAGAAACACTCACACACCCCAGCTCAGAGAGCACCAAGGACCCCACAGCCCCGTTTCTTCTTCCTCTTCCCTGAACCCCCCCCTCCCTTATCGACTGAAGATTGTTCCCTAGTTGGGTCATAAAACAGAACAAAGAGGGCCCTGAGGGAGAAACCAATTTGCTTCTTCGCCCAAGCTTTTATTCCGCAACCCCCCCCAACCACTGTGCTGTACAGCCTTTCCTGTTTCCAAACAAAATAGCATTTCTGTGCTAAAAATACTCTATTTTACACATACACACACTACAGAGTTCTGTAGCCTCCAGTAACCCTCCAATTTTGGAGAATTAGTTGCGTAATATATATACAGTATACGTCACTTAAAAGCGGCAGCAAGAAAAGTCACCAACTGGGGCCCAAATTGCCTTAACCAATGTCTCACTTGGCGAACTTCTGAGAAGCAGGAAGTCGCATTCGCTTAACGACCGCGTTTTCTCCACTGGACAACTGCAGCAATCGTTTTACAATGGTGGCAAGAGAGTTTGTCAAAGGGGAGAAAACTTCCCCGTGACAAGGTCTCGCTTAGTGACATGAACAGTTGGGGCTCTGCAGCCGTAAGCAGAGAACTACTCGGGGGGGGGGGGGGGGGAGAGAGAGAGCCTGGAAGGTTATTTAAAATAACGAAAATAAATAAAAGGCTTGGAGAAACAAGGGTTTGAATTTTGAACGTGCCTAGAAAACAGGACGTTTCCATGAAGAATGAATACAATTACAGGTAGTCCTCCACTTACAACCGTTCATTTAGCGACCGTTCATTTCCCACACTTACGACTGCTGCAGCATCTTCACAGAACTTACAGTCAGAGGCTCGATGACTGGCTCATATTTATGACAGGGTCACTGAATCTCCTTTTTGCGACATTCCGATGAGCAAAGTCAACGGGGAAGCCGGATCCACCTAGCAACCAGGTTGCTAATTTAAGGATGGCAGCGATTCGCTTAACGGCGACAGCAGGAAAGGTTGCAAATTGTAGCAAAACTGTCTTTTTAACTAATATTTTCCTTACCAATAGAAGTTTGGCACTAAATTGTGGTCGTAAGTTGGGGACTAATTGTATTTACTTAAGGCAGACCTTCCTTTGTTGCTCACAATTGGGGTCGTATGTCGAGGACTGCCTGTATTGTTGCTCACAATTGTGGTCGTAAACTGAGGACCACTTGCAGAAGGGCGTCAGTTTCATCTCCCACGGAGGACTAGTTCAATTCCGGCCACTCCCTGACTTACGATGACAAACGGTGCCAGAATTATCAGGTGGTCGTTAAGCGAATCTCAGCCAACTTTACAACGTTTCACGGTTATTAAGGGAATCGCAGTGGTCGTTCAGCGAGTCACACATTGGTAGAACCAATTCATGGACTTTGTGGGCGAAACGCTGCAACCGTCACTAACATGAGTCGGTGGCCCAGACCCTGAATTTTGATCATGGGGATGTCAGATGTGACAAAAGTGGACCTTACATTGCCAACGTCTTGCTCAGCAATGGGAATTTTGGTCTTTAAGTCGAGGACTGCTTGTGTGGAGAAACCCCAGATGGTGGTTTCGAAAGCGGGGAAAATTTCAGGGGCGAAGAAACAACAATATGGCGGACAAAAATGGTGGAGGCAGCTGTGTTGTGCGGTCTTGTGTGTTGTGACGCACCGTTTTTGGGAAGGGCCACTTCCTCAACATTCGGCACAGGGGTGGGGTCCTCCATGTCCTTGGTCAGGTCGTCCTGCTCCTCCTCTTCTTTCTGACCGCGTCGCTTCCCGTAGAGGCTGGCTTGTCTGGAAGGGGAGTGGGGTGGGTGGTGGGGTAGACAAAGGAGAAGACCACCCTTGGCTGACCGTTTTCTGCACAGGGGGTGGACTCTGGGTTAGGGTCCCCTCTCTTGGGAGGGCTTCAACTCTCAGGTTCCTCAGTATGTTGACAAACATCTCTTTCTCTGCCTCTCCATCCATCCCTCCATCCCTCCATCCAAAGATGCCTCCCTCCCTCCTTCCATCCACCCACCCACCCACTCTTTTCAGCCTAGCCAAGTGGAACATGGACAGACTTCCATTTCCAGAGTTGCTCAGCCAGAATGTTGAAAAATAGTATATCTCTCTCCATTTCTCCCTCCACCATTCCATCCTTCTCAGCCTTGCCAACTAGAATCTCTCTCCATCCATCCATCCATCCATCCATCCTTTTAAACCCTGCCAACTGGAACATAGATAGACCTCAGTTCCTCAGCCAGCATGTTGAAAAATAGAATATGTCTCTCCATTTCTCCCTCCATCCACCCATCCATCTACCCAACCACCCATCTCTCTATCCATCTATCCACCCATCTCTTCATCTCTCCATCCACCCGCCCAGGTGTTTCTCAACCACGGCCACCTGGAAGGTGGCTGGACTTCAAGGTAAGATAGAAAGATGATAGATGATAAATGAGCAACGGATAACAAGTCACAGACAGCTACAGGCAAGATACCTCATCAGATCGACAGATGAGAGACATGTCTTGATGAATGGTCTCTTTCTGACTGAGTAGCTGAGAAGGGAGGGAACGTCCCATCATTCTCTGTATGGCCCTGTGAGATGGCAGGTCCTCTCCTTCCCCCTCTCGGACACGTTAACCACAAACTCACTGCTACTTGATCAGTAATTCCATCCATCCATCCATCCATCCATCCATCCATCCATCCATCCATCCATCCATCCATCCATCCATCCATCCATCCATCCATCCATCCATCGAAGGAACATACCCCTTCTTGCCAACTTTCTTCCTGGATTCTACTGGGGTGGGAGGTGGTGGTGGTGAAGGGGAGGCCTTCCTCTTCCGGGTCCCGGTAGCTGCCTTTCTATCTCGCCTTTCGGGGCTACGGACCGGCTGGTGAAAGAAGAGAGAGATGGTCCAACAAGGGTCCCCTTCCCGAGCACCCATCATCCACGTCTCACTCAGCGGCTGCTTATCGAGTCCAGCCTTTGGAAAGGATCTGGAACCCTCGGCAGGTTCCAAAAGGGGCTTTGGGGCAAGGCTAGATGTGCACGAAGGTCACCTCTCTGGAAGATTTGCTTCCGGGTTCCATTCATGGTGTTGGGAGGGGGGTCACCTCCAAAGCCCTACGTGTTGCCTGAAGGACCTACTTTCCCCAGTTACACCATCCAGGAGGTGGGCAGGTGATTTTATGCCCTCCCCTGAGGATGTCCATCTGGTGGGACCCAGAAGAAGGGCCTTCTCCGTGGTGGCTCCCTCCCTGTTACTTGAAGGACCTCTTTTTCTCAGTTCCATCCACCTGACTCACCAGAGCCACCAGGAGAGAGGGGATGTGATGGGTTTCCTATCCTAAGAAGGTCCATCTGGTGGAACTAAGGAAGGGTTAAGGCAGTGCTTCTCAAATAGTGGGGCGGGCCCCCCAGGGGGGGCGCGAGGCTCCATAAAGGGGGGCGCGTTTGACCTCGGCAAAGGATTTAATTTTTTGTAAATTTCTAATGCACTTTAAATCTTTTCTGCTACAGTTAATAAAGCTATTCTTTGTTGTAAATTGATCCACATTTCTTTCTTTTTTTATTCTCTTATACGTTAATAAGGATACAGTGTTATGCAGAGGTGTACTTATAACAATTTTATAGACAAATGATACTATTTACAGTCGCGCGGGGGGCGCGAAATGTTTTCTTCTTCCTAGGGGGGGCATGACAGAAAATAATTGAGAAGCACTGGGTTAAGGTTTGCCTAAGATGGCCTAGGGCAGAGGAGTCACACTCCATTTCATTGAGGGCCCTATCAGGTCTGGTCCCCTGACCTTGAGTTTGACACCCCTGGTCTAGGGTCTCCTGCTTGAGCAGGGCGCTAGACCAGAAGACCTCCAGCTTCTCTTCTTTCCTCCTCTTTTTTTCTTTGCTTACCCTCTCCCATTCCCATCCGTCTTTTCTCTCTTCCCTTTCCCCTTTTTAACCTCTTCCTTCCTACTTCTTTCCTTCCTTCTCTTCCCATTTTCTCTCCTTCCTTCCTCTTTCTCTTCCCTTTTTCCTTTCTCCCCCTCCACTCTCTTCCTTTCTTCTCTTCTCTTCCCTTTCCTCTTTTTAGCCTCTCCCTCCCTCTCTCCCTCTCCTCTTTCTCCTCTCCTTTTTTCCTTTCTCCTATCTTCTCTCTCTTCCCTTCTTCTTCTAATCTTCCCTTCCCCCTTTTTTCCCTTCCATCCCACCCAGCGTCACCTCTATCCCAAGAAGCCAAAAGCGTTACCTCTTCGTTTCTCAGGTAGATCCGTTGTCGAAAGCTGACTGGCTTCTTGCTCTCATCCACCTCGTAGTCTTCTTCGTTCATCCATTCGTTGAAGATGTCCATGTCCAGGATCCATCGGGCGTAGACCTAGCCGAAGAATCAGAACGGTCAGAAACGCCTTTGAAGACAAGCAGTCCTCGACTTATGACTGCCCTCAAGCCCAGCATTGTTGTTGCTATGTGAGAAATTCACCAAGGGAGTTTTAGGATTTTTTTCCTGCCAATTTAACTGAAACGCTTCGGTCGTTAAGTGGGAAACACGGTTGTTAAATGAATTCGGCTTTCCCAGTTGACTTGGCTGGTCAGGAGGTCGCCAAAAGGGATCACGTGACCCCAGGAGGCTGCAACCGCCGTAAATGGCTTCCAGCCCCCTCATCATGCTTGGCAACTTCTTTGGTCGTCTTGTGTGCGTAAAAAACGTAGGCCAGATTTCTCCTCCACGAGAATTATTATCACCCCAGGCGGGAAGTCGCTGAAAAACTGCAGATTTCGCAGCCCCCCACCCCACCCCCGAGAAGAGAGACGCACCTTCCAAGGCTTTTCAGGAATGGGAGCCTCTTCGATCTCCGCTTCGACTTCGCTCGCGTGGACCCAGGTGTCGTAGCTGAAAGGTTAAAAATAAATAGGAAAGAGGTGGGTGGATTGGATGGGCCTCTCAGGCAGGGCGGAGCTCAAGAGACCCCGTGAAACCATAACCATCGCCTGCCTACCAACCCGTCTCGTTATCTACGTATTCCTCTACTATCTCTCCATCCATCATCTATCAATCCATCCCGTATCTACCTATGTATTTATCTGTCTCCATGTCTATCCATCCAGTATCTATCCATCTAAAATCTATCTCCCATCCATCCATCCATCCATCCATCCAGTATGTATGTATGTATGTATGTATGTATGTATGTATGTATCTATCTATCTACATCTGTCGTCTGTCTGTCTGTCTGTCTGTCTGTCTGTCTGTCTGTCTGTCTGTCTGTCTGTCTGTCTATCTATCTATCTATCTATCTATCTATCTATCTATCTATCTATCTATCTATCTATCTATCTATAACCATCCAGTACCTTTCTACCTATGCAACTACTCATCTAGTATCTATATCTATCCATCTATCATCTATCCATCCAACTAGTATATATCCATCAATCTATACCCATCTATCCACTATCGATCTACCCATCCATCTATCATCTATCTATCAATCCATGTAGTACCTATATCCATCCATCTTATATCTATCTACCCATCTATCTACCCATCCATCTAGTACAGGGATAGTCAACCTTTTTACACTTAACGCCCACTTTTGTATCTCCATTAGTAGTATAATTTTCTAACCGCCCACCGGTTAAACAGTAATGGTGATTTTATGAAAACCTAATGACATTTTTTAAAAAGTAAATTAAATTAGAAAAAAGGAAAGTGCTTCAGTATCGGAAAAAGCCCCTACTGCCCACCATGAAAGCTGGAACGCCCACTAGTGGGCGCTAGCGACCAGGTTGTCTGCCACTGATCTAGTATCTGTCCATCCATCCAGTATCTATGCACCTATCCAGCTTCCTTCCATCCAATTTATTTGCAACTAAACGGCCAAAACAGATCTAGCGGTCTATCTGCTCTTTGAATTTGATTTTGTTTCATGTAATTTTTATTTTTTTTAAATTCCTGGTAATCCTCAACTTACAACCATCACAGAGTCCAACATTTCCGTTGCTAAGTGAGATTTGCCCCATTTATTACGTTTCTTGTCATGGATGCTAAGTGAATCACTGCGACTGTTAAGTTACATGGCTGTTCAGCGAATCTTTATGGTCAGAAGGTCGCAAATGGAGGGTCATGTGGCAACCGTCATAAATACGAGTCAGTGGCCAAGGGTCTGAATTTTGACACAGCAACAGTCGTTAAATGTCAAGAAGGGTGGTAAGTCACTGTTTTCAGTATCATTATAACATTTCACTAAATGAAATGTCATAAATCAAGGACCATCTGTATTATAACGTTAGATGGCCAAGGTCACATGGATTACCTGTCTGGGTAATAACCCCAATGCACCAGAACCTGCTTGTCTTTTCTCATCACCGGTCTCAGCCAGTCATCTGCCAGGAAGAGAAATAAAACGACATCGGGCAATTTATTTATTTATTCCCTGTGACAGAATCCAACATTCCTGCATAAATTCACAAAACCAGCAGAGATATGTATATCAAAATATAAAACACTTTAAACCATTTTCAAGAGGCAACTGGACTTTCTTAGGAGGTTTTTTTCCATGAAGAAGTTTCACTTCTCATCTGAGAAGCTTCTTCAATTTGCAATCATGAAATGAACTGTTACTCAGAAGGGAGGAAGCCTTCCCGGATGCGAAGCGAAACCTCTTCGAGGATAAAAACCAAGAAAGTCCAGTTGCCTTTGGAAAGAAAGCGCCCCAAAAACCTGGGTGAGTGAGACTCTCCAAAGACAAACACTGTAGTGTCTTGATGGTGAGCCTGTGGCACACAGAGGCCTCTCTGCAGGTACACGAGCCATCACCCTAGCTCAGCTCCCCCGCACATGCGCCCCTGCCTCCCATTGGCCAGCTGATTTTCGGGTCTCTAGAGCACATGTGCAAGGGGCGAGGCGCATGTGGGAGACACATACACATGTGCTTGGGTGGTGGTGGTTGTGCACGCATGCGTGAGGGTCACACGCATGAGAGATGGGGGGGGGGGTTGCTGGGGGGAACTCCCCGCTGCTTGTTTTTGCTCCCAGGAGGCTGCAGGGAGGCCTACTAGTCCCAAAGCAGGGCATGGGGTGGTGGTGGTCACGCATGCTTGCACAGAGTTGTGATCGCATGCAAGGGGGGGGGGGTGCAGAGTTGTGATCGCATGCAAGGGGGGGAGGTGCATGCACAGAGTTGTGATCGCATTGCGTTATAGGTGCAAACGCTTTCAGCACCTGAGGACAAAAAGGTCAGCCGTGGCTGCTCTAGTGAATGTCCTCGTGGTCCCCTGAGTCGTGCCAATGGAGGCGGAGCCTTCTGGGCTGCAGGATGCTTCCTGCTCTGTGTCCACACACAGGCTCCACCCCCATTGGCACGACTCCGGTGACTCTGGGGAGACAAGTAAATCTGCCAGCGGTCTCAAGGGTGCTCCGAAAGACTGCAAGGATTTACACCCTTCCATTCCCCACCACCCAGTCACAGCATCTCGGAGGAGAAGCGAAACGTCTTCAAAGGACCAGTAGAAAGCCCAGCTGCCTCTTGAAAAAGCACCCGTGGGGCTTCCTAACAGGGAGGGCAATTAACCAGGGGAACAGCTTGCCACCAGAAATTGTGGTTGCTCCATCACTGGAGGCTTTTAAGAAGGGGCTTTGTCTGAAATGGTATAGGGTTCCCTGCTCGAGCTGGGGGGTTGGGCTAGAAGACCTCCGAGGTCCCTTCCAGCTCCGTGATTCTGTCCTTCAGATGAGAAACCCAATCAGAAAGGATTTGGAAGACGGGAAAAGAGGGAGAAATTTTCCGAAGTGCCTGGGGAAATGCTGACCTCCAGTGGAGACCAGCTGTAAAAACTCTGGAGAACATTTGAGGATCTGCCAAGAACCTCATCTCTGCGGACTCTGCATTCAAGTCGCGACGATAAAATATGTCGTTTTTTAAGGCCCTAGAGGCGAATGGCACTTATATTTCAAAAGCTAGCTTAAGAGAATATTATAAAGGTGTGACAAACCTTCATCCAGTGAGGTAGGAACAGGGTATATGTGATGTGTGGCTTTCGACTTGTCGTCTGTGATGGTCCCCTAAGAAAAAAAGGAATAGCATCTAAGCTTCCGGGTTTTTTTTTGCAAACATTTCACAAACCAACTACCGCCACTATCAGCGCTAGAAGGGAGTAGGGTGTATGGAGAAGAGGAAAAGGGGGTGGGGGTGTTGTCCTTGGTGCTTTCTGAGCAGGGTGGTTTTCTTGCAGATGTTACATGACCTAGATCAGGGGTCCCCAACCTTTGCAACTTTTAAGTCTGAAGGACTTCAGCTCTCAGAATTTTGGGAATTCTGGCTGGAGAATTCTGGGAGCTGAAGTCCTTCAGACTTAAAGTTGCAAAGGTTGGAGATCCCTGACCTAGATAACTAGACAACACCATCAGTGCTAGAATGGAGGGGGGATTTGTTGAGAGGAGGAAGAAAAAAACTGTGGGGTCCTCAGGGGTCTTATGAGCTTGGAGGTTTTCTTGTAGACGTTTTGTGACCCAAATAGGTAATACTATCAGTGCTAGATAGCACTGGTGCGTTCGGCTACACAATGTTGACTGGCGACACCCAGGGGGAGAGCCTTCTCCGTGGGAGCACCTGTCCTCTGGAACGAATGGCCCCCGGAATTAAGAACTAGCCCTGACTTATGCACCTTCTGCCGCGGTCTCAAAACCTTTCTCTTTCAACAAGCTGGGCTGGCATAAAGCATGTTTTTAAAAAATTTAAATCTAAATTTTTAAATTTACATTTTTATTATTTTAATCAGGGTTAGTTTTGGTCCCCCGTCCCCCCCCCCCGACATTTTGGCCAATATTTTAATGATGTTTTTAAATTATGCCTTTTAATAGCTTTTTCGAACTTTTATACATTTGTTTTTTATCCTGGCTGTACAACGCTCTGAGTCCTTTGGGAGTAGGGCAGTATAAAAAAACCAATAAACTCTAAACCTAAACCTTGAAGGGATGGGTGTTTGCAGGGAGGAGGAGGAGGAGGAGGAGGAGGACGACGAAGAAAAGGACTATGGGGTCCTTGGTGGTTTTCTGTCAGACGTTTCATGACCCAAACTAGGGAATGCCATCAGTGCTAAAAGAGAGCGGGATCTGTGGGGAGGGGGAGGGGGAGGAAGGATTCTTGGTGCTCTGAGCTTCGTGGCTTCCGCACAGATCTTTCATGACCCAACTACGTCACACCATCAGTGCTAGAAGGGGTGTGTGTGTGCTGTCTCTTTCTATGCGGTCCCTTCTAGCGCTGAAGACGTTGCCTAGTTGAGTCACGAAATGTCTCCAACCAAGGACCCAACAGCGGGACTGCCGTTTTGAGCAACCGAGGGGCAGTTTCAAGAGCTCATTATCTCGCTTTCTGGATTTGTTCACTACTCCAAGAGACGGAGCTCGTGTGGAGCCAGAGTTCTTGAACCGGTTACCTGATGGCGTTTGACAATGTCTTTGAGCTTGTTAGCCACTTTGAGCTCGATGTCCGGAATGAGGTAGATGCTTGGTCTGCTTAGACAGTTATTCTGAAGAAAAGAAAAGAAGAACAATGGAGGAATTAAAAAGCAGTCATGCGAAGGAAGTTTTGGATCCCAGGGAAAAACAAATGACTGCATTCAAAGAATAACAACCCATTATTCCTATCATAAAGAATATAAATTCAATATTTCAACAAGGTGTGTATATTTATCTCTAGGGAAACCGCGTGCCTTTCAGCATGTTTCTAACTGCCCAGGATGCCCATTATAACTTCTTAATCAAGTTATATATTTTTAGATATATATATTTTAGAGATTGACATAGTATCAAGCTTTAGGGGAAAATATAGGTTGTTTTTTATTTCCTTAAGAGTACTTCACAGATGGTTGGTTCATTTACATTTCATCCAGCCATGTATAATAAATAGGTTTATCATATTTACTGAGAGAGGCTCAAATCCCTGCTTGGGTCCTTCAGAAGCACTCCGAAAGCCATTTCCACAATCCAAAATAACATTATTAGGCTTGCCTGCACTAATGTTTTTTCGATGTTCATGAACATTTCCACGTTTCGGTCCATCCGCGAAGGGTTCTGCAGGTCGAATCTCCTCCTGCGCAGAAGAATAAAGATTTTGGGCCTGTTTATCCACATTCAGGACAAGCAGAAATTCAATGTTCAGGTCGACCTTGACTTACGGCCACCAACGGACCACCCCGTTGCTAAACGAGGTGCCGATGAAGTGAGCTCCGCCACATTTTATGACTTTTCTGGCCGTATTTGTCAGAGGAATAGGTGCAGTTGTTATATTAAGAAGCCGGTTATTAAGTGAATCTGGCTTCAACCATGAATTCACTTGTCAAAAGATCGCAAAAGGGGATCGTGTGACACCACCCGCCCCCGGGGACATGGCGACCGTCATAAACATGAGTCAGTTGCCAAATGGTTGAATTTGGATCCGGTGATCATGGGGATGCTACAACAGTCATAAATGTGAAAATCGATCATGTCGCATTCTGAAAACGGTCATAAGTCACATCTTTTGATGTGGTTGTAACTCTGAACAGTTACTAAATGAACCGGTGTAAGTCAAGGACTACGTGTGTTATCAGTCAGGAGGGCAATAAATGCAATTCTTTTTCCCCATGCAGGTAGCTTTTAACTTACGGCCGATACTGGGAGAAGAATTTCCACCGCTAAGCAAGGCAGTGGGCTCAGTGAGCCTCGGTCAATTTGATAACCCTTGTGTTTGCTCTAGCTGTTAAGCAATCACGGCAGTCATTAAGTGAATCACGAGGTTGTTAAGCGAATTGGGCTTCCCCCATGGACATTGCTCGTCACAATCAAGAGACCCCAGGAAAGTGCAACTGTCGTAAATACAAGTGAATTGACAATTGATCACGCATGCACGGTTGTAAGTATGAGTACCAGTCGTAAGGCTCTTTTTTTCAGCACCGTTGGAGGTTCGGTCACTAAAGGAACGGTCATTAAGTCGAGAACGGGGTTGCGGGGATAGCAAACTCACCATCCTTGCTCGTTCTTGTATTTGTAAGCGGCCCCAAGAATGTAACACAACGTTCCTCCAGCTTTGAAATCCAGGAAGCACTTGGCCTGAAAAACAAAACCGCATCAAGGGACAGTTGCGGGTTCCCCCCTCCGGACACATCTGAAACACGCAACCAGCCACACAAATCTCACACCGCACAACGAGAAACGGTCGGCCAACGGCTTGCGGATTTTGCAAGCAAATTTCAGAAGCCTCTGGGTTAAAAGAGCCCTTGCAGCTTAAGGGGCACCGGAGGCGCCTTCCCCCATCGCAACTTAAGTTGTGTCGCCAGGTAAGCACAAAGGCACAACAAACCCAAGTCTAAGGACTGGCCAGGATTCCAGAGACGAGGCAGTTTGAGGCAGGTGGAGGAGCCTGGATGGCAGGCAGGTCCAAGTCCTTAAATCAAACATGTTTTTTTCGTTCCTTTCCTGCTTGGTTTCTTTTTTTACTCTCTCCCCTTCCTCATTCTCCCTTTGCTCTTTTCTTCCATTGTTTTGCTTGTTTTTTCCTTTCCTTTTCTCCTTTCTTTTCATTCTTTCCTTTGCTTCCCTTCTTATTTCTGTGTTTCCTTCCCTCCCCCTTTTTCCTTTCTTTATTTTGTCCTTCCCTACCCTTCCGTTTTTTTCTTTTCTTTTGTGTCCTTTCCTTTTTTCCCTTGTTGTCTCCTTTCCTATCTTTTCCTTCCCTTTACTTCTTCTTCCATTTCCTTTCCTCCTTCCTTCCCTTTCTTTTTCTCCTCCCTTCAATTTGATTTGCAGTTCTGCAATTCTAGAACAGCTCGAAAGGGAAACTTTTCAAACAAAACTCCACCTGAAGTTGCACAAAGAACGGCTTGAGCCTTGACAAAGAGAAACACGTTGCACAGGAAGGAATCACAAGGGCTGAAACCTGAAACCAGGTTTAACATCAGAAAAGCAGCCTTTGCTCCCACCCACATTTCCCAACCTGACACCTAGATGTGTCAGAACACAACGCCAAGGATTCCGAGCAAGTTTGCCACCCTGATCAGCAATTGAGATAGGACAGGGATGTCCAAACTTGGGAACTTTAAGACTTGTGGACTTCAACTCCCAGAAGTTGAAGTCCACAAGTCTTAAAGTTCCCAAGTTTGGACATCCCTGAGATAGGACAAGTGACAAAGGTGCTGGCTTAGAAACTAGGAGACGGTGAGTTCTAGCCCTGCCTTAGGCATGAAAGCCAGTTGGGTGACTTTGGGCCAATCACCAGGAGGCAGTGAGTTCTAGTCCCACCTTAGGCATGAACACATCTCCTGTTCTGCCCACAAAGAGCATCACTGGAGACCCACATCGGGGAAATCCTCAATACTGACCGGAAACTTGGTAAAGGCAGGATTGGCCACATGTTTTCCGAAGGCATCTTCCTGGAACTGCAGCAATTGGGAAACCAGCCCAGCCAGAGTTTTATTGGTCGGTGCATCGGCCTGGACATACTGTGGAACAAAGACACACACAGTTGTGGTTGTTACTTTTCCTCGGCTGCAACACAAGCACAGAATGGGCCATCTTTGCTTGTTTTAATCCTGGTTCTGCCGGTGATGAGGAGCTGTTGCAGGTGGAAGTCAGGTAGCAAGAGAGATACAGGCTGTCCCTTGAGTTACAACCACTCGATTAGTGACCGTTCGAAGTTAGAGCAGCCCTACAAAAAGCAGCCAAAAATTTCTTAAGAGCAAAGAAAATGTCTGTGAATAAGCCAGACAATTAATGGAGGGGTGCCCCGTTTTACGGCCTCTCTTCCTGCAGTTGTCAAGCTAGTCACACAGTTGTTAAATGAATTCCGGCACCCCCATGGACTTTGCTCATTAGACAGTCGCAAAAGGGGATCACTTGACCCTGGGATACTGAAACCGTTGTAAATACGAGTCGGTTGCCAAGCATCCCAATTTTGATTACATGACCGTATGGGGATGCTGCAAGCGTACTTAAGTATGACAAATGGTCATGAGATACTTTTTTCATTGCTGCTGTAAGCTTGAACGGTCACTAAATTAACTGTTGTAAGTCAAGGACTACTTTCTTAAGCTCCACCAGGGGACTTGATCAACTGTAGGATTGTCAGGAATTCTATCGGGTCTCTTGCTTGAGCAGGCGCTTGGACTAGAACAGGGGTCTGCAAAGTCGGCTCTTTTAAGACTGGTGGACTTCAACTGCCAGAGTTCCCCAGCCAGCATAGCTGGCTGGGGAATTCTGGGAGTTGAAGTCCACCAGTTTTAAAAGAGCCGACTTTGCAGACCCCTGGACTAGAAGACCTTCGAGTTTCCCTCCAGCTCTATTATATAGAGCCACAAAGTAGCTTCCCCCCCCCCCCCCACACACACACACCAAACCCCTCTTAGATGTTTAATACTGGGTGATACGGCTGCATATTCATTTCTGGTTCTTCTCAGGTTTTTAACCTGCCAAACTCTCTCACCCAAAGAGGAATCTTCTATTTTTTCAGAACAGAACAACAGGGTGTTGGAAGAGGTCTTCTAGCCCTTGGTCAAGCAGGAGACCCAAGACCATTTCTGACAAATGGCTGTCCAGTCTTTTTTTTTAAAAAGCCTCCATCATTTTTTAATTGTTACCGACAATTATATTCAGAATGGTATATGACCTCCTGTTTGAGCAAGGGGGTTGGATTAGATGACCACCAAGGTCCCTCCAAATTCAGTATTTCTGTAAGGGTCTGTTGCTTGAGCAGGGGGCTGGACTAGATGACCTCCGAAGTCCCTTCCAACTCTGTCATTCTATGATTCTGTTAGGGTTTCCTGCTTGAGCAGGGGCTTGAACCAAAAGCCCTCCAAGATTACTTCCAACTCCGTATTTCTCTAAGGGTCTCCTGCTTGAGCTGGGGGTTGGACTACATGACCTCCAAGGCCCCTTCCAGCTCTGTCATTCTGTCAGGGTTTCCTGCCTGAGCAGAGAGTTAGACCGTACAGCCCTAGGGCCAGTTTGTTGTTCACAATTTAAGGTTTTATTGGCTTTCCTAATTGTTGTAATCTGCTTGGCGGCTACTGAACTAATTGGCAGCCTCTTTAAAAAAAAGAGAGAGAGAGATCAAATCCAGCCCTGCAGGCCATTGTAGGTGGCCAAGGCTCATTCGTACACAACAGCACACTGCACAACAGATGCACAACAGCTGAAACATCACCAGGCTGGCAGACACAGGGGGGGGGGGGAAGGTTTCAAGTCACAGATCTGGGGAGGGACAGCTGCCCTTCCAGCTGCTCTTCGTGTCTGGTGTCAACACCTGCCAGTCCACTGCCACGAGGTCCGCAAGGAGCGATGGTGACAATAGAGGCTTTATAAAAGATGGGAGAACTGACCCCATTTGCAGATGACACGGAATACTTAAAAGACTTCAGTAAGGCCTTCGACGGCGTAGACCACAACGTGGTAAACTGGAAAAACGTTGAGACAGACAGCATCACCACCACAGATGGGAGTTGTAACTGGCTGACAAAGTGTACTCAAGTAGTAGTCCTTAACGATACTACATCTCCAGTGAGGGAAGTAAGCAGTGGGCTACCACAAGGCAAGTCTTAGGCCCAGGGCTCTTGAATGTCTTTACAATTGACTTAGATGAGAGAATAGAAGGGGAACTTATCAAATTCGCAGATGACACTAAACTGCCAGGAATAGCCAACCCCACCAGAAGACAAGCTTAGGACCCCAAAAGATCTGGGCAGACTCGAACCCTGGGCCCTATCCAACAATATGAAATTTAACACGGAGGAAAGCAAGGTTTTACACCTAGGCAGGAAAAACCAAAGGTACAAGTACAGAGTGGGTGAAAGCCGGCTCAAAACGAGCAACTGCAAGAGGCGCCTTTGTGTCCTTATGGACGACTGCTTAAACATGAGCCAGCCATGAGCGCCAACAGCTGAATAGAGCTCATAACGATCCTTGCTGGTCAAAACAGAGGCACAGAATCAAAATCGCGTGAAGTGTTAGAGTACTGTTAACTCATGTTGGTCGGAACCCTGACAAGTACATTGGCTAAGGGGCTATAGCAGGGATGCCCAAACTTGGGAACTTTAAGACTTGTGGACCTCAACTCCCAGAATTCCCCAGCCAGCTATGCTGGCTGGGGAATTCTGGGAGTTGAAGTCCACAAGTCTTAAAGTTCCCAAGTTTGGACATCCCTGGGCTATAGGGACATCGGTTAAGTGAGTTTTGCCCCATTTCATGAACTCTCTTTCCACGGTTGTTGAATGAATCCCTGCAGTTGTGAAGTGAGTCACACGTTGTTAAGTGAATCTGGCTTCCCCAATGAAGTCATCAAAAGTGAATCGCGTGACTTGGGACGCTGCGACTGTCATAAATAGGAGTCAGTCGCCAAGCATCTGGATTTTGATCGTGTCACATGGGGATGCTACTATGGCTGCAAATGTGAAAATTGGTCATAAGTCTCTTTTATTTCTGGTGCCGTTGTAACTTGGAATGGTTGCTAAATGAACAATTGTAAGTCAAGAGAAAACTTGAATTCTGATTGCAAAGAGATGAGCAGAGCTGCCTCGGTTCCCTGTTGCACATGTATGTAAACGCTGTATCATGCGTGCATGACTTCATGCCTGTTCATGCACCAAAGAAACCAACAGGTTTGACCTGCCTTACAACCTCCGCGACTCACCTGACGTTGCGGGCTTCGGAAAAAAAGCAGAGAGGCTGGGTCACCTCATAGCTTAATGACTACATGTGGGAAAAGCAGCTCGGAAAAATTCAACACAGGGGAGTAGTAGTTGCAAAAAGCTTGTGGCATTGGGTGCGATGTAGATGCCCCACAAGGGGTTGTTAGAGACTATGATCTATGTTGCAGCCATCAGGGTAACCAACTAATCCTGGCATGGATAGAAGAGTTCTTAAGCTTGGAGTTGAAATGCAGGGGTCCTTGGTGCTCTCTGAGCTGGGGGATTTCCTTGAAGACGTTTCGTGGCCCAATCAAGGAACAGAATCAGGGCTAGAAGGGAACTGGGGTATGGAGAGGAGGAGGAAGACTCTACAAGCTTAGTGGTTTCCTTGCAGATATCTTGTTACCAGGTATCTAGTGTCACCGGTGCTAACATTGGTATTGGTGGAAGGCAAAGGGAATAAACCTACTCAAGAATATACGTTGTTTTGGAGGGTTTGATAAAGGCCCAATTGGAATATATAGGTCACCTTTCAGTTGTTACAGACAAAGAAATATAAGGGTTAAAAAAAAGGTCTCGGGAGAGGGGGTGCACGGTAATATTTTTTTTCCCTTTTTCATTTCTCTTTTTTTTGTATTTACTATGTTTGTATTATTTGTATTTAAAAATGAAATTTATAAGTTCTAACATTGGGTTCATTCATGTTTCCACCGATGACGAAATTCTTCAAGAAAAACACCATGACCATGGTGAGGATCGGGGCCCTCTCAGTCCTCCCCTTACTGCTCTCCCTTCTCCCTTCTAGCCCTGATGGAGGTTTCCTAGTTGGGTCATGAAACGTCTGCAAGGAAACCACCAAGCCACTAAGGAGCCCCCAGTCCTTTTCTTCTTCCTCCCCCTCCCCTTCCTCCCCCCTCCCCCTTCTCAGCTCCACAAACCATCACCATACCCTCTTCTAGTACGGATGATATTCCCTAGTTGGGTTACATCTGCAAAAAAAACCATCCAGTTCAGAGAGCACCAAGGACCCCACAGTTCTCCTCTTCCTCCCACCTCACTCTCTTCTAGCACTAATGCTGTTCCCTAGTTGAGATCTGCAAGGAAGCTACCCAGCTAAAAAGAACACCAATGACTCTTGTTAGTTGTGAAGTTGTGTCCAACTCATCGTGACCCCATGGAGACCATTCCTCCGGCCCTTCCTGTCCTCTACCACCACCACCCCTCCAAGTCCATTTAAACCTACTGTCAGGCCTGCTTCTAACAATAACCAGGAAAGAACACACTCAAATCCATTGTGGAAGATTTAAGGTTACTTTTACTGATTACGAAAAGACAGCGGTGAATTCCAAGCTAGGAATGAGATATTCAGGCGCAAAAGCATAGATATTAAGCATTGTCCATCCCCTTTAACCTATACCCCCCAAGTTATTATCCAACGCAAAAATCCCCTTGATGTCAGGTGGGTAGCATCTTCAGAAGCATCATCGGATTGGAATGTAAGACGGTTGGCCTTGGTTGCTGGCGATAGCAGCTCCTGGCTCCAAACACTTCCTGCGCTATTCAATGCCCATTACCCACAGCCCCTCCCTCCCCGTTTCAATGGCAGCCGAAGCAAGCAGTAAAGCGGAGGCTGACACCTACTGCTTTCATCCAGCCACCTCATTCTCTGCCATCCCTTTCTTCTTTTGCCCTCAGTCTTTCCCACCATTAGGCTCTTCTCCAGGGAGTCCTTCCTTCTCATTGACCCTACAGAAGACCCCAAGGATCACACAGAAAGAGGAACTCAGATAAACAAGGATTAACCCCAGACAAACAATCAAGTAGACAACAATACTGCAATCAAGGAACGACCAACGGAAAAAACCCACATTCCCCCCACCACCACCACCAGTGCCAGGACAAGCAACTGTACAGAGACCAACCCCCCCCCCCCCAATCCTTCAAGCATTGATGAGGTTCTCTAATTGGATCATGAGACATCTACAAGCAAACCACCAAACTCTGAGAGCACCAAGGACAAGAGAAATCCAGATAAGCATGGATTTACACCAGTCAAACCATCAAGGAGAAAACAAACAATCGAGGAACTCACAAGGGAGAAAATCAGGTTTCCTCTAACATTGCCAAGACAAGCAACTGTATATAAACCAGTGCTTCTCAAATAGTGGCGCGGACCCCCCAGGGGGGGCGCGAGGCTCCGTAAAGGGGGGCGCGTTTGACCTCGGCAGAGGTGTACTTATAACAATTTTATAGACAAATGATACTATTTACAGTTGCGCGGGGGGCGCGAAATGTTTTCTTCTTCCTAGGGGGGCATGACAGAAAATAATTGAGAAGCACTGATATAAACAGACCAACATACACACACCCAACATTTCATTTAGCAACTGTTCAAAGTTACGATGGCATTGAAAAAATGTGACATGACCCTTCTTCACAGAGACGATCTTTGCAGCACCCCCATGATCATGTGATCAAAATTCGGATGCATGGCAACTTGTTCATATTTACGAGTGTTGCAGTGTGATGTGAACCCCTTTTGTGACCCCGACACACAGTCAACGGAGAAGCCAGATTCCCTTAACCGCCAACGACTGCAGGGATTCGATTAGCATCCGTGGCAAGAAATGTTGTAAAATGGGGCAAAACTCCCTGAACTTCAAGAATCTGTGGCTCGATTGTAGTCTTAGGTCAGGGGTCTGCAAAGTCGGCTCTTTTAAGACTGGTGCTGGCTATGCTGGCTGGGGAACTGTGGGAGTTGAAGTCCACCAGTCTTTGCAGACCCCTGCCTTAGGTCAAGGACTACCTGAATCTGGGGTGGGGGGGTGGGGGAAATCTCAGGTTCCTAAAGAATTGAGAATTGAATCCAGTCTTCAAGGGCTGCCCCAAGGAAAGCAAGTCCAGCTAGGAGGAGACAGGAAGAAAAGCAACAATGCAACCCATCTCCCTGTGCAGAAAAGCTCACAACTGACTGCGCAAATGACATCTCCCCAATCCAAGCGGAGCATCCCTAAATCCAACTGGCCCCATAATCCACAGCCATCCCGCTCTCCCACACCCCAGAGGGCAGGAGGGTGAAGAGGACCGTAAGACATTGTTGCTTTTGGGGGGACAACGACAATGACCCTATCTAGATTTAAATAGAGGGGGGAGGCCCATGCCCAGCTAGACCCATAATCCACAGCCCTCCACACAATCCCACAGGGCAGAAGGGTAAAGACATTATGGATGGGAAGAGAAGGATGACTCCCTCATCTAGGATTAAATATGGGGGGGGGGGGGTGTTAGAGGAATGACCCTGCGTCCAGTTGGCCCCATAATCCACAGCCGTCCTACTCTCCCAGACCCCAAAGTGCAGGAGGATAAAGACATTATGACTTGGGGGAGGGAAGAAGAATTACCCCATCTAAGGCTAAATATGGGGGAGGCCCTGTTCCTAGGTCCTGCTGGACCCATAATCCACAGCCACCCCACTCTAGCAGACCCCTTAAGGGCAGGAAGGTAAAGACATTATGACTTTGTGTGTGGTGTGTGGAGGGGGGGGAAGAATGACCCTATCTAGGGCTAAAATAGGGAAAGGGGACTGTCCCCAAGCACAGCTGGCCCCATAATCCACAGCCACCCCACTCTCCCAGACCCCAAAGGGCAGGAGGCTAAAGACATAATGACGTGTGTGTGTGTGTGTGTGTGTGTGTGTGTGTGTGTGTAGGGAAAAATGACTCCCTCCCCATCTAGGGTTAAGAAAAAGGGGAGGGAGGAAAATCATCCCCAGGTCCAGCTGGTCCCATCATCCACCACACCCTGCCCTCCTCCCGCCGTGGATGATGGGACCACCTGCTTTGAGGAAAGGGGCCCTAACCTAATCCCAGGGAAGCCCTGTGGGGAAGGATCCCTGAGGAGGAGGGGGGAGGGGGTGATAAAGGAGGGGGGGGTCGAGGGGAGGCGGGGTCAGAGGTCAAGGGTCAGAGGCCTCCCATTCTTTGTTTTTTCCCCCTCAGGAATGAGAGGCGTCATTACTTTTGCTTCCTTTTCCTTCCTGTTTTTCCCTCAGGAGTGACAGGACTCCCTCTCTTTCTTCTTCTTCTCAACGGAAGTGAGGGGCCTCCCCATTCTTCTCTCTGCCTTTTTTTTACCTCAGGAACGAGAGGCTTTTCTTTCTTTCTTTCTTTCCCCTTCCCCCCTCACCTTCTTGTAATGCTTAGCCAGCCAAGCTCGGGCGGCTTCCAACTGCGAAGCCGTGTCGGCGCTTTCCCAAAATTTCCCGGCGGGGCCTCCGTCTTTCCGGCGGGAAAGCGACAAAGGGCCGGCGGAAGAAAACGACGACGACGACGACGAGGACGAAGAAGCCGAACCGGGCCCGCTGCCTCCGACGACGGTTCCAGGGCCCGACACGGGACTCGAGGCCGCCGTTACCGAGGCCGAGGCCGCCGCCATTGTCCTGCCGGGCCTACCGCGCCGTCGCCGCCGCCGCCGCCGGGGCCCCGCGCCGCCCACTTTCCTCGCTCCGCGCATGCGCGGCCGAGGAGGCGCCGCGGCGGCTACTGAGGCTGTTCGCTCGCCGTCGCTCTCTCTCTCTCTCTCTCTCTCTTTCTCTCTCTCTCTCGCTCTCGCTCTTTCCGCGCACGCGCCGCCTCTACGCCGAGCTCGCGACGGCTCCTCGGCCGGGGTTGCCTCAGGCCGAGGGGGAGGATCTGCGGAGCGCATGCGCCGAAGGTCTAAAGACACGCCCTCCAGCCGCGAAAGCGCCTGCGCCGTTCTCGCCGCCGTTGAGTTGTGCGCACGCGCACTCTTCTCTCTTCGCCCCTCCCCCCACGTTTGGATGGACAGTCGGCCCGGCCGAATGGACAAGGGACTTTCTTCCCCCCCTTTTTTTTGCGCAAGCGCGGATTTAGGGGAGTGGACTGCGCCTGCGTGAAACGGGGAGCGATAGAGGCGTCCGGAGACCCCTGGAAGAGGGTCGGGGATGGGAAGGGGAGGGGCGAGGAGGGGTCTGGCCTCGCCCACTCCGGCCAATCGCGCCACGTGGCCTGGACGTTGCCTGGACTTCCATGACCTTCTGCTCCGGCTGGCCCAGGGGAGCAATACAGGAATCCAGATACCCTGGAAGGTGCCCCTCCCAACCCTCACTGTTCCTCTCTGCACGAGTGAAAGGGCTTGACACGTGTATCATGCGTGTTGTCCTGCGCACCACCTTGGAACCTGGTCAAGTAGTCCCGAGAGATTTCCTTTTTTTTAATGTGGCTTTTAAAATTACAGGCAGTCCTCAACTTGCGACTAATTGAACCCAAACTTTCTTGTCACTCTGCGAAAGGGAGTTTCATACATTTTATTGCCTTCTCACCATCGTTAAGGAAATCACTACAGTGATGAAATTAGTCCCCTGGTTGTTAAGGGAATCAGGCTTTTCTGGGCCTCTGGAAGTTCGGCCAAAGGGGATCACATGACCCCACAACTGTCATAAATGAGACAGTAGGGAAGCATCTGAATTTGAATCACTTAAGCCTGGGGATGCTGCAGTGGTCGTAAGTGTGAAAAAGGGTTGTTAGTCCCTCTTTGGTACTGTTCAGAGATCGGTCACTAAATGTACTGTTGTAACTTGAATACTAGTTGTAGAGAGCCCTTTTGTGAGGGACGTACAGCATAGGCAGGGGAAAGTTTGATAACTAAATTATGACTTACTGTTAAATGCAGGTAATCCTCGACTTATGACCACATTCTTTATTGCTAAGTGCAACATTTGGTCAGTGAACTCTGCTCCATTTTGCAACTTTTCGTGCTACTGTTGTTCAGTGAATCATTGCAGTTCTTCAGTTAGTTACACGGTTGCTAAAGGAATCTGGCTTCCCCATTGAATTTACTTCTCAAGGTCACAAATGGCGCGACGCAGGGACGCTGCCACCGTCACAAATATGAACCAATTGCCAAGCATCCGAATTTTGATCATGTGACCATGGGGATGCTGCAACTGTTGTATGAAAAGCAGTCATAATTCCTGTTTTTTCAGTGCCCTAGTAACTTTGGTCACTAAATAAACTGCTGTAAGTCGAGGACTCCCTCTAATCAGTCTATGGAGATTTTCAGTCGTACAGGTCGTGTTTGTCCTGAAAGGTGCTTTTTCAAGAGGAAACTGACCTTTCGTGATTCTTGAAGAGGTTTCGCTTCTCACCCGAGAAGCTTCCTCCATTCTAACAGTTCAGTTCTTCAGTCAGAAGCTTCTCAGATGAGAAGGGAAACGCCTTCAAGGGAAAAGAAACCCCAAGCTCTGATTGGATGGTGGGGAATCAAAGGATTTATATTCCCTTTAGACAAAGCTGGTCATCTACATTCTTTTTAAAGAGACGTTGAGGACCCTTGGAGGCTTCTGGGTGTCCTTGGGGTCTCCCAAGGAGCACAAATGTGTGTGGTGCCTTCTTGGAGCTGCTGAAAGAGTTGTGTTGTAGGTTACAGATATTGTGGTATCTCCCCCCACACAAACACCACTGAGACAGGACTGTTCAATTTTGACAAAGGCGGCCCCCACCCCCCTTTCAAACCTGCCCAAAATGTAGAGCTGACGATCAGGATAGAGCTGGAAGGGACCTTGGAGGTCATCTTGTCCAAGCCCCTGCTCAAGCAGGAGAACCTCTACCATTCTGGCAATGGCTGTCCAGCCTCTTCTAGAAATCCTCCAGCGATGGGAGGACCCGCCACGTCTGGAGGCAAGTCCTTCCGCTGATTCATTCTTCCAACAACTGATTTGAGAACTTCGATCCTTCTTCCTCCCAATCAAGCTGACCTAAACTTCCACCCATCTTGGTCCCTCCCTCTCCCTCCTGGGAATCCAGACTACGTCCCACCACGCCTAGATGAAATCTCAGGGCAGCCTCCCTATGGGGTGGATGGACCTCAACTCCCGGCCATCTCAACAGTGGCCATATGGACTGAGGAAGTGCAGGGTTTTGATAACATCCGTTTGCTGCTCTAGTCAGTGATGACCATCAAAATTCAAATACTGAGTGTGCAGGCTATAACACAGCTGCTTAGTTCCAAGAAGGCTCCACCCCCATGTGGGCTACTCTGGTGACCCCGAGGACCCTCCAAAGAGCCTCAATGGCTCTCTCAAAGAGATAAAAATGACCAGTAGCATCAAGTGGGGTTTTTTCCCCCTTGGAAGATGTTTCCCCTCTCATCCAAGACGGTTCCTTCAGTTCTCACTGAAGAACCAGAACTGAAGTAGCTTCCGGATGACTGAGAATAGATATCTATAGATAGTTTAAAAATATCTTAAAAATGAAAAACGATGTTTAAAAAATATTGGCAAGCAACACCCCCCCACCCACCCCCCATCCCCAATGATCACTTTGGAGCCCTTGTTATTCATCCGGTCAGGTTCCTTTTATTGATTAAATTAGCATTTCCGTACAACTGCATAGCATCGACCACTTTTCTGAATAGAGAAGTACAGAAAGTGTCGGTTGCAATCATGATTGATCATTTTGGGGGCTTTCCCCCCCAAGATCAGGAGAAAACATGATTCCGAGTTAGGAAAAACCGCCAATTCCAGAAGAGGTTTTGCGTTCAGAAAACCGTGGATTCCAGAACGGCATAGATCAAAATGATAAATTGTGTGAAATTTATCGCCCTTCCCTGCAGACCCTTCCTTCGCAACCCCCACCCCAATAACCAGCGGCTCCAGGGACAAAGCCCATCGTCCACTAATCAGTCTCCCCAATCAATCCACACTTCCCTCTGGCTATTGAGGTTCCGATCAACGGCATCCGTTCCCAAGCGTCCCCTCTTGGTGTGTGTTGCGGCCTCTTTGCTTCCCCTCCCCTTTTTTGGGGAGGCGGGGGTGGCCTCCCGCAGCACCTAACCTTCCTTCCTGTGTGGTGCTCCAAATCCCCCCACCTACCGATGGGCTTCTCCAGGTCACCCCCTCCTCCCGCCCCACAGAGGCTTGGCGAATGGCCCCAGGCGGCCCTTCCTCGCCGGTCGTGGGGAACTCCTAGTCCAAAGATGGACCTCTGCTTTGCGCCCGACTTTCCCGGCGCCTGGCTCGCCAGCCGAGCTCGGTGATGCCTCTCTAGAGTGTGGGTGCAACTCTCCCGACGTCTTCTCTCCGGGGCCCGAGAGGTCATCTGTTGTTCAGTGTAGATGCGACAAAGCAACAAGGCTCAGCCTGGCGCTGCCCATCACCGTCCTCAGGAAGCGCCTGACGCTTGGCCGGAAGCGCCTCTCTCGGATGAGAGAGGCCGGCGGCATTGATGTGGTTAGTCCTCAAGGCCTCGTCCCACTGCTGGCCAAAGGTTTTGTGGGAAGGGCCCTGCAGTGCCCGGTAGTCGGTGTCGGAAAGTGGGAAGGTGCGGGGTTCCCAAGGCGGGACGTTCTGGAGGGGAGAGGAAGAACACCAGGGTTAGAGGGAGAGAAAGAAAATTCGGCGAAGGAAGAACCACACCGGTACTTCTCCACTTATGATTGGGTTACTTAGTGACCGTTTGAAGTTACAACATACCTCTGGGAATGCAGGTAGTCATTGACATCTAACCTTTATTTCATTTATTAAATTTATACCCCACCCTTCTCCAGAAAGGACCCAAGGGGGCGCACAGGAATTAAAAACATACATATATAACAAAATTTAAAATTTAAAAAGTTTAAATACCCACCCTGCGCTAAAATCAATTTGAAAACCTCAAATTTAAACTGTCTAAGAGCAGTCACAAGGGAAGGTTGTGACTATTCCTTTGGGGACCATTCAAATTTACAGTAGCACTGAAAAAAGTGACTAATAACCATTTTTCACACTTACGACCGTTGCAGCGTCCCAGGGTCACACGATCAAAATTCAGGGGCTTGGCAACGACTCGTATTTACGACTGTTAGTGTCCCGGGGTCATGCGATTCCCCTTCTGCCAAGCCAAGTCAGTAGGGAATACGGGCTTATTTAACAGCCCTGCTATTAAGTCAGCAGTGATTCACTTAACAACTATTGTGACTGACAGGCACAACTGAGCCAAAAATAAAGGTTGCTAGGTGAGACAGTTGTTCTAAGTGAATTTTGACCTGCTTTTTCTCGCAACGTTCAGTCAATCGCCACCATTGTGAAGTTAGCCACACAGTTGTTAAGCGAACCAGGCTTCCACGTTGACTTTGCTTGTCGGAAGATTCAGATTCAGATTTATTGAATTTATATACCGCCCTATCTCCCTTTCGGGGCTCAGCCAACAGTTTTGAACGGTGCTGAACGGTCACTAAACAAACTGTAAGCCGAGGACTACCTATAATTCCAATTTTAAATGCTTTCTTCTAGCTTCCCCTATGCAATCATTGGGGAAGCCGGCGGAAAGCCGAGGTTACATGAACTCGTTGCTTCATGATAGCAATTGGGACTGCCAGAATTGCTATTGTTAAATTACAACATTGTGCTTTGCAGACCTATCTCTTAGCAACTGAAATTTTGCTCTCGGTTACTGTCCTAAGCCGAGGACTGCTTCAAATTACTGTCATAACCTAAGGACTGTGCATTGTTAATGGAGTAATCAAGTCCTCTGAACCAAGTCTCACCTGGATTTCGTCTGTACTGAAGGAAGAGTCTTCGCTGAAAGAATTCCCTCCTCGGCCTCTTAACACCAGGGACGTTGGGGCGTTGAAGGGGTCCGGGCTGAGCGATGCAGTGGGAGAGTTGGCACCCTGAGGGTAGTGAAGACTATTCGGCAGGCTGTCCTGGCAGCCGGGAGGAGGCACCCAGCGCCCGTCAGCTTTATGGGAGGAGCTCCTGCAAGGAGAAGGAACAGAGAACCCCATCAAGCAGGAAGCCTAACTTAGCAGGGTCTCAAAAGAGGTCCTGGGGTGGTGGATGGAGCTGTGTGTGTGTGTGTGTGTGTGTGTGTGTGTGTGTGTGTGTGTGTTATTCCTTCCACCCCAAGGACAGAAAAGGGTGTGCGTAGACAGGTGTACCTCCAAAAGGAGATCAGAGATGGGAGGACATGTTTTGGGGCGTGGGAGGAAAAGAGAAACACTCCAAAGTGTGCCAGGCCCAACCGGAGACTGCAGAGAACATTCTGGAACAAATGATCCATTGCATTCCTTGGGGGGTGGAGGAGGTTGGGCAACAGTTTTGGAAAGTTGGGGACTAAGCTCATCCCCCTTTCAGGGATTTGATTTAAACTGGAGATATTATCAAATCATTTATTTATTTCTGTAATGTAGATGCCACATGATTCTAAACACTGGGTGTTTTCTTTGCAGCACCCTAGGGGCTTCTTCCTGCTGCATTATTATCCTTAAAGCAGGATTCCCAGCACAGCAACAATTAGTTTGTCTGCCCATCCAATCCATACATTCAACCACTCTCTCTCTCTCAATATTGTCTCTGTCCATCCATCAATTCATCTATATCTATCCTCTCCCTCCCTCTAGCTATTCCTTTATCATCTATCATGTATCTCTGTATCCATCCAATCTATATAATCTCTCTATACATAATCCATTCAGATCTCTCTCCATCCATCCATTCATCTATATCACCTCTGTCATCTTAACCATCTATCCATCCATCCATCCAATCTCTAGCTATCATCTTATCTACTTATCCATCCATCTCTATATATTCATCCATCCAATCTGTATTATCTGCCTAGCTCTCTATGTATTTATCTGTCCATCTCCATCCAATTCTCTAGCTATCATCTTAATTATCACTTATCTTATTTATCTATCCCTCTCTGCATCCACCCAATCTATCATCCATCCATCTCATCTCTCCAGCTATCACCTTATCTATCTCTCCATTTCTCTATCCATCCATACAATCTCCAGCTATTCATCTACCTATCCATCTCTCTCTACCTACCTCTTTTATCCATCCACCCACCCATCATCTGTCTTGTCTCTCCTTCCCTCCCTCTCTAAATCTGATTAATCAACTTGCAATCTCAGGAATGTCTCGGAATTCCCCAGGAGCTGCCCACCATGCTAATGCTGAGGCTGGTAGGGCAGAGGAACTATGAGGCGAGTGGAGTTGGTTCTTCAACCTCTGATCTGAGCAACCCACCTCTCTCTGCATGGAAAGAGACTCCCTGGAGGGGCAGACAAGAGTGGGAACAAATACCTGTTTCCTCGTCTCTGGGAGGATGTTCCGGTCCAGGAATCCCAGCGGAGCCGTTCCAGCTCTTCAAATTTTTGGTGATAGTTCAGATATGTTTCATCCGAAGTGTCTTCCAGCTAGAGCAAAAGAAAGGACAAAAGGTCTCCAGAAATGGTGTGGGGGCGGTGGGGCAGAGGAGAAGGAGAAAGACGAAGAGGAGGAGGAGGACTGTAACGTTGCTAGTGGTCTCAGAGCTGGGTTTTCTTGCAGACATTTCATCACCTGACTAGGCAACAGCATCGGTGCTAGAAGGGAGAGGAGTTTACCAAGGGGAAGAGGCGGCAGAGAACGAGGAGGAAGAAAATGACTGTTGGGTCCTTGGTGCTCTCTGAGCTTGAATGTTTTCTAGCAGATGTTTGATTACCCAACTAAGTAACGTCATCAGTGTTTGAAAGGAGGGGGTTAATGGAGAGGAGGAGAAAAAGGACTATGGGGTCCTTAGTGCTCTCTGGGCTGGGTGCTTTTCTTGCAGATGTCTCATGACCCAACTAGGTCACATCATTAGTGCTAAAGGGGAATGGGGTTTGCAAAGAACAGGAGGAGGAGGAAGAAGAAGAAAAAGAGGAGGAGGAGGAGGAGGAGGAGGAAGGACTGGGGGATTTTTGCGGCTCTTTGAGCCGGGCCGTTTCCTTGCAGACATTTCACGACCCAACTAGGGAACATCATCAGTGCTAGAACAGAGGAGAAACAAGAAGAAAATGAAGAAGAAAAGAAAGAGGTGGGAGAAGAAGAGAAGGTGGGCCAGGGGAGCTGGGGGGAGGAGAAAAAGTCCGTGGTGCTCTCTCAGCCAGGCCGTTTCCCTGCAGACATTTCACAACCCAACTAAGGAACACCATCAGGCCCTTGCATCCTGCCCAGTGTTACAATCCGGAGGCAGCACCCCCCCCCCACCCCACCTTCTTCCACTCCTGAATTCACAGCACCCATCTAGCCCTTGCCCGATGGTGGCTGCAGTCATGCAAGATGTATGCAGAGAGAGACAGACAGACAGACACACACACACACAAAAGCATGCCACAACCACAGTGGGCCGCCTGGGGGCGCCCTCTCTCTCACCTCCGACTCCGCTTCCTCCAAGATCACCAAATCTTTGGGATCCACCGTTCTCCAGCTAAAGGGAGAAAAACAGAGGTGATTTATTGATCGATTGATTTGCAGGGAGTCCTTGATTTACAAGGGTTCACTTAGTGACCGCTCAAAGTTATGACAGGCCTTGGGGGGAAAAAGGGACCCGGGACCTGTTTTTCATGCTTGCGATGCTTACAACAACCCTAGGGTCACACAATCAAGATTCAGATGCTGGGTAACAGAGTTGCATTTATGACGGTCGTGGGCTCCTCAGGGTCCACGTGACCCCCTTTGGCGACCTTCTGACAAGCAGAGTCAAGGGGGAAACCTTGCTTAACGACCGTGTGACTGACTCAAGCACTATGGGGGTTCACTTAAGAGTGGCAAAGAAGGCCGCAAAACAGAGCAAAAACTCACTTAAGGAATGCTTCCATAAACCATGGGACTCACTCAACAACAGGGATTCACTTACCAACGGTGACAAGGAAGGTCCTTAAATGGGGAGAAGCTCACTTAAGGAATGCTTCACTTAAGAACCATGTGAACTCACTTAACAACTGCAGTGATTCCCTTAATGATGGTGGCAAGAAAGGTCCTACAATGTGGCAAAACTCACTGAAAAATGCTTCACTTAACAACTGCGTAGCCACTTAATGGCAGTTATTCACTTAACGACATTGGCAAGAAAGGTCGCAGAAAGGAGCAAACCTGACTTAACCAATGATTCACTTAATAATTGTGTGACTCACTTAGCAACCGCAGTGACTCACTTAACTGTAGTCATAAAATAGTGCAAAACAAACATTTCAAGTAACAACCACGTGACTCACAAAACTGCCACAGCGATTCACTTAACAACAGTGACAAGGAAGGTCCTAAAATGGCAACTCATGAGCGTCTCCCTCAGCCCTGGTGTTTCTCAGCAGCTGAAAGTTTGGGCCACAATTGCGGCCGTGAATTCGAGGTCTCCCCAGTAACGACAGACTTCCCCCAATTAAATTCCAATTATTCTTCAATTCCATTAAAATCCCACATTCTGGATTCGTCAGGAAACATTTGAGAATTCCCAACCCCACCAAAAAAGGAACTCACCTGGGGGTTAAAATCTCTTTATATTGCAGTTTTTCCACCCGGGTGGCGGCGGCCATGGACATGGGGATGACAATGTTGTTGATATCATAGGAAGTTTCCACTTTTTTCTTCTTGGCAGGCTGAGGCCGTGGGTTGGGGGGGGGGGGGGGGAAACACAACACACCATCGGTGAAACAAACAAGCCAACAAAAGACAATGCCGGGGTGACTGTGGGCCCTTGTATCTCTTTTGGGTTTTTTTGATGGGATGGACAAGAGGCAAGGCCTCACTCTTGGTCACCCTGGGGGGCTTCCCTATTACACAGCGGGGATGTGTACAGCTGGGGGATGAACTAGTGTTCTGCTAGGGAGCATCATCAGTGCTAGAAGGGAGAGGAGGAAGAGGAAGAAGGCAAGAGCAGCAGCAGCAGGAGACAGTAGATGGAGCAAGAGGCACGGAAGAGGAGGAAGAGGAAGGCTTATACCGTCCTTGGTGCTCACTGAGATGGTAGGAGGAAAAGGAGGTGAAAGATGGCAAAGAGGAGGAGGAGGAGGAGGAGGAGGAGGAGGAAAAGAAAAGTAAGAGGAGGAGGGAGAGGGGAACGACAACCATGGGGTTCTTGCACCTCCCTCCAAGGGTTTCCTTGGAGACGTTTCACGACCCACTAGGGAATGTCATCAGTGCTGGAAGGGAGGGAGCTGTACTCTCCATTCCCACATGCCCCCTTCCAGCTCACTTACCAAGGCGGAGCTGCTGCTGGCTGTGGCGGGATGAGGGGACACATGATTAGTGTGCAGAATGGGAGGGTTTTCGAGGCACAGAGGTGGCACGTGGAGCGAAGCGCCCAGTTTGTTGGGCGAGGGACGTGGAGTGCAGAGGCCGAAGCCGCCCAATCCTCTCAACAGAGCACCTGGGAGAAAGGGAACGGGATAGAAGACGTGTCAGTCAAAGACATCTTTAAGTCAGGGCGATTCGACTGCAGGTTTGGGGTGGACCACTTTCTCTGCCAACCGATGACTGAACCCGCTTCAATCTTTTCTGATCGTTCTGTGGAAAGACGTCCGCCTTCTAAGTTGCCCTCGGCTTACAATCGTTTTGTAACTGTTCAAAGTTGCGACAGCCCTGAAAAAGCGGACTTAGGACAGTTTTTCAGAGTTACGACTTTTATGATCGTGAGATCAAAATGCAGACGCTGGGCAACTGACTCCTATTTATGACAGGGTTACGCAATCCCCTTTCCCGACCTTCCGGCAAACAGAAGCCAATGGGGAAGCCGGATTCGCTTAACGACTGCCTAACTAAAATAACCACTATGCAGTGATTTCATGATCGTAGAGTCGGACAGGTTGTAAAACGGGCGGATTTTTAATAACAAATGTCTCAGGGAGCGAGAGAAATTGGGGGCTCCCGTCAAAGGAAAAATCAGATTTGTTTAACAACCACGTTACTCATTAAACAACAGCTGGGATTCAATTAACGACAGGGTGAGAACATTTGTCAAATTTATTTTAATGTCTCCCTCCGCCACAGAAATATCAGTGGTCGTACATCGAGGACAGCCCCATATCCCAAAGCAGGTGACAATGACCCCACAATCAAAATTCCGATGCTTGGCAACCGATTCCAATCCCTCTTTCAAACTACAAGGCCCATCAGGGAGATGGGACATGACGTCCCAAGAGACACAAAACCCCCACGAAATCATGTTACTTTACCTGGAGCAGAAAGCAATGGGGAACCAACATTGTTGGTTAAGTCTTTCAGGCCAGCATGGGGCGGCTTCTGAAAGTTGGGTTTGGGGATCCGCCAATGGTCTTCTCGGAGCAAGGCCTCGAAGTGTAAATGCAGAGGGTTGCCTGTTTAAAAAGGGGACAATAAATAAATAAATAAATAAATAAATGATGACAATGGAACCCTACAAAGTTGAGACAGAGGTCAAGGGATTAGTCCTTTCTTTGAGTAATGGGTCGACAGCTTTGGTTCCTTAAGCTGTACATCTCGTAATCTGGCGGGAATCTCTTGTTTTTTCGCCCTGTGTATGTTATCATTGAAATGAAGGCCGTGATGTTCCTCTGTGTCATACGTGTGCATGTATGTGAGTATGTGCACAATGGTTATCTTTGGAGGGCTGAATGCAAAGAAATATTTTAATGTATGCTGATTAGTGCACATTTAAAGCGACAGTAAAGATTTGATTCTCTTCCATTCTTCTCAATCCTGTTCTGTTCTATTTCTATTCTAATCTCTATTCCATTCTGCATTCTATTCTATTCCATATTCTATATACACATCTCTTTTCTATTCTATTCCATTCAGTTCTGCATTCTATTCTCTGTTTTCTAATCTGCATTCTGTTCCCTTCTATATTCCATGCTGTATTCTATTCCCGTGATGGTGAACCTGAGGCAGGTGGAGCCATATTTGGTGGCACGCCAGCTGTCAGCTCCAGCGCGCATATGCACACTGGCCAGCTGATTTTTTGCTCTTCCGGGGGGCTAGAGTTTTTGCCCTCCCCGGGCTGCAGGGAAGCCTTTGGAGCCTGGGGCGGGGCTGCGTGTGCATGCGCAGGTGTGGGTGTCACGCACGCATATGCAGGTGGGTGGGGAGATTGAGTGGGCATGTGCATGCAATTTTGACAGGCCGTAAGATAAAACGTTCTCCATCCCTGTCCTATTTCATTCCGTTAGCAAGTGACTCGTATTTATGATGGTGGCAGGGTCCCTGGGGGCCACGCAATCCCCTCCTGTGACTTACCAACAAGCGAAGTCAGAGTCACTTAATGACCATGTGGCCAAATTAAGAACTGCTGGAATTCATAAGGCTTGGCAACTGACTCACATTTACAACAGTTGCAGGGTCTCAAGTCACGCAATCCCCTTTTGTGACTAGCAATGTCAATGGGGAAAGCGCAATTCACTTAATGACACTGTTGCTAACTTAATAACCGTTGGGATACATGTTGCTTGGCAACCGACGGTGTCACGGTGTCCCGATCTCACACGATCCCCTTTCGCGACCAGAAAGTCCATGGGGAAAGCCCAATTCCCTCAACTAACTTAACCACGGCTGAGATGCCCTAAACGATGGGGGCAAGAACGGTCATAAAAGGAGGCAAATCTCCCTTCATCGCTGTCTCACTTAGCAACGGAAACCCTCGGCTCCACAAAAGCCTGAATTTTGTGTCTGCAAACGGAACCGGAGGTGGGGGGGAGTGAAGGGGGCCGGAGTGTAATTTCATAGGGGGGGGGGGAGGAGGAGGAGTTGCGGGCAGTGTCAAGTTACTTGCCGTGTGGGAAGGAGAGGATGGGGTGGAAGCCGGAGTCCAGCAGAGCGATCCGTTCCTCCAAGGACATGGCCTCCGGGTTGACGGTCGGCAACGAGGCCTTGAAGTCGCACAAAATGCAGGAGTTGGGCTGCTCACAGGTGCACTTCAGGCTGAGAGGCTTCGGTGGCTGCAGGACAAAAGAGGACAACACAGCGATAACGACACCGACAACAATCTGAACAGCTCTTGGGTCCCCCTAGGCCTAGGGCTTGAAAGGGCGAAGGGGGTTTCGTTGCTGGAGGCTTTGTAGAAAACCAATGGACATCCGGCTGTCTGAAACGGCTGAGGGTCTCCCACTGGAGCAGGGGGTTGGACTAGAAGACCTCCAAGGTGCCTTCTGACTCTGTTATACTGAGGAAAAGGAAGGGAAGGAGGAAGACTGTGGGGTCCTTGGTGCTCTTTGAGCTTGGTGGTTTTCTTGCTTGGCTGGGTTTCATGGCCCAACTAGGGAACATCATCAGTGATGGGAGGAGGATTGGGGAGGGTCTTTGGTGCTGTCTGAGCTTGCTGGTTTTCTTTTAGATGTTTCACAACCCAATTAGGGAACAGCATCGGGGCTACAAGGAAGGAGAGTTTGGCGAGAGTAAGCGAGCGAGACAGAGAGAGAAGAGGAGGGAGGAGGACTACCAAGTCCTTTGTACGCTCTGAGCTGGGTGGTTTTTTTTACAGACATTTCAGGACCAAAACTAGGTACCATCATCATCACTAACACTGATAATATCCTCTAGCTGGGTCATGAAATGTCTCCAAGAAAACCACCCAGCCCAGAGACCACCAGCGACCTATTTGAAATGTCCCCATCGCCTTCACCTTCAGCCTTACCTTTCGGTTCAGGTGAGCGATGGAGTTGATTCTCACCAGCCGGCGCTTCTTGTACCTGCAGATGGGACGGATCCGGGCCGCCACGCAGCTGTTGTCCAGGGCCGAGGCCATGCTGGGCAGGCTGTGGTTCGCTGGCATGGGTTTCTTGAGGTGCCGGTCGGCAGTCGGGCCTTCTGCAGAGCTGCCACCGGTGGCACAGGCACTCAAGCTGGGAGGGTCAAAGAGAAGAAACGGTCCCGTTGGAGAAATATTCCAGACACAACAGGGATGTTGTTGTCTAGGAAGGTATGACAATCTTTCTGCCCGGATTCCTTGCAAAAGAAATCAGCAGGAAGTGGGTAGCACAACTATAAGGGGCCCTCGAGTTATGACCGTTCAAAGGTGCTGACGGTTCCCACTAAAGGGACTTAGCATCCCGATTCAAAGATGCGACGTGCCCCCATGTTGCTGTGTCACTGCATTGGGGGCGATCAGTCATCAGCCTTTGAATACATTTTATTGGAAAGTAGGTCTGGGTTTCTTACAACCAGTGACAAATGTACCAGGGAATATCACTGCTATGTAGTCAGCTAGCAAGCAAGCAATAGCTACATACATACATACATACATACATACATACATACATACATACATACATACATACATACATCGAAAGAAGAAGGAAGAGGGAGGGAGGGAGGCCAGGAGAGGGAGGGAGGAAGGAAGAAAAAAAAAGGAAGAAACAGCAAGGGAGGGAGAAAAAGAGAAAGAAAAATAAACAAATAAATAAATAAATGTTGTTGTATTTAATACAATGACAATAAAGATTATACTTATAAGAAAAAAAGAAAGAAAGAAAGAAAGAAAGAAAGAAAGAAAGAAAGAAAGAAAGAAAGAAAGAAAGAAAGAAAGAAAGAAAGAAAGAAAGAAAGAAAGCGGGGAGAGGCAAGGAGGAAGGAAGAAGGAATAGGGATAGAGGAAGTCAAGAAGGAGATGAAGAAAGAAAGAGAGAAGAAACAAATAGAGCAAATTTTTAATGTGGATGAGAATGAGCTGGAGGAACAAGTTGACAATCTGGCAAATAAATAACCCTCATGTATTATTTTGGCAATGGGCTGATTCTGGGAGGGGAAAAAAAGTTCAATAAGGAAGAAGAGATTAAAACCAGAAACCACAAAGATCTGTTCATTATAAATTTTATCAACTGAAATCTTATGGGATAACTCACCAGTTGCTAATTCCATTGACTTGATGGGGGGATGGGCAGGCTTTGGGGGGCTCCGGAGACCCATTGATGGGGGTGCAGGAGGGATTTTGACAGACCAGGTTCCTTAAAGACTGGGCGAGGTGAGAATTCTAAAAGAGAAAAATGCAATTTTATTTTATTTTTCTTCTGAAAACAAGTTTTATTTCCCAGCAATGCAAAAGCCAGAGGAGAGTAAGAATCAAAACAAATTAAATTGAATGAATAAAAAATTTAAACCATTAAAACAAAAGGAACGATTGAAAACTTTTAACCCTATTTGTCATCTTGGCAGGGAAAATTCCCTCCCACCCCCCATTTACGGTTTTTGAAGCCCTCTCCCCACAAAGCCCATCACAGCCAAATCAGTTACTGGCTGGGGGATTCTGGGAGTTGAAGTCCATCCCTCTTAAAGCATGTTGGCTGGGGGATTATGGGAGTTAGTCCTCCCCTCTTAAAAGCTTGCTGCTTGGGAGATTCTTGGGAGTTGAAGCCCACCCCTCTTAAAATGGCCATGATCTAAGATGATCTCTTTTCACCTGCCCGATGAATGAAATAAAGACTTTTCCCCTTCAGGGTCAACCACTGCTCCTTGCCACCGGATGCATCTGCTAGAATACAAACCTGTTTTTCAGCATTTTGGAGGAGATAAGAAGGGATGCAAGGCGATATTCCACCGGACACCTTCAGGTGGGGAGAGGAGGGAGGCAGTGCTGGGATTTTCCTGGAATTCATCACCCCTGCAGGGGAGGCCAGGCGGCTCGGCGGCTTCAGCCCATCTTCCTGCTGGAGGCTGCCCAGGATAACTGGGCCCTGAGGAGGGGGTGGGGGAAACCCTTGTATTTAGAAGCTCTTATTAAGGGTAGATGGATAGATGGTGGATAGTCGGACAAAAACAACAAAATGGGGCATTTGTCCTGCCTGAGGTAGGATGGTGTGACGCTCATAATTCTGGAGATTTCTTCAAAGCTTTACCGATTCTAGATGCTGTCTTCACGAACAAAATACTTCCTGAAAGGCTCAGGGGTTTGCTCTGTCCCTACTTTGATATAGCCAGTTTGACCTAAGGTGGGACTAGAACTCACCATCTCCTGGTGATTGGCCCTAAGTCACCCAGCTAGCGTGCTTTAAGAGGGTCATAAGTGGGATACACCGTCCAAAGGTTGCAAAAGAGGATCCCGTGACCCCGGGTTACTTCAATCATCATAAGTATGAACCAGTTGCCTCTGAATTTAAATTACATGCTACAACGGTGGTAAGTGTGAAAAAATGGTCTTTCTCCAGTGCCATTGTAACAACTTGGAATGGTCACCCAAGGAACAGTTGTAAGTCAACATGTTTGTGATAAATACTACCTTTGCAAAACTTTCCCTCAAGTCTAATTGGAGATAAGAGATTCTCCAGACTTTGATCTTTCCCGGGTTACAAATCACAGCCTCTGTTTGATTAGCCTCCAGTCAATAAAATATTCATTGTTTCCCCATTTAATTCACCAACGTTCAAAGCCAAACGTCCAAGGCTCTGTTCCTACGAACCAATTTCAGCTCCGAGAACACACAATGGCTGCGTTTGCTCACATGCGGGGTCTGTGCTGCTGAATCTCAATGAACGTGACCTGGATTACACAACTTAGAAAGATGCTGGTGTGATGTCTGGAGCCTACAAGCCTCAAAATCTACTTAATTCTGGTTTGGCCTGGGCAAACCCAGACAAGAACTTGATAAAGATAAATAAAAAATTTTTTTTTAAAAAAAGCAATAAGTGTAACCCACCATCTTTGATTTGAAGTAATAAATAGTTGGTGTAAAATAAAGCTACATTTATTATTTGGCCTGAATAAATGGCACAGGTCTTAAAAGAGAATTCATTTGCATACTGATAAAAAAAAATTTTTTTTAATGTTTTAACTTTTATCAGTGGATGGCGCTTATTTGTATTATGTATTCTACTTGGGTATTCAAGTGGATTGTGGCAGTAGATTCATAGCGGTTTACAAAATAATTGGGGGGGAGGGAAACCCAGCCATGTTAAATAGAAATCATAAATTAGGGGTCCTTGGTGGTCTCTGACCTTGGTGGTTTTATTGCAGACGTTTCATGACCCAACTAAGGAACGTCACCAGGTCTAGAAGGGATTGTATGTATAAACATAGAGCAAACCCCACACTTCCTCTTGCAATGATGATGGGATGTGAGCTTTGCCCCAATTATACGACCTCTCTGACTGAACCCCGGCAATTCTGAAGTCAGTCGGGTGGTTATTCAGTGAACCTGGCTTCAGATCGCCCCAAAGGGGAATCCTCTAACCCAGGGGTCTCCAACCTTTGCAACTTTAAGGACTTCAGCTCCCAGACTTCTCCAGCCAGCAAAGCTGTCTGGAGAAGTCTGGGAGCTGAAGTCCTTCAGACTTAAAGTTGCAAAGGTTGGAGACTCCTGCTCTAACCCCAGGACAGTCATAAATATGAGCCGGTCTACTGTTTGAGCACCGTGACTCCAAAGGGAGGGGGATGGGAAATGTTGCGGTGGTTCATAAAAGTCGTACCAAGTCCTGGTTTTTTTTTGTCAGTGCCATGATAAAAGTTCTGAACGGCCAGTTTCACTAAAAGCACTTCGTGAAGATGCTTGTGGGAAGGAAGGAAGTTTGCATTACCTTGTTGGCACGGAGCTGCTTGTAAACATCGGTCTGCTGCCTTATCCGATATTCCAGGTCCAACACTTGAGCTTGTAGCCACGTCCAGCGACAGACGATGGCCGCTCTCTCCATCGCCCACTGGCGCTGTGCCAGCCGGCGCCTAAAAACAGAAGCGTTGGCACACAGGCGTTAGCGTTCCTCACACAGCTCGGTGCGTCAGAGACACAAGGATTGAAATACACACATCTATTCGTACACAAGTCTACCCAACAGCCAAATCCTAGACTGCTCCGAGGGAAAAAAACTCAGCCAATGTAAGGTTAAGCCTTTCTCGCCTTGTGCTTTTAACAACTCGGTTTCATATTTCAGATTTTCTCCGGAAGCTCATTTGGGAAGCTTTCAAGGTCTGGCCACCAAAACAGCCAAGCTTAGAGAACACCCAGGACTCCGACTCCTCCTCTTCCTACAAACCTCTTCTGGCACTGAAGACATTACCTAGTTGGCTCCTGAAACGTCTGCAAGAAGACCACCCAGCTCAGAGATCACCCAGGATATCCCTCCTCCTCTCCACAATCCTACCTCCCTTGTAGTTGGGTTATGAAATGTCTGCAAGAAAACCATCAAGCTCAGTGAGCACCAAGGACACCATTCTCCTCCTCCTTTCTCCAAACTCCACTCCTTTCTAGCACTGATGCTGTTCCCTAGTTGGGTCATGGAACATTTGCAAGAAGATCACCCAGCTCAGAGAGCACCAAGAAGCCCACCGTTCAGACCAGCTTTCAAGTTCAGATAGTCCACAGTTAACCACCATGGGAAATTTGGGCGACACTAAACAAACCCTAAGCTTAACCATTATTCACACAACCGTTGTGGAATCCTCATGGTCACATTTCAGATGCTGTTCTAAAGATAACTTGTGTGTGACTCTAGAGCATGGTATTCATCTCGGTTTCCGTTCCCTCGGTGAAGAAGCCAGGATTGTCTAAAGACGCTTCCATGGTTATCTAGCCCACATAGCTCTAGATAACATGGCTTATATGCCATGTTGGCCATGGAACAGTGTTACCTTTTCACCGAAGGACACCCTGTTTGTCTACAAGACTTTTGAAGGATGGGGGGCTATAGATTTATCATTTTATTATTTTCTTTTATTATTTTTATGTGATGTTTTTATATTCAAATAAACTGCCATGATGTCCCCATGGGCGACTTTTTTAAATTTTCTAAAATAAAGAAAAATGTTCCCATTTTCGAACTGCTGAATGGGCAGGAGTTGGAGCCAGGGACGGGAGCTCACCCCTTTGTGGAGAGTTTCAGGTTTCAAACCGCCAACCTTCCACTGGACAAGGTCAATGCCTTGTCGACTGGCATGTCTTTATGACGATGGAAGCGTCCTACTTAGTAACTGGCATGTAATACGTGGTAATACGGGACTTACAACAGTTCATTTACCAACTGCTCAAAGTTACAACAACATGGAAAAGAAGAGATTAACAATCGTTGCTCATAAGACCCTAACCAGTGATCAAAATTCAGACCCTTGTCCACTGACTCATATTTACGATGCACATGGTATCCAGGGGTCATGTGATCCCCTTTGCCGACCTTCTGATGAGCAAAGTCAAGGGTGTGGGTGTGTGCAAGTTAGACTTAACAAACGTGTGAGTCATTTCCAACTGCAGTGATTCACTTAATAACCATGTCAAGGAAAGTTGTAAAATGGGGCAAAAAACCCTTCACATGTTTCACTTAGCAACAGAACATTTTGGCGCTCAATTCTGGTCGTAAGTCAAGGATACCTGTAATGTCTCAAGGAAGGCTGTTCTTTGCCATTTCAGGTTGCAGAAACACAAAGAGACAAATACACACACACACACACACGGTCTGTAATCAGGATTGCAGCATCCCAGGGTCACATGATCCCCTTTTGCGACCCTCTGAGAAGCAAAGTCAATGGGGGTGGGGTTAAGGCAGATTCACTTAATGGCCGTGCAATTAATTAAACTACAGGGATTCGTTGAGCAATTGGCAAGAAAGGTACTCACGAAACAACACTCTCCCTTAGCCATGGAAGTTTTGAGTTCAATTGTGGTCGTAAGTCGAGGACCAGATAAAGTTCAGTCCCAGTGCTGCCACCATGGTCAAGTTGTGGTCACTTTGCAGTGCGGTGAAAATAGCAAAAGATGGAGGGGAAAGATAGTTGGGCAGGGCTGTTCTAGAGGAGGAGACCCTTCTCTTGTTAGGAGTTGAGCAGGAATGGCTTGGATCAAGGTGGGTCCTCACTTAACAAGCGGTGTGATTCAGTTACTAACGGCAACAGGGACTGCCCGGCTTGGCGTCACTATGCAATGTAACCCTTTACTTGAATTTAAGTGGTAGTGAGAGGAAGGAATCAGCTTCAGAGAATGGCAAAACACTGAACTCGTAAGTGTACACGAAAAGGGATCTGGGTTCAAGGGGAGGCGGTTTGACACTCTTCCGAGGTAGTCCTCAAGTTGAAAGAGTTCTTTTAGTGATCGTTCAAAGTTCCCACGGCACACAAAGGAGGGATTCACGACCTTTTTCCGCGCTTGCATCCCCACGGTCACGCGATCCAAATTCAAGATGCTTGGCCACCAATCAACTCATACTTACAAGAGTCATGGTGATTCCCCCCAAATTATATCAAGGATCCATGAGCAGAATGAACGCCAAGGCTACAACGGACTGAAGGTTGGAAGCAAATTTTTAATTCTGTTTTTTCTCCAAGTGGCAAAGCTCAAGGTGGATATCCTTCTCGCTCAGGATTAGGGTACCCCAGGCTGTGAGTAATCAAGGAGAGCATCTGTAACTCAGGGTTGAAATGAGGGGTCCTGAGCTGAGATTTTTTTCTTGCAGATGTTTCAGAACCCAACTGGGGAACATCATCAGAGCTAGAAGGGAAGGGGGATTGTGGAGAGGAGGAGGAGGAGGGTAAAAAGGAAGAGGAGAAGGAGGAGGAAGAAAAGGAGGAGGATTGTGGGTTCTTGGTGCTCTCTTGAGCCGAGGTCTCATGACCCAATGAGGCATAGGTGGGATTCAGCAGGTTCTGACCAGTTCTGGAGAACTGGTAGTGGAAAATTTGAGTAGTTCGGAGAACCCATAAATACCACCTCTGACTGGCCCTACCTGTATCTATTCTCTGCCTCCCGAGTCCCAGATGATCAGGAGGGAATGGGGATTTTACATTAATCTTCCCCTGTCACGCCCACCAAGCTATACACCCATCAAGCCACGCCCACAGAACCAGTCGTAAAAAAAATTTGAATCCCACCACTGCCACTAGGTATCATCATTAGTGCTGGAAGGAATGGGGTTTGCAATGAACAGGAGGAGGAGGAGGAGGAGGAAGCACTGTGGGGTCCTTGGTGCCCTGTGAGCCAGGTTTGTGTCTTGCAGATGCCTCACGACCCAACCAGGGAACATCATCAGTGCTGGGCTAAGGGGAATCCAACTCCTTCCCTTTCACACCTCTACAGCATCCGAATCCCAGTTTCCAACCCTCACAACTCCATCCTACTCTCTGTTCACATGGACACTTCTCAGGTGAGTCTCGTTGCCCCTGCCTCCAAAAAGACACCCCTTCCCCTGTCCAGGAAACAGGGCCACCCGTTGGTTTCCTTGGCAAAAGAAGGCTCAACGAGTCCGAGCGAGGGATTGGGCAGGCGGAGGCCTCAGAGCAAAACAGAAATTCAACTGAAACAGTTCAAGATCAGAGAGAGGCAGCCTGTCCTGGGAGGTGGTCTGCCCTCCGCCCAACCCTGACGAGACCCTCACCCCACATTAGGCTGGATTGACACATGTACACACCCAGGTCAGGCTGAATTCACATGTGTACATTCAACTGACACTCCACTCACACAAGTATACAACCAGGTTGCTCAGGCCCTATTCCCACATTCACACAACAGGTGAGGCTCCATTCACGTGTGCAGCGAACCGAAACGCTATTCACACATGTGCACACCCTGGTCAGGCTCCATTCACATGTGCACTTAGGTCAGGCTTCATTCACATGTGTATAACCCAAACGAAGCTCCGTTCACACTTGTACACATCCATGTCAAGCTCCATGTACATTTGTAGAACCCCATTAACATGCATACACCCATGTCAGGCTCCATTCACGCATGTACATCCATAGCAGGCTCCATTCCCACCTGTACACAAAGATCATCTACATGTTACACCCCTATTCACATGTACACATCCATCTCAGGTTCAATTGGCATGTTTACACAACCTGGTCAGGCTGCATTCACATGTGTACCCCCCAACTGAAGCTCCATTCACATGTGTACACACCTATGAGGCCCCATTCCCACGTGAGCACACCCCAACGAAGCTCCATTCACAGTTGTACACCCCCATGTCACATGTGTACATACATGACAAGCTCCATGTACACATGTAGAACCCCATTCACATGCATACACCCATGTCAGGCTCCCTGCACATGTGTCCACACCTAGAAGTCAGGCTGCATTGACATGCATTACACCATCAGATCTGGGCAACCTTTCCCTGACGAGACCATCGCCCTACTCTGGTCCTGAGATGGGGGCCTGGGGCTCTTAGTGCCTGAGTGAGGAGCCCGACAAAGAGGAGGAACAGAGCAATTCAGGCTCCATTCACACGTGTATGCACCCATGTCAAACTCCACTGACACATGTATACATAGGTCAGGATCTACCTGCATGTTACATCCCCATTCACATGTGTACCCCTCTCACAGACTCCATTCACAACACAAGACCAAATCAGGCTCCATACGAATACACCCACCGTCAGGTTCCATTCACATGTGTAAACATGCATATCAGTCTTCATTCACATATGTACATTGATGTCAGGCTCCATCCACACGTCTACACCCAGAAGTCAGGCTCCATTGGCACATATCCACACCCAGATCAGGCTTCATTCACTTGTGGCTCCATCCACACTTGTACACAAACCCATTTCAGACTCCATTTACATGTGAACACCCAGGTCAGGCTCCATTCACACTTTTCCATACCCATGTCATTCTCTAGTCACACACATATATCTATGACAGTCTCCATTCATACGTGTACACACCCATATCAGACTCCACTCACACAAGGACACCCAGATGTCAGGCTCCTTTGACATGTCTACACACCCCTATCGGGCCATTCACGTGTACATTGATCTAAGTCCCCATTCACATGTATCCACACCGACCTCAGGCTCCATTCACACCTGTACATACCCATGTCAAGCTCCATTGATGCATGTACACACAGGCTCTACGTACACGTCACACCTCCATTCACATGTGTACATCCATCTCAGACTCCATTCACATATCTACACTTAAAAAGTGAGGCTCGTTACACCCCGGGAACCCCTTACGTGTACACCCAGAAGTCAGTCTCCATTCCCAGGTCTACACACCCATCTCAGTCTCCGCTGACACATGTCCACACCCAGGTCACATCTACACGTTTACACAAACCCATATCAGGCTCCATTCACATCTGTACACGCCCCCATGAAGTTCCACTCACACTTGTACACACATGTACGCCCATGCACTCGTGTACAACCCCATTCACATGAATACACCCATGTCAGGCTCCAATCACATATCTACATCCAGGTCAGGTTGCATTCACACCTGGAAACAAAGATCATGCCCACGTTACACCCCTATTCACACGTCCCAGGCCCGTGGAAAACATTCTCCCCTCCCGCAAGACCAGCCCTGAGGAGAGACTCACCCCACCCCGGCGCTGCATCGGAGTCCGGGGCCCGGCTCGGGGCCCTCACTGTCTGAGGAAGAAGGGGACGACGAGGAGGACGAGGACGAGGAGGAAGAGTTCCCGAAGGAGGAGCCGGACGAAGAAGAGGCCGAGGACGACGAGGAAGAGGAGGACGAGGAGGAGGAGGAAGAAGAAGAGGCGGCCGAGGCGCTCTCCGTGGCGTCCGAGTCGCAGCCCCACTGGGCCGCCCGGAGCCGGGCTTGAGCCTCGGCAGCCAGCCGCCTAAGCTCGGCCCCGCTACCGCTCCGACCAGGCCGCGTCCGGCTTCGGCCCACCAAGCCGTTCAGCTGCTGACGGACGTGCCGTTCCACCTGCCGGCCTTGCAGAGCCCGGAGCCGACGGCAAAGGCTCCGAGCCCGGGTCCAAAGGAGGGCTTGGCGGGCTCGGGAAGAAGCCCGGCGATGACGAAAAGTCGCCTCAGCCGCCTCAGCGGCCGCCATTACTGGCGCCAAAAAAAAAAATTTACCTCAGGGCGGGCCGGGACTCTCCATTGCTGGCGCGCGCGCGGGACAATGCCAGGCAGGCCCCGCGCCCGACCACGCATGCGCCGCGGGGCCCAAACCAGCCCGCCCTACCCCGAGTTCGGACGACGAGGAGGAAAGAAAAAAAAACCGCCCCGCCGCCCTGCGCGTGCGTCGACGCAGGGGGAAAAAAAAACCCCAAAAGACGCCGCCCTGCGCGTGCGCCATGGGAACTTTAAGGAGGCAGGGCGGAGTCGGTGCCTTCGTTGCCTAAAGTTGCGCAAGTGCGGGGAAAGGTGCCCTGACTTTGTTACGACGCCTTAAAGGGCCGGGCGGAGTAGGCGCTTTGGTTGACACTTTAACGCATGTGCGGCAGCAGGTGCCCCCAGTTTTTAAAGCAGCCTTCGTTCGTACTTCTGCGCATGTGCAGTGGAAGATCCCCCGATTTCTTAAGCCTTCGGAAGACAGGGCGGGGTTCACAATTTGAAATGCGCATGTGCGACGGGAAGCGCCCGGAGTAACTTAACAACGCGCTGCGGAGGGCCGGGTCTCTACTTTCCTTCGCACCTATGCGCATGTGCAGCGGAAAATGGCCGGAGATTGTGGGTTTTTTTAAGTTCGGAAAATGGGCAAGATTTAGAACAGGGATGTCCAAACTTGGGAACTTTAAGACTTGTGGACTTCAACTCCCAGAATTCCCCAGCCAGCTATGCTGGCTGGGGAATTCTGGGAGTTGAAGTCCACAAGTCTTAAAGTTCCCAAGTTTGGACATCCCTGATTTAGGAACACAGGTAGTTCTCAATTTACGACCACAACTGAGCCGGAAACTGAAAACATTGGCTACGGGAAGTTGTCCCATTTTACAACGTCTCTTCCTGCAGTCGTTAAGTGAATGCTTGCAGGGGTTGAAATGACGTACACGGTCGTTAAGTGAATCTGGCTCTTCCCCCATCAACTCATCTCGTCAGAAGGTCACCAAAGGGGATTACGCAACCCCTGGGCCAGTGCGACCCTTGTAAAAGCGAGTCAGTTCCCGAGTTTCTGAACTTGGGTCGTGTGACCAAGGAGATGCCAGGACAGTCGTAAATGTGAAAAAGTCCTTTTTCAAGGCCAATGAAACGGTCACTAAATGAACTGTTGTACATCAAGGAGTACCGGTGCAGGTAGTTCATTTAGCGACCATTCCAAGTTACGATGGCACCTGTAAAAGGGGACAGGGCTGTTTTTCACACTTATGACCCTTGTGGTCCCATGATCAGAACTCAGGCGTTTGGCCATTGACTCATATTTACGGTGGTCGCAGAGTCTGAGGGTCATGTGATCCACTTGGAGAACCTTCTGACCAACAAGCACTCAGACTCACCGACTTCCCGGAACTGCCAGGATTCACTTAACGACGGTGGCGTTCATCACCTGGGCAGCACGCTTTTAACACACTTCTCCCTTAACAGCAGAAATTTCCCCGGTCATAAGTTGAGGACACCCGCCTTCCAAAGCTGGTGATGACAGTTGAAATTCAGATGTTTGGCAATTAGCCCTGGGTCCTTTTGGAGAAGGGCGGGATACAAATTGAATAAAATCTAAAATCTAAATCTAGTTCTGATCTGGTTAGAAACGGCAGGTCATCCTCGAGATACAACAGTTCATTTAGCGACCGTTCCAAGTGACGACCGCTCTGAACAAAAGGGGCTTGGGACTATTTTTTGCACTTATGACCCTTACAGCGGAGTCAATGGCACCCGATTCATTTAACGACCATGTGTAACTCATTTAATGACTGCAGAGATTCCCTTCACAACCACTGCCAGAAAGGTTCTAAAATGGGGGGGGGGGGGAACCAAACAAATATCTCATTTAGCGACAGAAATGTCAGGCTCCGTTGACCTTTGACGTTGGTATCAGCCAACCCACTTAAAGTCGCAACGCCCCTGATCCCCCCCTAGGAAGAGCATGGAAAGACAAGAGATGGACTCCTGAGTGGAAAGGGAGATTCAACAGGTGGGGGGGTGGGGGCCGTTTTGGAGTTCCTTATCGAAGGTGCAAGGACAAAAGCTGGCACAAAAACAGGAAGTGCGACATGGACATCGGAGTCCTAGCGGACGATCCCTTAAAAAAAGCTTACACGATCCTCAGTTGCCTAAACAGAGGCATAGAACCAAAATCGCACAAAAGTTTAGCTCTGCTGTGTAAAGCCTTAGTAAAGCCACACCTGGAATGCTGCATCCCGATGTGAAAGCCACGTTACACAAAAAAGACGTGGAAACTGCCAAGAAGAGCAATTAAGAGGATTAAAAGACTAAAGCATACGAAGAATGGAAAGGAGGAGGAGGAAGGGCTGTTGGGAGATTTGTGTTGAGTTGAACTGCTTCGAATGATTTGTAAAAATAAAAGAAATGGAATTTGTATGTGTACACATAGATACCAGTAATTAGGTAAGTAGGTAGGTGAGTGGGTGGGTGGATAAAGAGAGAGAGTGGGGGGACGTAGAGATAGATTCAGATAGATAAGATAGATGAGATAGATGCAGATAGATAGATAGATAGATGAGATAGATTCAGAGAGAGAGAGAGAGAGATTCAGATAGATAGAGAGATAGAGAGAGAGAGATTCAGATAGATAGATAGATAGATAGATAGATAGATAGATAGATAGATAGATAGATAGATAGATAGATAGATAGAGATAGATTCAGATATAGATAGATAGATAGATAGATAGATAGATAGATAGATAGATAGATAGATAGATAGATAGATTCAGATATAGACAGACAGACAGACAATAGATAGATAGATAGATAGATAGATAGATAGATAGATAGATAGAGATAGATAGATAGATAGATAGATAGATTCAGATATAGATAGATAGATAGATAGATAGATAGATAGATAGATAGATAGATAGAAAGATAGATAGATAGATAGATAGATAGATAGATAGATAGATAGATAGATGATAGATAGATAGATAGATAGGAGAGATGAGATAGATTCAGAGAGAGATAGAGAGATTCAGATAGATAGATAGATAGATAGATAGATAGATAGATAGATAGATAGATAGATAGATAGAGATAGATTCAGATATAGATAGATAGATAGATAAGAGAGATAGATAGATAGATAGATAGATAGATTCAGATATAGATAGATAGATAGATAGATAGAGATAGATTCAGATATAGATAGATAGATAAGAGAGATAGATAGATAGATAGATTCAGATATAGATAGATAGATAGATAGATAGACAGACAGACGATAGATAGATAGATAGATAGATAGATAGATAGATAGATAGATAGATAGATAGATAGATAGATAATATACACCAGATCACAGATGATATTCAGCTTGTTCTCGCTGGTTCGGGCGAACTGGTCGCAGTGACTGGGGTAGTCTCTGCCCACCCACCCCGACATAATGCCCAACCTTCAGAAGCCTCGCAGGCTCACATTTGCAAACCGGTAGGGAAGGTAAGTGAATCCTACCACTGCTGTAGATATATAGGTAGATGATATAGATTCATAGGTAATATAGATGATACATCAATAGTTAGGTAGATATAATAGAGATGATAGGATAAATGATATAGATCAGTGATGGCGAACCTCTTTTGGCTCGTGTGCCAACAGTAGGGGGAAAGCGAGGGGGTTGTGTGAGTGCATGCCACACCCATAATGCTATGTGCATAACCACAGCGCACATGCGCACACGACCAGCACTCCCCCTCAAAAATATTTGGCATGTTTTTTTCGCCCTCCCAGGCTCCCCTGCCAACCCCCCCCCCCCCCGGCTTCAGGAGCTTCCCTGAAGCCTCTGAAGGGCAAAAAACCAGCCCTAGGGACGTTCAGGAGCTGACTTCCGATTTGCTCACAGGGTCAGTTTTAGACCTCCGGAGGGCGAAAAATGGCATATGTGCATACATGTACAAACATATATATAAAATAATACATAATATTTTGTCGCCAAGGCCAGCAATCCGACAAGCCCTTTACCTTCATCTTTGACTGCTTCTTTCTGGACTTGATCAAACTCTCCCAGCGGATCATTTTCACGAACAAGAGGTGTTCACACCCTCAACCTGGAATAAGAGAATTCACAAATAAGGGCGGATTTCAAGCCAAAATTCCCACATTAAAAATATCTCAGGATCAAAATAACACAGGCATCGATGTATAGAGGTGGGTCTCAATCCTGGGTGCTTTCGGAAGGATGGACTACAAGTCCCAGAATCTCCAAAGACTGGGAATTCTGGGAGTTGGGAGTTCAAACACTCAAAATGGCCAAAGCTGAGAAATACAGGTAGTCCTCAAGTTACAACAGCAATTGTGATCCACGTTTCTGTTTTAAGTGAAACATTTCTTTGGGGAAAGCGGTCCCCACTTGATGTCATTTCTTGCCTTGCATTGTGAAATTAGTACTATGGTGGTTAAGTGAATCAGGCTTCCTGCTTGTCCAAAGGTTGCAAAAAAGGATCAGCTGACCTTGGAATGATGCCATCGTCGTAAATATGAGTCTGTTGCCAACCATCTGAATTTTGATCCTGTGAGCAGTGGGATCCTGCAAGCGTCATTAAGTGTGAAAAACAGTTGTTAAGACTGACAAAGGATGGTTAAGTATGAAAATATGGTCGCTAACTATGAAAAAATGGACGGTGCGTGAGAAACAGTTATTAATTGGAAGAAATGGTTAAATGCGAAAGACGGTCAAGTGTGGAAAATAGTGTAAAAATGATCGTGGAGTTTGGAAAAATTATGGTAAAGTGTGAAAGCAGTTGCTAAGTGTGAAAAAATGGTCATGAAGTGTGGGGAGCAGTAGTTAAAGTGTGAAAAGGTCCTTAAGTCTGAAAAACGGTCATTAAGTGTGAAAACTGTGTCAAATACTGAAAAAAAGGCCCTTAAGTCTGAAAAACGGTCATTAAGTGTGAAAACTGTGTCAAATACTGAAAAAAAGGTCCTTAAGTCTGAAAAACGGTCATTAAGTGTGAAAACTGTCTCGAAGAGTGAAAAAATGGTCCTTAAGTCTGAAAAACGGCCATTGTGTGAAAAAAGCTCCTTAAGACTGAAAAAGGGACCCGGGTTCCTTGTTTCAAGACCTCTGGGTCTTCGAACTGTCACTCAACGAACGGCCGTGAGTCGAGGACTACTTGTGGAATCTGACAAGCTGAAATGCCGCCATAAAACGAAACAAGATCTCCCCATCCCTCCCCCCCCCCCGACCCTCAGGCGAGGCCCAGGAGAAGGCAATAATGTGGGGCTCGGCCTAACGGACTTCAGCCTGCCCAGCCGCCCCTCAACGGCCAAGCCTCGCTCCACTTACCGGCCGCCAGTGGCTCCGCCTTCCTGTCCACGCCCCCTGGACGCGGCTCCGCCCTCCGCGGCGTGCTCCGTCGCCTAGCAGCGGTCGGCCACGCCCACACCTTCGCTTCCCGGTCGGATGCCGACGTCGCGATGGTCGCCGGGAATTGTAGTACCGGCCTCTGTAACAGGGGCAGATGGTAAAGCAGCGTCCTGGATTTTTTTGGTGACATCAGGAGGAGGAGGGGAAAAAGAGCAGCTGTCTGGCCTCGTCATCACGGCGACGCTCACGCCCGCCGCTTTGCATGCCGGGGGTCGTAGTCCTGGCTTCCTTTGAATGGAAGGGAGGGGAAAAGGAGAGCTCCGGCCCTGCCCTCCTTGAGACGCACCGCCTTTACGCCGACGTGTAGGCGAGTCCCGCTGCCCGCCGGGAGTTGTAGTTGTGGCGTCTTTTCAATGGCAGAGGGGGAAACGGAGCGTCTTCCAAACGCCAAAGTCAATGCGGGGCATGCGCGCCCTGTGAGGAGAAAGCAGGGACTTCCCGTTCGCCCCCCTCCCTTCGGAAACATGGAGGCGCGCCGCGACGCATTCCGGGAATTGTAGTCATGGCTGTTGTAGTTCTCGGCATCCTTTATAAGGGGGTGGGATAAAGAGGCGCCCGCCGCCTTATGCGCCGCGGCCCACGTGCGCCGCGAGGCATGTCGGAAGTTGTAGTCCCTGCGTCCCTGGAGTGGCGGAGGGGCGGGGGAAGGAAAGCAGCGCACCGGCCGGCCAGAGACGATCCTCCGGCGCGCCGCCTCCGCTCGCCCCGCGCCTCGCTCGCTGCAGAGCCCGCGGTGGGAAAGGAGGTCGGTGGGCCTTGTTTCGGGCCCTAAGGGGGGGCTAGGCCGCAGGTGCCGCCATTGTGGCTTGGGAGGAGGGGGGGGGGTCCGTCTGCGCGGGAGGGGAGGGGGAGGCCGGGCCTGGGTCTCTCCTGGGCGGGGGAGGGGCGAGGAGGGAGGATTGTGGGGCCCTCAACTCCCCTTCTTTAAAGGGGTGACTGGGGGGGTGGTCTAATATTGGGGGGTGTCTGGCTGGATGATGAATAAGGTCTTGTCTTATTTTGGGGAGGGGGCTTTCCGTTCTTCCTAGGGGAGGCTTTGCAAGCAGAGGAAGGGGCTCTGTCCGGGACGGAGAGCTGATGTGTGTGTGTGGGGGGGGGGGCTGGATGATAAAAGGGTCCCATGAATGTGTTTTGGGGGGCGGGGGGCGGAGGGGCTGCTAAAACGGGGGAGCTGGCTTTGCAAAAGGCGTGTTGGGGCGGGGTTGCATTTGGGGAAGGGGACTGAGGAGGGGGGGGGCTTTCTGGAAGATGAAGGGGTCCCATGAATTACTTGGGGGTGGGGGACTGACCTTTGGCTCTTGTCGTCTTTTGTGGGAGGGGGCTGCTATTCTTTCGGGGGAGGGGGTGCAGGCTGAGGAGGGGGTTCTTTTGGGTGGGGGTTGATTTTGGGTATGGGTGTCCCTGCAAGAGGAACAGGTTCCATAACCGATCTTTTGGCCCCTTGAGGTTACTGAAAAGGGGGATTTGGGTTTGAAGAAGAGGGAGGTGGAGGTGCATTTGGGAAATGGGTCTGGGGGCTGAGGACAGTCTGTCTAGTGGGGCTGATATTGGGTGTGGGGGGAGCTTGCTAGAATATGAAAAGACCCCATAACTAATTTGGAGGGGGAGGTTTGCACTCTGGGGCTGCTGGGATCTGTAGTTGGGGGTAATTGGTTCTGTTTGGTATGTCTAAGCCTTGATGACGTTCCCTCGTTGGCTTGTGAGACGTCTAGGAGAAAACCAAGGACCCACCCTTCCACCGTGAGCTATAGAGTTTCTGTTCTCTTAATTGAAATTATGTGGGGTCCTCAGTGGTCTTAGAGCTTGGTGGGTTTTGGGGAGGTTTTTTTGCAGACGTCTCATGACCCAACTAGATAGCATCATCAGGGTTCAAGGAGACTGGAGGTTATGGAGAGGAAGAGTGGAAAGGATGGTGGAATCCTTGGTGTTCTCTGAGCTTCCTGGTTTTCTTGCAGATGTTTCTTGACCCCACTTGGGAACCTCTCCAGTGCTAGAAGGGGCTGTAAATAAACTGAGCAAACCCCTCTCCTTTCTATCAATGATAAGGTTACCTAGTTGGGTCATGAAACGTCTGCAAGGAAACCATCAAATTCATTGAGCACCAAGGAAGCCATGGTCGTCCTCTCCTTCCTCTTCTTACTGTCTCCTTCTCTTCCTTCTCTTGCTATCCTCTTCCTTCCTTCTCCTCTCCTCCTCCATCTTTTTCTCTTCTTCCTCTACTTTCTGTGCATTCTCCTCCTCCTTCCTCTTCCGCCTCTTTCTCTTCCTTATTCTCTCCCTCCCCTTTCTTCTCCTTCATCTTCTCTTCTTCCTCTTCCCTTCCTCTTCCCCCCCCCCCCACCTCCTCCTTCTCAAACCGCTCTCCCCTCCAACCCTGAAGCCGTTTCCTAGTATGGTCACTAAACGTTTACCTGAAAACCCCCAAGGACTCCACGTAGGCCAGGGATGTCCAAACTTGGGAACTTTAAGACTTGTGGACTTCAACTCCCAGAATTCCCCAGCCAGCTATGCTGGCTGGGGAATTCTGGGAGTTGAAGTCCACAAGTCTTAAAGTTCCCAAGTTTGGACATCCCTGACGTAGGCCATCTAGCCGAGTGTCAATTCACACACAAACACAAACCGGGTGGAGAGAGAAGTTCCCGGAGGCTCTTCCTGCTGCGTTGCTTTGCAGGCTGTTCCACATCCAGTTTTTAGTTTTCCAAAATGTGTGAGGGGTTCGAATCGCGCCCATGGGGCTGGTGAAAGACGAACACTTCTCGAAATCTGACCTAGCGAGGAAAGCCAAACAACCCATTGAGGACAGAAGCTCAGCATGGTCATTATCCCAGTGTTGAAAGATTGCCTAATTTATTCAGGGTTTTTATCTATCTATCTATCTATCTATCTATCTATCTATCTATCTATCTAGTATTTTTTTTTCTTTTGTCAAAGCACCTGCTTTTCCCAAATATGGGAGGGAGCATACTGCTTCCCTTATTCATTCATGATTAAACACTTAATCGTTCCCTTGGGTCAGCTGATAAGGCAGGAGAGCTTGTGGCTTAGAGGTTAATATAACTGCCTAATATGTAAAGACAGCCCAAATTCGAATCCCAGTAAGGGTCTAGCTAGCTGATGAGACTTAAATATCTTGAAATAGATCTATGGTAGCCCTCATTTATTCATCGGCAAAACTGCAATATATATATATGGGTTGAGACATTGGGAAAACTGCAGAGAAGAGCAACTGAGAGAGTGAAAGGCTGGGAGACCAAAACATAGGAAGAACAGCTGCAAAAATTGGGCATGGCCAATCTCTAGTAAAGAAGGAGTAGAGGCAGCATAATAGCATTCCAGAATTTGAGGGGCTGCCATATAGAAGAGGGGGTCCACCTATTCTCTAAACTGGTGGTTCTCAACCTTCCCAATGCTGCGACCCTTTAATACAGTTCATGTTGTGATGACCCCCCCCCAACCATAAAATTGGTGTCTCGCTTCCTGAGACCATCGAAAATATGTGTTTTTTTATTGTCTTAGGCGACCCCTGTGAAAGGATCGGTCAACCCCCAAAGGGGTCCTGACTCACAGGTTGAGAACCGCTGCTCTAAACCATCCGAAGGCCAGATGAGAAACAACGGATGGAAATTAATCCAGAAGGAAAGCAACCTGGAAATAAGGAGTAACTTCCCAACAGTGATGGAAATTCACCAGTAGAACAGCTTCCCACCAGAAGCTGCGGGTGTCCCATCGCTGCAGGTCTCAAGAAAAGGCTGGATAGCAAATTGTCTGAAATGGTCTTGGAGTTCGTTTAGTCCAGTGGTGTCCAAACTTGGGAACTTTAAGACTTGTGGACTTCAACTCCCAGAGCTGGCTGGGGAATTCTGGGAGTTGAAGTCCACAAGTCTTAAAGTTCCCAAGTTTGGACATCCCTGGTTTAGTCCATCCCTCTGCTCCAGACTCTTACAGAATCATAGAATAACAGAGTTGGAAGGGACCTTAGAGGTCTTCTAGTCCAACCCCCTGCTCAAGCAGGAGATCCTTACAGAATCGTAGAATAACTGAGTTGGAAGGGAACTTAGAGGTCTTCTAGTCCAACCCCCTGCTCAAGCAGGAGATCCTTACAGAATCGTAGAATAACTGAGTTGGAAGGGACCTTAGAGGTCTTCTAGTCCAACCCTCTGCTCAAGCAGGAGATCCTTACAAAATCGTAGAATAACTGAGTTGGAAGGGACCTTAGAGGTCTTCTAGTCCAACCCCCTGCTCAAGCAGGAGACCCCTTGAGAATAATAGATTTGGAAGAGTCCCTGGATGTCATCTAGCCCAACCCCTGCTCGAGCAGGAGACCCTTACAGAATCATAAAAGGATAGAGTTGGAAGGGACTTCAGAGGTCACCTAGTCCAATTTTGAATTTAATTTGAATTTATTCGCATTTATATACCGCCCTCTCTCCCTTGCGGGACTCAGGGCGGTGCACATGCACTAATAAAATACTGTAGACAATAAATACAATAAAAATATCTTAAAAATAAATTAAACTAAGAAACCTGTGCTAAAATTACAATAGAAACCCCTACTAAAACCAAGATTAAAACTATTTAAAAACCCCAACCCCCTTGTGAAGCAGGAAACCCTACACCCTTGCAAACAAATGGCCGTCCAATCTCCTTTTAAGTGATGGGGCCCTTATAACCTCTGGTGGCAAGCAGTTCCACTGGTGAATTGTCTTTCCTCTTAGGAAATTCCTACTGAATTCCAGCTTCTCTTCTCAATTAGTTTCACCCAACCCAACATGTGGCATGCTACGTTTGACAGGTGTGTCATAGGTTTGCTGTCACTGGTCTAGTTTACAATACAATAGCAGAGTTGGAAGGGACCTTGTAGGTCTTCTAGTCCAACCCCCTGCGTGGGCAGGAACCTTATACCATTTCAGACAAATGGCTATCTAACATCTTTTTAATGACTTCCAGGGTTGGGGCATTCACAACTTCTGGAGGCAACTTCTGTTCCACTGATTAATTGTTCTCACTGTCAGGAAATTTCTCCTTAGTTCTAATTTGCTTCTCTTCTTGATTAGTTTCCACCCGTTGCTTCTTGTCCTGCCCCCAGGTGCCTTGGAGAATAGTTTGGCTCCCTCTTCTTTGTGGCACCCTCTGAGATATCGGAACATTGTTATCATGTCTCCCCTGGTCCTTCTCTTCATCAAACTAGACATACCCAGCTCCTGCAACCGTTCTTCATATGTCTTAGTCTCCAGTTCCCTAATCATCTTGGTTGCTCTTCTCTGCACTCTTTCCAGAGTCTCCACGTCTTTTCTACATCGTGGCGACCAAAACTGTATGCAGTATTCCAAGTGTGGCCTTACCAAGGCACTATACAGTGGCATTAACACTTCACGTGATCTAGATTCTATCCCTCTGTTTATGCAGCCTAGAACTGTGTTGGCTTTTTTGGCAGCTGCTGCACACTGCTGGCTCATATTTAAATGGTTGTCCACTAAGATTCCAAGATCCCTCTCACAGTTGCTACTATTGAGCAAGGTACCACCTATACTGTACTTGTGCATTTTGTTTTTCTTGCCTAAATGTAGAACCTTACTTTTTTCACAATTATATTTTATTAGATAGTGCCCAATGTTCAAGTTTGTCTAGATCCTTCTGTATCTAGTTTCCATCTGTTGTTTCTTGTCCTGCCCTCTGGTGCTTTGGAGAATGAATGGGTCCCCCTCTTCTTCATGGCAGCCCTCCAAATACTGGAATCTCATTTTCTCCAGAGGGGCTGAACCCAAATCCTGCGAACGTTCTTTATATGTTGCAGTACCTGGGACTTTAATCCACAGGTTCCCAAACTTGGCAACTTTAAGATTTGTGGACTTCAACTCCCAGAATTCTCCAGCCAGCTCTGCAGAGCTGGCTGGAGAATTCTGGGAGTTGAAGTCCACAAATCTTAAAGTTGCCAAGTTTGGGAACCTCTGCTTTAATCCTCTTAGTTGCTATTCTCCACTCTTTTTCCAAACTCTCAAGTTCTTTTTTTGTAACATAGTGACCACAACTGCATGCACTAACCCAGGTAAGGCCTTACTAAAGGTTTACAAAGCGGTACTACTCTTTCCCGTGATCTCAGTTGTACCTTTCTGTGAAATGGGCCTCCGTATGGCAAAGGGTAAAGGTTCATCGTCATATTTGACCCACATAATCCTTTGCCGGGTGGAGCCCAGGCAACAGAATGGAGCTAGCAGAGCGTTTAGTGGCCGGATGCCCTTCCTGTCACCAATGCAGAGTTATATTGCACAGATTATACTCTCAAAAGGGCCCCAGAGAGAAAGAGCTGCCTCTCTCTAGGATGGGACTCCCAACCTCCTGATTGTGGGGCGAGAGCTCCCCCTGTAGGCCACCTCAACACTTGCGTAGGTAAAGATTGATCCTTGCTGAGTTTATCTCCTATTCCAGGCGTCTGCAAAGTCGGCTCTTTTAAGACTGGTGGACTTCAACTCCCAGAATTCCCCAGCCAGCCTGGCTGGCTGGGGAATTCTGGGAGTTGAAGTCCACCAGTCTTAAAAGAGCCGACTTTGCAGACCCCTGTCCTATTCATTTCAAGTGGTTTGATGACACTTTGATTGTCACGAAATACGTAACCGCAAGAAATCCTCGGCCAAGTGCCATATTCTTCTAACAGACATTGGGGTGGTCCTCAAGCTTACGACCGCCATCGAACCAACGTGTTCCGTTGTTGAGTGAGACCTATGTTTCTGGTCCAACTTTGGCCTCCATTCTGGGCCTTTTCGGCCGCTCAGTTTCCCAGTTTGGCTCTTAATAAATAAATCCGTAAATGGAGGGGAATGGACCATGGATGCAGCTAGTCCCCTACTTACAACTGTTCCAAGTTACGACGTGCACTGAAAATTGGGAATTGGGACCCCGATCTCAAATTCTGATGCTCGGCCCCCTCTTCTGGGTTTGACCCTGCAACCCACCATTGCAGCCCTCGCTTCTGTTTTGCAGCCAAACTCCTGTGCCCGTCACACGCGAGGGGCTGGTCCTTGTGACCTCTGGTTTGACTTAGGACCTGGGCTTACGTCGTCCGTCGTGTGATCGGCTGATTTTATGAGCGTGACAACTTAGCGATGGCAATGGGTCGGCTCCATTACAGTTGTTAGCAAAGGACCTGTATATGTTACTGTTAATAAAAGATGATGGGTTGTCCTCGGCTTATGACCACTATTTCCACCACTAAACAAGACCGTTGTTAAGCGGGATATGCCCCTGTTTTATGACCTGGCTGTCCCCTGTTCTTAAGCGAATCGTCCCAGTGGTTAAGTTCGTCCCTCGTCCATTAAGTGAATCAGGCTTCCCCATGGACTGCTTTGTCGACGGTCGCAAAAGGAGATCACCTGACCCCGGCACCCTACAACCGTTGTAAACCTCGGTTCTAGGTTATTGTCACTTCAAACAGTCACTAAACGAATCATCGTAAATCGAAGAAAACCACCAGTGGATCCATAAGTACTTGGATGTGCTCTCTCACTCTTTCTTGATTTTAAAACCTTTCTTGGAGAATTGGGGAACAATTGTCTTGCTTTCTGGAACGTATTTGACTGAGTGACTGAAAATCTATCTCCTTTCCTCCTCCCCCCCAGGAGCTGGATCATTTCGGTCTGCCAGAGATGTTCTCCCTGAATTCATGTAGAAGAGGTAAGAGTTCATTCGAGCCGGGAACAAAAGGGCTGGGGTGTAAAAATCCTTAGAATAATAGAAGGGACCTCAGAGGTCGTCTAGTCCAGCCCGCTTGCTTGAGCTGGAGACCCTTACAGAATTATAGAAGTTGGAAGGGACCTCGGAGGTCATCTGGTCCAACCCCCTGCTCAAGCAGGAGACCTATAGCATTTCACACAAATGCCTGTCCGGTCTGTTCTCCCAAGCCTCCAATGATGGAGCAACCACCATTTCTGGTGGCAAGTCGTTCCACTGGGTCATTGTGTTAATTGCAGTTTTGGGATTTCTCCCCCTCCTCTTAATTCTACTTTCCCTGAGGTCAATCCTGAACAGAAAACGATGGAATGCTTTAGGAGCAGGTCGAGATTATATGCTGGTAGTGGGTTGGATTGCAATTCCCATCGTCCCCACAGCCAGCGTTCTCAGAAGGGGCAGGAATTGCAGACTGGCAGATCTGAAGCTCAACCCATCAATTCGTCTTTGTCTTAGGGCAGAGGTCCCCAAACTTGGCAACTTTTAAGACTTGTGGATTTTCAACTCCCAGAATTCTCCAGCCAGCATAGCTGGCTGGAGAATTCTGGGAGTTGAAGTCCACAAGTCTTAAAAGTTGCCAAGTTTGGGGACCTCTGCCTTAGAGTAAGGTTCCCCCAACGTTTAAGACTTCAATTCCTAGAATTCCCTAGCTAGACTACGACTGTCTGGTCCTTGGTGATTTCTGACCTTGGGGTTTTTCTTGCAGACATCTCATGACCCAACTAAGGAACGTCATCAGTGATGGGAAGGAAGGAAGGGATATAGATTGATTGTGGGTTCCTTGGTGGTCTCTGAGCTGGGTGGTTTTTCTAGCAGACGTCTCTTTACCCATTTATGCTACAACATCCATCTCCTCTCTCCCTTCCCTTCTGGGCCTAATGAGGTCCTGCGGTTCTTTCGGCGGCGCTGGAAAGCCTGTCCTATCCGCCTGGAGCCGCGCGGGGGCTCCCTCCCCCTCGTCTCCTTCCCCGCGGACGCTCCCTTTCCCCCGTCTCGTTTGAGTTCCCCCTGGCGCCGCGCTAGGATGCTCCCTCTCGTCTTCCCCGCTGCGGATTCTGGCCGCCTTCTCCCCTCTCATCGCCTCTGCCCGGTTCGGACGCTCTAGCCGCGCGCTCTCAGTCCCCTGCCATTCCCGGTTCGGCCTGGCGATGCGCGGGGGCGCTCTTTCTCCTTCTCGGACACTCTGGCCGCGCTCCGCCTCCAGGAGCCGCTTCCGGTCCTCAACCCCTCCGCGGACGTTTTGCCGGCGTTTCGCCTTCCCGCTTCCGTCCTGCGCTCGCCCTGGCGCCGCTGGGGGGCGCTCCCTCTCGCCTCCGCGAGGGACGCTCTGGCCGCGCTTTTCCTGCCCTCTCCCTAGCGGAGCATCTTCCTCTCGCCTCTGTCCCCGCGGACGCTCTGGCCTCCCTCTCGCTGCCCCGGCTCTCCTGCTCTCCGCATGGCGGTCCCTTGCCGGCTCTTGCGGGGGCTCCTGCGCGGGGGAGGCTTCACGGGAGGCCCCGGCCTGGTGGGGCCTTGGCGATCCCTCTGCTACACCCGCGTGGCCGGCCCGGAGGAAGCGGAGGAAAGCGGCCGGGAAGCAGAGATGGGCCGGGAGGGCGAGGAAGGCGCCAGCCTCCGCATCTCCCCGCCGAAGCTCCCCCGGGGTGAGTGGGGGGGGGGGCGGAGGGGGGTCCGCAGGGGGCGGGGGTGGGATTAACCCCCCCCCGTGGTGATTGAGGGGGGGTCCCATTCTCCCCCCTTTGGGGCAGGATGGGGGGCGGTGACTGTGCCCCAGAGACTCTGGGGAAAGAGGGGGGGTCTAAGCCTCCCTTTGGGCCAGAATCGGGGGGGGGGGATTGTGCCCTAGGCCAGGGGTCTGCAAAGTTGGCTCTTTTAAGACGGCATAGCTGGCTGGGGGATTCTGGGAGTTGAAGTCCACCCGTCTTAAAAGAGCCAACTTTGCAGACCCCTGGCCTAGGCTGCCCATGGGGAGGGGGGACGTTTCCCAGGCAGCCTCCTTGGGCTGACATCCATGGGGGGGATTTTGACCCCCGTTATGGGGTGGTGGGGCTCTGCGTCCCACTGGGAAAGGTCTCCCAACCTGGGCTAGGTGACCTTCAGCCCGTGGCTCATTGACCTTATACAGCCCCAGGTTGGGGAATCCTTGTCGGGGCCGTGATCTTCAAATTCCCCCTCCCTTCGAGCACTGAGGATGTTCCCTAGTTGGGTTATGAGACGTCTGCAAGGAAACCACCCAGCTCAGACCAGACCCAAGGATCTCGCCATCCCTCCCGCTCTTCTTCCTCTTCCTCTTCCTCCTCTCTACAAACTCCCCTCCCTTCCAGCACTGAGGATGTTCCGTAGTTGGGCCCGTCCTTCCTTCCCTACTCACTCCCTGCTCCCCTTCCTCCTCCTCCTCTCCAGGAACTCCATTCTTCCACCACTGAGCATGTTACTTAGCTAGAGCATAAAATGTCTGCAAGAAAGCCACCCAGCTCAGAGGTTCTCAAGGACCCCATAGTCCTTTCTCCTCTTCCTCCTCCCCCTCCTTTCCCCCTTTTCTTCCTCTTCCCAGACCCCCACTCCTTCTGGCCCCGATGACATTCCCTACTTTGGTCCCGAAACATCCGCAGGGGAACCCACCCACCTCCAACCTTCCTTAACAAAAGACATTCTTGGTTTCTGCAGTCCATTTCAACTTCCGGACTGCAGAAACCAAGAAGATCGCGTTGCCAAGACGGGTTGTCAGGTTGAATTCACAACCTCCTTGCCCTGTTTTTATGGCAGAAACTAGAGATTTGCTGAAGGAATTCCCGCAGCCGAAAAACCTTCTCAACAGCGTCATTGGACGAGCGCTCGGTATCTCCCATGCCAGAGACAAATTAATCTACATCCATTCCAACGGGCCGCGGAAAAAGGTAACATTTTTTTAAAAAAAAAATCCAATTTAACTTTCCTTTTTTTTTCTTAAAAAAAAAAGGAGGGAAATTTAACCCAAAGCCCTGGTTAAATTCCCTATCTGCTGAACCCAAGAATACAGGTAGTCTTTGGCTTACGATGGTTCACTTAGTGACCAAAGTTGATGGCACAGGAAAAACAATTAATTCTGGTCATTTTTCTAGACTTTGGCATTCCTGCGATCGAAATTCCGATGCTTGGCAACTGACTCGTCTTTACGACCATCATAGCATCCCAAGGGCAGGGGGTGGGGGATCCTGTCATCCCCATTTCACAACTTCCCAATGAGCAAAGGCCCCAGGGGGAGGGGAAGCCAGATTCACTTTCACGGCCTTCTTTCAAGGAGTCTTGAACATACGACGCCAATTGAGCCTGCAAATTATGTTGTTGAGTAAGAAATTTGTTTGGTGGCTCTCTTCACAACTTCCCTGGCCGCCTTTGTTAAGTGAATCTGGTCTTCCCTTTGCTTGTCAGAAGGTCGCAAAACGGGGATCAACTGATCCCAGGACGTTACGACCATCGTACTCGAGAATCGGTGGTCAAGCATCCGGATGTAAATTGCGTGACGCGGACCCCGCAACAGATGCGTTAGTCCCATTTTTTCAGGGCTGTAACTTGGAACAGTCACTAAACGAACTGTCGTAAGTCGAGTACTATCTGTACTGACAACTGCAGTTGATTCAATTAACAACTGTGGCAAGGAGGGTCTTAAAATGGGATGCGACTGCAATGGGCAGCCTCCATTACAGTCATATAAGCCGAGGATGATGAATGGTAGCTGGACGACTTTATGTAACGACTTAATGACCGCGATGAGGAGGCTTACCACAGTCATAAGTTGAGGATTAAAGGTAGTTTCCTTAACGGTTTCCCACCCACCCACCTACGATTTAACGTCCGCCTTGGGGAGACTCCATTGTTGTTAGAAGTGGAGGGTGGAGGATGCTTTCCTTGACCGGCTGCAATGTGGAGCTTCCGTTACGGTCGTAACTCAACGATGTACAGAAGTTTGCTTGTTGATTTTCCAGTCACCACTTAATGACTGCGACGGGGAGGTTCCGTCGCGGTCGTAAGTGGAGGCCTGGCTCTTCCTCTCCCCCCAGAAAGTCACGCTGCTCATCAAGTGGCCCAAAAATGTCGAGGTGGAAGGCTACGGGACCAAGAAGATCGACGCCGAGAGACAGGCGGCCGCCGCTGCTTGCCAGCTCTTCAAGGTGGTAATTTCCTTCCGGGGTGGGTTTCGCACCCACAGCCCTTCTGGGACGGGTCAAGGTTTTTCCTTTCAGCGGGACTCGAAGGACGCAGGGAGGGTTAACAAAGAAAAAGGATCCCAATGGCCACCCTTGTGTAGTTTCCTTTCCTCGCAGACGTCTCATGACCCAGTTAGGGAACATCATCCATGTTGGGGGGAGGAGGAAGGGGAGGAAACGCCTACAAGGAAACCACCAAGAACCCCAAACTCCTCATCTTCTTCCTCATCTTCCTCCTCCTCCTCTCTCCTCATCTTCTTCCTCCTCCTCCTCTCCCCTCCTCTTCCTCCTCCTCGCAATCCTTCCTCCTTTCTAACAATGATCATGTTCCCTAGTCGGGTCATGAGACGTCTGCAAGGAAACTGCGAAGTTAAGAGAGCACTAAGGGCCCCACAGTCCTTCTCTTCCCCCTCCTCCTCCTCCTCCCGCCCTTGTAATACTAATGATTTTCCATAGTTGGGTCATGAGATGTCTGCAGGAAAAAAGCACCAATCAGAGAGTATCATCCTCCTCCCTCATTATCGACTTTCTCCTCCTCCCTTCTTGCAAGGATGATGTTACCTAGTTGGGTCACGAAACGACTGGAAGAAACACGCCATTCAGAGAGCACCAAGGACCCCCCACAAGCTTGTGTCTACCTAGCTTCTCCTCTTTTGTGCCCTTGAAGCTAATTAATTAATTTATTTATTTATTTATTTATTTATTTATTTATTTATTTCTCTCCCCCTCCCTCCTTTCCCCCCTCCCTCTTCCTTTCTCTTCCCTCCCTCCCTCTTTCTTTCATTCTCTCCCTCTTCCCCCTACCTCTTTCTTTCTCTCCCCTCTTTCTTTCTTTCTCCCTCCCTCCCTCCCTCTTTCTTTCATTCTTTCTCTCCCTCCTTTCCTCCCATCCCTCTTTCTTTCTCTCCCCTCTTTCTTTCTTTCTCCCTCCCTCTTTCTTTCATTCTTTCTTTCTCTCCCTCCTTTCCTCCCATCCCTCTTTCTTTCTCTCCCCTCTTTCTTTCTTTCTCCCTCCCTCTTTCTTTCATTCTTTCTTTCTCCCTCCATTCCTCTCCTCCCTCTTCCTTTCTCTCCCTTCTTTCTTTCTCCCTCTCTCTTTCTATTTTTCCTTCTTTCTCTCCCCCCCTCCCTCCCCCTTCCTTCCTTCCTTCCTTCCTTCTTTCTGTCTCCCCCCCACCCCAGGGTTGGGGCTTGCTGGGACCCCGAAACGAGCTCTTTGACGCTGCCAAGTACCGGATTCTGGCTGAGCAGTTGGGCTGCGCCGAGAAGAAGTGGTTTGCCGAAAGCCCCTGGCGCTCCAAATCCGGCCCTTCCTTGGCCGACCTCTCGACCTGCTGGCGAAGGATGGAGCCCGAAGACCCTGTGCAGCCCCTGGAGCACAGCCCCCTCCCCAAGCCCCTCCGAAGCGAAGAGCTGGAAGAGGGGGAGCTGGAGGAGGGGGAGCTGGAAGAGGGGGAGCTGGAAGAAGACGGCATCGACCTGCACAACGGCCTCTCCATGGGGCGGCCGGGGGCTCAGACGCCGCCCAGGGAGCTCAGGTACCACCTCAGCACCATCGGTTGGGTTAGGGTCTTTCGCCACCCGCCCTGCTCGTTTAGGCGCAACTTCTGGGCGGGCTCCAGTTTACGGTTCGTTCCCCGGGAGTGGGAGTGTCCCCCCGTCCTCCTCCGAAATCTTCCAAGCCGGGGTGAATTCCGGGAGTTCGACCATAGCGCTCCTTCGGCCCCTAGAAGCCGCCAGCCTCCCTGCAAGGTGGCCTAAATCCCCTCCCCCCGGGGAACATTCTAGAACGCCCGGCCACTTCTGCTGGACAATTGTGATGCAACATGGGCAGGCCTTACCCTGCTTGGAGAGGATGATGGACCTGATTGGGAAGGGACTGGATGAGAGCCCATCGTCCCCTGCCTCGCTCAAATGTGGGTCTCTCATCAAGGACTGTTGGTCCTTCCTTTGTGGGTTGAAGGAAGGACCCAAAATGGGTAGAAGAGAAGTTGTGGGTTTGTTTTGTGGGGGTGGCACAGGACAAAGGTCTTTGTGCGTGGTTGGGTGGTGGGCACGGTCCCCTGGGCCTCAGGACCTCAACCTTCCGTCATGCAGCTTAGTCCTCGACTTATGGCCACAATCGACCTCATTTACCTCCCGGTCGGTAAACGAGATGGGCGAGTTCTGCCGCCTTCTCCTTCGTTCAGTGCATCCCCACAGTTGTTAAGTGAGTCGCGGGCTTGTCAACTGACTGGCTGCCCGTTTCCCTTCGCTTGTCGCAAGGTCGCAACAGGGGATCACGTGTCCCTGGGAAGCTTCACAACCGTCGTAAATACGAGTCAGTGCCAAAGGTTGGAATTTCGATCATAATAATAATAATAATAATAATAATAATAATAATAATAATAATAATAATAATAATAATAATAATAATAATAATAATAATAATTTATTAATTTATAGACCACACCCTCGTGACCAGGGGGATGGTGTCACGGTCCTTAGGTGTGAAAAAAAAGCCATTTCACTTTTTTAAGTGTGAAAAATGGTGACGCCATTGTCTTGGTGCAAGGATGTCCAAACTTGGGAACTTTAAGACTTGTGGACTTCAACTCCCAGAATTCCCCAGCCAGCATAGCTGGCTGGGGAATTCTGGGAGTTGAAGTCCACAAGTCTTAAAGTTCCCAAGTTTGGACATCCCTGTCTTAGTGTGAAGAATGGTTCTAAGTCACTTTTCAATGAAAATCAACTCTGAGTAACTATACTAACTTCTCGTAGTTGACTTGTGAGTAGGATGTGAGGATTTTAATACGGATGGTCCTTGACTTACAACCATTCATTTAGTGACTGTCCAAAGTTAGGATGTCCGTGAAAAAAGTTATTTCAGACTTAACGGCCGTTGCCGCATTCCCCCATGGTCTCACGGGATCAAAATTCTCACGCTTGGCTGCTGACTCAAGAGTTACGCGTTTGTCCCCGTAATCCCCTCTTGAGGCCTTCTGACGGGCCAAGCCAACGGGGAACTCAGATGCCCTTAACGACTGTGTTCCTCACTTAACAAACGCAGTGATTCACTTAACAACTGCGGCGCGAAAGGGCGTAAAATGGGGCAAAAGTCACCCAACAGACATTTTGCTTAGCAAAAGGAATTCGGAGCTCAATTGTGGCCGTACATTGAGGACGTGGGGCCCATTAAGACTTTGAACGGCCCTTAAACTGTCAGTCGTTAAGCGAGGACTGCCTTTCATGTCCATCCCTCAAGCCAAGTTGAAATGAGGCTAGTCCTCACCTTGACAATCACTGCCGAGCTCCATGTCAGAGCAAAAATCCAGTCTCAAGTCCCTTTTCTCAGTCCCAGATGGTCGCTAAATGAACAGTTGTAAGTCGAGGACTCCCTGCACGCTCTCAGTAATAAAGCAGGCAACGGCAGCAAACAGACAGGCATGTGGGTGCGACCCCCCCCCCACCTTCTCCCCCACATGACTTTTTCTTTCCCCCGTGCAGGGATGCGCTCTCGATGGAAATGACCGACGACAACACCGCCCTGAGGGCCCTGACTCAGTTTCCCCTGCCGAAAAACCTCCTCGCCCAGGTCATCCAGATTGCCACCTCGTCTTCCACTGTCAAGGTGAGTTGCCACCAGGGCGGGGTCTTTCTGCGCCCGGATTTCGGGCAAACAGGAGGATATGAACCCGAATTACAATACAATAGCAGAGTTGGAAGGGACCTTGGAGGTCATCTAGTCCAACCCCCAGTCTAGGCAGGAAGCCCTGTACCCTTTCAGACAAATGGCTATCCAGCATCTTCTTGAAGACTTGCAGTGTTGGGGCATCCACAACTTCTGGGGGCAATTTCTGTTCCACTGATTAATTGTTCTGACTGTCAGGAAATCTCTCCTCTGTTCTAAGTTGCTTCTCTCCTGGATTAGTTTCCACCCATTGGATGAATGGGTGGAATTCAAAGATGAATTGTCACCTTTGCAGGAGTACATGCAGTTCCGCACGGTCGGCACCAAAACCAAGATCTGCAAACTGACATTGCGCTGGCCCTGCCCTTTGACCTTCGCTGCCAAGGGACGTCGCAAAGTGGAAGCAGAGAACAAGGCCGCCGCCCTGGCATGTCAGAAGCTCAAGGTGAATCCCCTGCCAACCAGATGGAGAAAGCATGATAGAATATTACACAGCCTTGCAGAATATTGACGAATGTTAACGAAGTACCGAATATTACATAATTGTACATAATGAAACGTTACAGAATTGCTGCATATTGCAGAATTTACATGTTACCGAACTACTAGAATATTAATGCATTTGCCAAATACTGCATGATGTCAGAATATTGCAGAATTACAGAGTATTACCAAAATTTTACAGGATATTACAGGAATTACGGAACAATGCATAACATTACAGAATCACCAGATATTCTGAGGATTCCCGTATGCGCCAGCTTCCTCACGTCTCCCTCCTTCCCTCCCTCCAGAGTCTCGGTTTAGTCGACAAGAACAACAACCCGCTGAGCCATGCCATGTACAACATGACGTCCTTACGGGAGCTGGGGGAGAACCAGAGGAAGCCCTGCCACATCAAAGTCCCCGAAGCCACCCTGCGCAAGATCGAGAACTACTTGAACCACGTAAGTTGGGCTGGGAGCCGAGAAGACAAGGGGAAGCAGGCGGTACAGGGAGTCCTTGATTTGTGACCGCGTAGGGGCCCATCATTACTGCCGAGGGCTACCTGTGCGAAGTGAGTTTCGGCCCATTTTACGGCCGTTTACCACAGCGATTAAATTAACCGCTGCAGTTGTGGAGTTAGTCGGCACAGTCGTTAAGCGAATCCGTCTTCCCCATTGGTCGCCAAAGGGGATCACACATCCCTGGGGATGTGTGTGACCTTCATAAATGTGAGTCGGTTCCCAGGGTCTGAATTTTGATCACGTGACCATGGAGATGCTGCAACAGTCGTAAGTGTGAAACAAGGTCCTCAGTCACAGTGCCCTTGTAACTTGAAATGGTCCCTAATTGAACTGTTACACGTCCGGATAGATGGATGGATGGAGAGAGAGAGATGATAGAAAGAGAGAAGAAGATAGGAAGATATAAATAATAGAGATGGTAGATAGACAGATATGGATGGATGGATGGATGGATGGATGGATAATAGATAGCTTGTGTGTATGTGTGTACATATATACAAGTCACTTGACTGGGGATATAACGATGGTTGTAAGTGTGAAAAACTAGTTTTTTTCAGGGTGATTATAACTCTAAACAGTCGCTAAATAAATGGTCGTAAGTCGAGGATCACCTTATTCAGGTTGGAACAACCCCATCCTCTACCCGGCTGATAGCTCATCGGTGCCTTGCCGTATTGCAAAAGGGTCACGAAACCCCCTCCTCCTTTTTTCCTCAGTACCCTGTCGACTCCCGGGACTCTCGACCGCCCCGCCTGACGGACGACGTGATGAACCTGAGCAAAGAGAGTGGCGGTGCCCTGAGCGACGCCATCACGGGCAAAACCTACATCCCGCTCTCCGAATCGGAAGAGGTCCGTCTCAGCCAGAACCTCCTGGCGCTCTGGAAACGGCGGGGCAACCTGTGGCAGGACAGTCACTCGCTCCCCGTAGACTCGCACAAGGAAGCGATCCTCTCGGCTGTAGAGCAGCACCCGGTGGTGGTGATCGCCGGTGATACTGGCTGTGGGAAAACCACCCGTATCCCCCAGTTGCTGCTAGAACACTTCATCCTGGAAGGCCGTGGCGCCCAGTGCAATGTGGTGGTCACCCAGCCCCGTCGGATCAGCGCCATTTCCGTGGCTCAGCGCGTGGCCCAAGAGCTGGGCCCCAGCCTGCGGCGGAACGTCGGGTACCAGGTGCGCCTGGAGAGCAAGCCGCCATCCCGCGGGGGCGCCTTGCTCTTCTGCACCGTGGGCATCCTGTTGCGGAAACTGCAAGGCAACCCCCGGCTGGAAGGGGTCAGCCACGTGATCGTGGACGAGGTCCACGAGCGGGACGTGAACACCGACTTCCTGCTCATCCTCCTGAAGGGAATTCAGAAACAGAACCGGCAGCTGCGCCTGGTGCTGATGAGCGCCACAGGGGACAACCAACGTTTCTCGCAGTATTTCGGGGACTGTCCCGTGGTCAAAGTGCCGGGTTTCATGTATCCGGTCAAGGAATATTACCTGGAGGACATTATGTCCATGGTTGGCCGACATCGTCACTACGAGATCAAGGTGGGCTCTGGAGCGATCAAAGGGGAAGGAGGGACACAGTGGGCACACTTCGCTCGCTCTCGGGTGAAAATGGGCAATCGGGAGGTCGGGCCTGATGTGGGTGGGTGGAGGGATGGATGGTTAAATAGGGGGAGAGAGAGAAAAGGGAGAAAAATAAATATGGATGGATGGATAAGTTGATACGTAGATAATATATAAACAGGGATAGAAAGAAATAAAAGACGTAAATAGATTGGATGGACGGATAAATAGGGATAGAAAGAGAAATAAAACATAATTTGGATGGATAGATAATGGATAAATGTGGATTGAAAGTGAGAAATAAGACGGAGAAAAATATGGATGGTTGGATAGATAAATAATGGATAAACAGTTACAGAGAGAAAGACAGGAAGATAAATATGGATGGATGGATAGATAATGGATAAATAGGGAAAAAGATAGTAAGATATGTAGGCAGGGTAGATAATTAATATATAGTGATGGAGAGTTAGAAATAAAGACAGAAAGATACATATAGATGGATGGATGGTTGTAGAGACACATAGCTATTCGTGTCTCGCTTAGCAACATAAATATCAGGCTCAATTTTGGTTGTAAGTCGAGGACTGCCTGTCTCATCTTTCTCCCACCTCCCCAGCAATCAGACGATGAATGCATCGTGGACCTTGAATTGATCGCCGATCTCGTCCTTCAGATCGATGCCCACGGTGAACCAGGTGGGTGGCCCACTCAACCACGATGGGGGTCTCCAGCGAAGGGGGTCCAACTTGGTTGATACCTGGGACACTGGCCACAACCCCTGTCAACCATCAACGCCACTCAGTGATATTTGTGATACATTTTTAAATATTCAGTTAACTCAGTGGTGGTCAGTCTGGTCCCTAGCGCCCCCTAGTGGGCGTTCCAGCTTTCCTGGTGGACGGTGGGGGTTTTGTCCAATACTGAAGCACTTTCCTTTTTTTAATTCAATTGACTTTCCTACTTTATAAACCACCATTCCTGTGGAACCGGTGGGCGGTTAGAGAATTTTACTACTAACAGAGATACAAAAGTGGGCGGTAGGTAAAAAAAGGTTGACTACCCCTGAGTTAACTGAATTTCATGTTTAATGAATAAAAGAGATGATAATTCATGCTTAATGAATAAAGTATATATAAATAATAGTAATAAAAAATAGTAATAATAATAATAGCAATAAAGGAGAATTCGGGGTTTAGATGAGGGACCCTTGGTACTCTTTGAGTTTGTTTATTTTCTGGCAGACATTTCACGACCTGACTGTAAGATCATCAGGGACAGAAGGGTGTGGGATTTGTGTAGAAGAGGAAGAGGAGGAAGGACTGTGGGGTCCTGGGTGCTCTCTGAGCTGGGTGGTTTTCTGGCAGACGTTTCATGACCCAACTAGGTTACATCATCAGGGCTAGAAGAGAGTGGAGATTGTGTAGAAGTGGTGAAGAGGGTCAAAGACTGCGAGGTGCCCTCTGAGCTTGGAGGTTTCCTTGCAGGCCTTCTGGTGGCAAGGAGTTTCACTGGGAACAGGCGGACCCCCCCCCCCCTCTTCTTTGGGGCAGCCCCTCAAATATGGAAAATTGCTATCATGTTACCCCCTAGTCCTTCTTTTCATGAAATTGGGGCCACTGTCTCCTCTCTCCGCAGGTGGCATCCTCTGCTTCCTTCCGGGCTGGCAGGAGATCAAAGGGGTCCAGCAACGTCTTTTGGAAATCCTGGGGTCTCACAACAGCCGCTATCTTATCTTACCAGGTGAATTAAAAGGCTAGTCCCACCCTCCATTGCTCCCCAGGGCAGGTCTGGAGCCGAGGCCAACGAGAATGTCTCAGCCATTTCCGGCGTGTGCTACTCGTATCAAAGGTTCGTCCGGGTAAACAAGAACCCCCTGAGACGGATGGTTGTATTCATCTTCCTCCTCCTCCCTCCCTCCCTTTTTTTAAAGTTCATTCCAATATCCCGATGATGGACCAGCAGAGCATCTTCCCACGGCCTCCTCCCGGCGTTCGGAAAATCGTCCTGGCCACCAACATTGCCGAGACCTCCATCACCATCAACGACATCGTGCACGTGGTAGACAGCGGGACCCACAAGGAGGAGCGCTACGATCTGAAGACCAAGGTTGGCACTGTGAACTGTGAGAGTAGGCGGGGCTCTTCTTCGAAGAGAGGGTGGGCTATCCTTCCCCTTCTCCGTGATTAAATCGGAAGGCACTGGAAGACACACGCATGCGCGGTCGTTATGGGGTTCTCTGCGGTCAGGAGCGGCTTTCTCACCTTCCTTCTGGTTGTGGTGGAATCTCGGGTTAGGGCAGTGCTTCTCAAATAGTGGGGCGGGCCCCCCAGGGGGGGCGCGAGGCTCCGTAAAGGGGGGCGCGTTTGACCTCAGCAAAAGATTTAATTTTTTTAAAATTTCTAATGCACTTTAAATCTTTTCTGCTACAGTAAATAAAGCTATTCTTTGTTGTAAATTGATCCACATTTCTTTCTTTTTTTATTCTCTTATACGTTAATAAGGATACAGTGTTATGCAGAGGTGTACTTATAACAATTTTATAGACAAATGATACTATTTACAGTCGCGCGGGGGGCGCGAAATGTTTTCTTCTTCCTAGGGGGGGCATGACAGAAAATAATTGAGAAGCACTGGGTTAGGGTAACGCATTAGGACTAGGTTCAAGGTTAGGGGCAGAGCTGGGTTAGGGCTGAGATTACGCATTAGGGCTAGGGTTAAGGTTATGGATTAGGACTAGAGTTAGCGCTACTGTTAGGCTTAAAGTTTAGGTTAGGGTTAGAGTTAAGGATTAGGTTTAATTTTAGATTTAAGGTTAGGATTAGGGCTAGGTTAGAATTAGGATTACACAGGTCGAGGGTTGGGTTTAAGATGAGAGTTAAGGCCCATGTTGGGGTTATGCTTAGTATTTGGAATAGGACTTGGTTAGGGTAATGCATTAGGGTTTAGGATTAAGGTTAATTTTAGGTTACATATTACGGTTAGGCTAGGTTAGGATTAGGGCTATGCATTAGAACTTAGATTTAAGGTTACAGTTAGGAGCACTATGTTGGAGCACCCGCTTCTTGTGGCAAGCAGTTCCACCGGTTAATTGTCCTCACCGTCAGGAAGTTTCTCCTTCATTCCGTCTTGTTTTTTTCCCCACGATGAGTTTCCCTCCGTCTTCCCCACTTCCCAGGTTTCGTGCTTGGAGACCGTCTGGGTGTCGAAATCGAACGTCATCCAGCGACGAGGGCGGGCTGGGCGCTGCCAATCCGGGTTCGCCTACCACCTCTTCCCTCGCAGCCGCCTGGACCGCATGCCCACCTACCAAGTGCCCGAAATCCTGCGCACGCCTCTGGAGAACCTGGTGGTACAAACCAAGATCCACCAGCCAGAGAAGACGGTTAGATTTGGGCCGATCCTTGTCTGTCGTTTCCCCATTTCCGGTCTTGGTCGCAAATGAGCCGAGATCTTTGAATGTGTGAAGAGCACAGGAGAGAGATCCTGGAGGAGGTTTTCTGATGTTTTAGACTTGCTTAAGGACAGAGGTACCCCACTGGTGTCCAAGGCCCTCGCCCAAACAGGAGACCCTTAACAGAATGACAGAGTTGGAAGATAACCTTGGAGGTCATCTAGTCCAACACAACGCTCAAGCAGGACAACCTTATAAATCACAGAAGAGAGCTGGGAGGTCTACTACTACAACCCCCTGCTCGAGCAGGAGACCCTTACAGATTAATAGTCAGAAGGGGCTGCAGAGGTCATCTAGACTGACCCCCCTTTCAAGCAGGAGACCCTAGAGGTCATCCAGTCCAAACCCCTGCTCAGGCAGAAGACCCTTACAGAATCACACAATTGAAATGGACCCTGGAGGTCATCAACCCCCTGCTCGAGCAGGAGACCCTTACCGAATCAAAGAGTCGGAGGGTACCTTGGAGGCCATGTAGTCCGATACCCCCCTCCCCAGCTGACCCTTAGGGGATGATAGAATAGCAAAGTTGGACCTCAGGGGGCATCTAGTTCATTGCCCTGCTCCAGCAGGAGGGCCTTATGGAATCCTAGAATGACAGAGCTGGAGGGGGCCTTGGAGGTCATCCAATCTGACCCCCTGCTCAAGCCGGAGACCCTTAAAGAATAGCAGTTGGAAGGTACCTTGGAGCTCTACTAGTCCAACCGCCTCCTCGAGCAGTAGACCTTTACAGAATGACAAAATAATAGTTGGAGGGGGCCTCAGAGGTCATCTAGTCCAACCCCTCTCCTCAAGCAGGAAACCCTTAGAGAATAAGATAGTTGGAAGGGACTTAAGAGGTCATCTAGTCCAACCCCCTGCTCAGGCAGGAGACCCTCACAGAATCATTGTTACAAAGGATCTTGGAGGTCATCTAGTCCAACCCCTACCCCACTGAAGCAGGAGACCCTTACCCAGTCCTGGAATAGCATCCAGCTGTGGGCCCTCCCATCACTTGAGCCTCCTAAGAAGAGACTGGACGGCCACTTGTCCAGAAGGCACTACGGTCTCCTGCGCGGACAGAGGGTCAGACTAGAGGACCTCCAGGGTCTCTTCCCTTCCTGTTCTCAATTCAGTTGAATTGTGTCTGCTTTCCCCCTGCAGGCTGTCGAGTTCCTCTCCAAAGCCCTGGACAGTCCCGACATCAAAGCTGTGGACGAGGCCGTCATCCTCCTGCAGGAGATTGGTGAGTTTCCCGGGGGGGAAAGAAGCAGCTTTGGCCATTCCCATTCCCGCCTCTCGGTCTGCTGACGCCCAGTTCCCCCCTCCCAGGAGTGCTGGACCCCCGAGAGGCCCTGACCACGCTGGGCAAGCGCCTGGCCCAGATCTCCACCGACCCCCGGCTGGCCAAGGCCATCGTGCTGGCGTCCATCTACCGCTGCATCCAGCCCCTCCTGCTCATCGTCTCCTGCCTGACCCGAGACCCTTTTAGCAGCAGCCTGCAGAACCGAACGGAGGTGGACAAGGTGAGGGAGCCCTGGAGCGAGGGGATGGACTGCATGACCTCTCAGACCTCTTCCCACTCTGTCATTCTTTTAAGGTCTCCTGCTTGAGCAGGTGGCTGGACTAGATGACCTTCAAGGTCCCATCCATTTTTCTATGATTCTGTCAGGGTCCCCTTCTCAAGCAGGGGGCTGGACTAGATGACCTCTGAGGTCCCTTCCAACTCCCATCAGGGTCCCCTTCTCGAGCAGGGGGCTGGACTAGATGACCTCTGAGGTCCCTTCCAACTATGATTCTATCAGGGTCCCCTTCTCGAGCAGGGGGCTGGACTAGATGACCTCTGAGGTCCCTTCCAACTCTATGATTCTATCAGGGTCCCCTTCTCGAGCAGGGGGCTGGACTAGATGACCTCTGAGGTCCCTTCCAACTCCCATCAGGGTCCCCTTCTCGAGCAGGGGGCTGGACTAGATGACCTCTGAGGTCCCTTCCAACTATGATTCTATCAGGGTCCCCTTCTCGAGCAGGGGGCTGGACTAGATGACCTCTGAGGTCCCTTCCAACTCTATGATTCCATCAGGGTCCCCTTCTCGAGCAGGGGGCTGGACTAGATGACCTCTGAGGTCCCTTCCAACTCTATGATTCCATCAGGGTCCCCTTCTCGAGCAGGGGGCTGGACTAGATGACCTCTGAGGTCCCTTCCAACTCCCATCAGGGTCCCCTTCTCGAGCAGGGGGCTGGACTAGATGACCTCTGAGGTCCCTTCCAACTATGATTCTATCAGGGTCCCCTTCTCGAGCAGGGGGCTGGACTAGATGACCTCTGAGGTCCCTCCAACTCTATGATTCCATCAGGGTCCCCTTCTCGAGCAGGGGGCTGGACTAGATGACCTCTGAGGTCCCTTCCAACTCTATGATTCTATCAGGGTCCCCTTCTCGAGCAGGGGGCTGGACTAGATGACCTCTGAGGTCCCTTCCAACTCTATGATTCCATCAGGGTCCCCTTCTCGAGCAGGGGGCTGGACTAGATGACCTCTGAGGTCCCTTCCAACTCTATGATTCCATCAGGGTCCCCTTCTCGAGCAGGGGGCTGGACTAGATGACCTCTGAGGTCCCTTCCAACTATGATTCTATCAGGGTCCCCTTCTCGAGCAGGGGGCTGGACTAGATGACCTCTGAGGTCCCTCCAACTCTATGATTCCATCAGGGTCCCCTTCTCGAGCAGGGGGCTGGACTAGATGACCTCTGAGGTCCCTTCCAACTCTATGATTCCATCAGGGTCCCCTTCTCGAGCAGGGGGCTGGACTAGATGACCTCTGAGGTCCCTTCCAACTCTATGATTCCATCAGGGTCCCCTTCTCGAGCAGGGGGCTGGACTAGATGACCTCTGAGGTCCCTTCCAACTCTATGATTCCATCAGGGTCCCCTTCTCGAGCAGGGGGCTGGACTAGATGACCTCTGAGGTCCCTTCCAACTCCCATCAGGGTCCCCTTCTCGAGCAGGGGGCTGGACTAGATGACCTCTGAGGTCCCTTCCAACTATGATTCTATCAGGGTCCCCTTCTCGAGCAGGGGGCTGGACTAGATGACCTCTGAGGTCCCTTCCAACTCTATGATTCTATCAGGGTCCCCTTCTCGAGCAGGGGGCTGGACTAGATGACCTCTGAGGTCCCTTCCAACTCTATGATTCTATCAGGGTCCCCTTCTCGAGCAGGGGGCTGGACTAGATGACCTCTGAGGTCCCTTCCAACTCCCATCAGGGTCCCCTTCTCGAGCAGGGGGCTGGACTAGATGACCTCTGAGGTCCCTTCCAACTATGATTCTATCAGGGTCCCCTTCTCGAGCAGGGGGCTGGACTAGATGACCTCTGAGGTCCCTCCAACTCTATGATTCCATCAGGGTCCCCTTCTCGAGCAGGGGGCTGGACTAGATGACCTCTGAGGTCCCTTCCAACTATGATTCTCTCCTTCTTTGCAATGGTTGCCCCATAGGCCAAGGCCGTGCTGAGTCGAGAGAGCGGCAGTGATCACTTGGCCTTTGTGCGGGCCGTGGAGGGCTGGGAGGACATCCTGCGGCGCAGAGACAGCCGCGCTCGTGATGACTACCTGCAGGATTACTCGCTCTACGCCCCCAGTTTGCGCTTCATCAACGGTGAGGGGCTGACTTTTTCGAGCGACGCGATTGACCTCCGTCCCTTATTCCCTTTTCTCGTTTTAGCGCCGGCAACGGCCCTTAGAGTCATATACCTCAGAATGCTTTACAACCCTTTCTAAGACTTTTAGAGAGTCAGCATGGCACCTCCCCCCCCCCCCCAACAATCTGGGTCCTCGTTTTACAACCATGGAAGGATGCAAGGCTTGAGTCCACCTTCGGCTGCTCAATATTGAACTGCTGACAGTGAGCAGAGTTGGGCCGTAATATTTGCATTCTAAGAAGGGCATTTCCGAGGTTCCCCTTCCAGGGCAAGGAAGGAAAGATGGATGGGAGGGAGGAAGGAAATGGATGAGGGAGAGAAGAAGGAGGAAGGAAGGAAAAAAGGGAAAGGAGGGACTGTGAAGTAGGAAAGAGATGGGGACTTAGGAATAAAGGAAAGGAGAGAGGGAGGAATTATGGAGAAGGATGGATGGAAGGAAGGAAAGGAGGGAGAGAGGGAGGAAGGAGATGGAGTGGTCCTTATTTTGCCAATCTTGGAAGGACGAAGGTCTCTTTTTCCCCCCAGTGCTGTTGCAACTTCAAATGGCCACCAAACAAGCGGTCGTAAGTCAAGGACAACAGCGTTTGGCCACTGGCATGGATTTACGATCTGCCCTCTGGGGCATTCTGGGAGTTGAAGTCCTCCGGTCTTTTAATGTGGCTGAGTTTGGAGACTCCCTTGCTGGATGGACGCTTCCTTCCTCCGTGTCTTTACCCCTCCGTGCTTTTCTCTCCCCTCCCACCCCCCGCAGGCCTAGTGAAGCAGTTTTCCGAGAACCTCTACGAGGCCTACCTGGTGCCGACTCCCTCGGATTGCCTCTTGCCCTCGTCCGTCTGCAACCAGCACAGCGAGGAGGAGGAGCTGGTGAAGGGAGTCCTGATGGCCGGGCTGTACCCCAACCTCATCCAGGTGAGAGAGAGAGGATAGGGGAGAGAGAGACTGTTCCGGGATCCTCTGAGCTGGATGGCTTTCTTACAGACATTTCATAACCCATCTCGGCTACAATATCAGTGCCAGAAGGATTTGGGGGTTTGCTCTTATTGTTCTGTCCTGGAGTCTTGCCTCACGAGTGGGGGTCTTGTCTGTGGATGGTCCCCATGGAATCTTATCTCTAGCTCTACCCCAGAGTCCACCCCAAGGGGGCAGGAGCTAATGGGGGGGGCCTTCGTTCTTCTCACCAAATCTTGAGAAATGTCTTCCTCTTTTCCCTCCAGGTTCCTGCAGAGCATAGGCTAACCTTTCGGCCATTGCGTGCCAAAAGCAGGGGGAACACAGGGAGGGTCGTGCGCGGGCGTGCCCATGCCCATAATTCTGTGCTTGTGACTCCCTGACCTCCGCTTTTGGCCCGTGATGGACCTGTTTTTCGCCCTCCCCAGGCTCCAGAGGCTTTCTAGGAGCCTGAGCAGGATTCGCTACGGTGTCCTATCCAGGAGGTCCATCCGCTGACTTGGAAAAGCCCCTTAGAAGTGTCCCTTTTCTTCCAGGTCCGGCAAGGGAAGGTGACCAGACAGGGCAAGTTCAAACCGAATAGCTACACGTACCGGACCAAGGCAGGGACCGTCCTGTTACATAAATCGACCATCAACAGGTAGGCGAGGCGGTCCCTCCTGGGACGCCAAACAATTGGCCGAATGGCCAAGAGAGCCAGTGGTGAGACATTCCTCTCCTTGTCCCCCTCAGGGAGTCCTCCAAGCTGTACAGCCGTTGGCTGACCTACTTCATGGCGGTCAAATCTAACGGGGGTGTCTTCGTGCGCGACTCCTCGCAGGTGCATCCGCTCGCCGTGCTGCTGATGACCGATACGGACATCTATGTGCGGGGTGAGAAATTGGACCCTTATCCCTCCGCTCAGTTCCCTCGCTCTCACATAGACCAGAAATGTCTGTCTCTCTGTCTCTCCTCTCTCTCTCTGTCTCTCTCTCCCCCTCTCTTCCTCCCTCCCTTCTTCCATCCTTCTCTCTCTCTCACACACACACACCTGAGCCCCCTGCCCCTCCTGCGGCCTTGGTTTGGTTTGTCCAGCCCACTCTAACCGATGGTTTCATCCCTCCCTCTCACTGAGCTTCCTCTGTCTTTCCCACCTACAGATAGTCGTCGACTTAACAATTCATTTAGTGACCGAAGTTACAACGGCACTGAACAAAGTGACTTATGACCATATTTTATACTTACAGCAATTACCGCATCCCCGTGATCATGTGATCAAATTTGGATACTTGGCAACGGAATCGTATTTATGACAGTAGCACCATCCAAGGGTTAGTCTGACAAGCAGAGTCAACAGGGAAGCCTGATTCATTTAACAACCGTGTGAGATTAAGGGCCGAGATTTTCTTAATAGCTGTGGCAAGAAAGGTGAAAATCACTGTCTTGCTTAGCAACGTAAATGGGCTCCCTTGTGGTTCTAAGTCAAGGACTATCTGCACCTTTTGTTAAACCCTGTTAGAACTTTCCCCACAGCTGCACATTTGTGTGAGAACCAGCTTTTCTTTAAGTGAGTTTTGCCCCATTTTATGACCTTTCTCACCGCGGTTGTTAAGTGAATTGCTGCAGTTACATTAGTAATACAGTTCTTAAATACATCTGGCTTCCCCATTGACCAACATTCTCCATTTTGAGGACTTCCCAACCTAAAAGCGAGACCTCCCGTACACAGTTATTCCTCAACATACGACCATAACTGAGCCCCAGATTTCCATTGCCAAGTGAGACATCAAGGGACTTTTGCCCCATTTTTATGACTGTCTTTGCCACGTCGGTTAAGTGAATCACCGCAGGTGTTAAGTTAGTAACAGCGTCATTAAGTAAATCTGGCTTCTCTGTAGACCAGGGGTCTCCAACCTTTGCAACTTTAAGTCTGAAGGACTTCAGCTCCCAGAATTCTCCAGCCAGCAAAGCTGTCAGTGTCAGGGCCTGGGCCAGGGGTCTCCAACCTTTGCAACTTTAAGTCTGAAGGACTTCAGCTCCCAGACTTCTCCAGCCAGCAAAGCTGTCAGTGTCAGGGCCTGGGCCAGGGGTCTCCAACCTTTGCAACTTTAAGTCTGAAGGACTTCAGCTCCCAGACTTCTCCAGCCAGCAAAGCTGTCAGTGTCAGGGCCTGGGCCAGGGGTCTCCAACCTTTGCAACTTTAAGTGTGAAGGACTTCAGCTCCCAGAATTCTCCAGCCAGCAAAGCTGTCAGTGTCAGGGCCTGGGCCAGGGGTCCCCAACCTTTGCAACTTTAAGTCTGAAGGACTTCAGCTCCCAGAATTCTCCAGCCAGCAAAGCTGTCAGTGTCAGAGCCTGGGCCAGGGGTCTCCAACCTTTGCAACTTTAAGTCTGAAGGACTTCAGCTCCCAGAATTCTCCAGCCAGCAAAGCTGTCAGTGTCAGAGCCTGGGCCAGGGGTCTCCAACCTTTGCAACTTTAAGTCTGAAGGACTTCAGCTCCCAGACTTCTCCAGCCAGCAAAGCTGTCAGTGTCAGGGCCTGGGCCAGGGGTCTCCAACCTTTGCAACTTTAAGTCTGAAGGACTTCAGCTCCCAGAATTCTCCAGCCAGCAAAGCTGTCAGTGTCAGGGCCTGGGCCAGGGGTCTCCAACCTTTGCAACTTTAAGTGTGAAGGACTTCAGCTCCCAGAATTCTCCAGCCAGCAAAGCTGTCAGTGTCAGGGCCTGGGCCAGGGGTCTCCAACCTTTGCAACTTTAAGTCTGAAGGACTTCAGCTCCCAGACTTCTCCAGCCAGCAAAGCTGTCAGTGTCAGGGCCTGGGCCAGGGGTCTCCAACCTTTGCAACTTTAAGTCTGAAGGACTTCAGCTCCCAGAATTCTCCAGCCAGCAAAGCTGTCAGTGTCAGGGCCTGGGCCAGGGGTCTCCAACCTTTGCAACTTTAAGTGTGAAGGACTTCAGCTCCCAGAATTCTCCAGCCAGCAAAGCTGTCAGTGTCAGGGCCTGGGCCAGGGGTCTCCAACCTTTGCAACTTTAAGTGTGAAGGACTTCAGCTCCCAGAATTCTCCAGCCAGCAAAGCTGTCAGTGTCAGGGCCTGGGCCAGGGGTCTCCAACCTTTGCAACTTTAAGTCTGAAGGACTTCAGCTCCCAGAATTCTCCAGCCAGCAAAGCTGGCTGGAGAATTCTAGGAGCTGAAGTCCTTCAGACTTAAAGTTGCAAAGGTTGGAGACCCTTGCTGTAACTATGTTTGTTAGAACAGGGGTGGCAAAGTCAAACAGGGGTGGGCTGAATACATCACAGGCTGGCCACACCCACGCCCGGTTTAGCGAAAGGGGGAAAAGTTGTGATGTGTCACATGACAATGCCATGATGATACGAGTTTGACACCCCTGTGTTAGAAGATCCCAAAAAGAGATCACGTAATCCTGGGACACTGCAACCGTCATAAATACAAGTCTGTTGCCAGGCCTCGGAATTTTGATCGCATGCCCACCAGAATGCTTCAGTGGCCATAAGCGTCCGTATCAGCTGTAAGTAACTTTTTCAGTGTCGCCGTAAGTTCAAACAGCTACTAATTGAATTGTTTATAAGTCGATATGATCCATAGCACTGCATACAATTGGATTTTTTTTTTTTAAATACCACATAAATTAATACATGAAGAATTATCATCCTCTCTTCGTTCATTTTCCCCAAGATGACGGCTGGCGTGCCACCATCTCCCTGGTGGACAGCGACCTGCTGGTGCTGGAAGGCGATTCGTACACCATACGGCTGCTCCGCGACTTCCGGGTGGCCCTCTCCCGGATGGTGGAAACCTGTCTCTGTTACGAGATGGCGGCCATTCCCAGCGACCTCCACCAGCAACACAGCCAGCTCTTGGATATCCTGGTGGACCTCCTGAAAGGCCCTTCCGCCAACTTCGGTGCCTAGGATTTAACCCCGAGGACTTGTAATTTGTACAAAGATGTTGAGATATGTTTATTTAAATAAAGTTCTATTTATCCCTTGTGACACCTCTCGCTTCCCAGAGCCGGCCCGACTGTGGTCGGCGTCGCCCCGCCACAGTGGGAGAGACAGCACCCTGTATCTTCCTCCAAGCTGTAGGCGAAGCATGATGGTCGCACGCCTGAAGACAGTGTGGGTCGGATGGCCTTGGCTCAACCCCTGGGCTTACGCGTATCCTGACCGTACAGGGTTCACGCACAAGGACGGATTTTGTCCGGTCCGTTGAGAACGGGGCTGGCTGACGGTCCATTCCAGGCGCTTGGGATGATGAGATGAGAACGAGCCAAACGTCAGGATTCAAGAACACTGGATAGGGTTAGGCTACGTTTGGAAGACTTTCGTGCAACAGTTTGGTTCGGGGGGGTGCTTCGTCCTGTGTTCCCCGAATCACTGCTTGTCCAGGCGGGGGGACCTCACTCGTACTAGCAGGGGAAACTCAGAGGCGTCTCCATAAATGAAGTCATAACTAGGTTTCTGGAACTTGTTATGTTTCCTGTTGAGTAGGACCAGTTTAGTGGCCTAGAAGCCCCCTCCCCCCCAAAAAAACGGGCGAGCGGCTACCTAACATTCTCGTTAGCCTATCCTCTTGCATGCCAGATCTCAGCTTCCATTTGGCGCGTCTGCCAGGAATGTGACCCAGGGTGAACGGCGCCTGTATCTCGCCACATGGGAATAGCACCTGTGCTCTGTGTTGTAGATGCATGACATCAGAAACATGGCTGTGGATTGAAGGCAGCGGCGGCCAATTAAAGGACTACCTCAATGTCTTGTGAGGACCCCCTTCGTGAGGGAGGGAGGGGGCGTTCTCTTGTCGAAGCCGGGATGGTGGCATCTACAGGAGCAAATGGGACGACTAGTTTCGTTCCACACAGGGCTGTTTCTGACAGGGTTGTGTTTGACCTCGGGGATGGGGTGGCCAGCCCCACATCATAGGCTCCATTTTCTGACGCAATGGCCTTCTGCAGCTAGCAAAAATGAAGCTGGGGAAGGCGCGTGGCCTGTCCAGGCTCCGTTTTTACTGACAGAGGGCTGCAGGAGGCCTTCGCGGCCAAAAACGGAGCACAGTAAGGTCGCGTAGAGGCGTATTGTGGGTCGATCCTTCGCTGTTTCCAGGGCAGCGGCGCAGGACAGATCTAAGCACCCTGTGGACCTCGAGTTCGACACCCCTTGTCTAAACAGCCTCATTCTCTCGTCCGGACGAGCCGCCTCATTCGCTCCCACAGACGCCACCATCCCGGTTTGGCCGCGTCATCGTAATTTCCGTGCAAGAAAGATGGAGCCACCTTTGCCCACATGGGGTGGGGAAGGGGTAGATTGTGACACGCAGTGCCTCTGGCCACACTGCCCCTCTCCTGAAATGGGCCACTCGCCAAATTTCGGATGTGAATCGGCAACCTCTTTGGGCTATTTCCACTGGGACATCCTTGAGTGTCCCAAGGGCTCCTGGGAATATCCTCGAAACGTACCTGTGACTTGATGCTCGGATAGGCCTATTGGTTGTTTACTTGTCCTGCAACCTTTTTACAACCTAGATTAAAGCTAATAAATGGGGATACAATCACCATTTTATGGCTCCTGTGTTGGGTGTGTTTGTGTCGTGTGTGTATGCTTTTTTTTTTTTGTCTTCTAACAAGAAACCCCCAATCCCTTTTTCTTCCCCAAGTGGGTGGGATGGAGAAGATGCAATGTATCCTGAGATTTTAGGAGTTTCCTTGAGAAACAGCTGGTACAGGTAGTCCTCGTTTTATAACTTACAATCACGATGTAGGATCACAATTGAGACAAAATTTCCATCTTAAGTTTGAATTTGACCCGGTTTTACCACCATTTTTATTGTGGATGTTAAGCAAATTGCCACAGTCATTAAGCGGATTGTGTCATTAACCAAAGCAGTGTAGTTGTTATGTGAATCCGGCTTTGCCAAGGGACATTTTTCTGCCAAGAATCTACACAAAATGTCACAACAAAAGTGCCAAAAACCCACGCAAGTCACAGCAAATCCAAATAACGTGCCAAAAATCCATTAAAAAATGTTACAACATAAATGGCAAAAATCCGCACAAAACAACACAACATAAATGCCAAAAATATGCACAAATGGTCACAACATAAATGCCAAAAACTACACAAAATGTCATAACATAAATATCAACAATCCACACACAAGTTCAAAATATAAATGCCAAAATCCTCACAAAACATCACAACGTAAATGCCAGCTTGTTGCCCAGTGCGTAAATTGTGATCTCTGAGGTCGGTGTGATGGTCATGGGTAGGTACTGGACCTGATTGTGAGTCACTTAGGCTGTTCTAATACTGCATCATTAAAAAAGGGTTGTTAAGCCGAGGACGACTATATATTTTAAATTGGATTTGAATCCTCCGTCAAGAATTTCTAAATATTGTCAGCTTCGCTTTCACAAGAGGTAGCAAACAAACAGCCTCACAAATCTAGGCGGGCCTTGATTTAACGACTGCAATTTGGGTCCCAATTTCCATCATTTAGCGAAATGTTTCTGAAGTGAGTTTTGCCTCGTTTAACGACCTTTCCAGCCACTGTTGTTAAGCGAATCTCCACAATTATCCAGTCACGCTGTTGTTAAGCAAATCGGTGGACTTTGCCCGTCGCAAATGGCAATGCCTAACCCCACGACGTTGCGACTGTCATAAATACGAGTCAATTGCTGAGTGTCTGAATGTCAAGACTGCAGCAGTATGAATAATGGTCTTAAATGACGTTTTTCAGGGACGCTGTAACTTTGAACGTTCACTAAACGAATGGTTGTAAGTTGAGAACTGCCTGTCCCTGGAAGATATGTTATTTTGGAATATAATTTTTAAATGAAGGTAGGAGATTCATACCAGGGGGTCGGATTAAGGTCAAGGTGGCGCTGAAATAACACATGCATACACACACACACACAAACACACAGACCACTGGTTGTCATGTTGTGTAGGCCAAGGTGACTTCTGAACGTTGCCTCCTTGATTGTCCTCCCTTTTTAAGCCATAGGTCACGGGGGAAAAAACTATGAAAATGAAGAGAATTTCATGTTTCAACTTAAATTTTAAGTTTGCAATTGTAAGGTAGACTTCTCCTGCACAGTCCACTCCAATCTGGACCGAGAGCTGCTGTGACAGATGGACACAGGACATAAAACAGGGAGGTTTTTCAAATGCGTCAGCTTGAATTTCCGGGAAATTTGCATCAGGAGATTCGCAAAATCGATTGGAGAAAGAAAGAAACATTCATTATGAAATTTGATTTATGCCAGCAAAAGAAATTTATTTATTACTAGCTATACCCGGCCACACGTTGCTGTGGCCCAGACTGGTTAAATGGCCAACCAATCTGTGTAGATCTATACCTGCACACATACATACAACCACTATGTAACCCACAACCTACCTACCTACTGTATTTCTCCCTCTCTATCCCCCTATCTACCTACCCGCCTACCTACTGTATTTCTCCCTCTCTATCTATCCACCTACCTTCCTACCTTCTTTTTCCCTATCTATCCCTCTATCTACCTACCTACCTACCTACGTACTGTATTAGCCCCTCTGTATCTATTCCCCTATCTACCTATCTACTGTAATACAATAATACAATAGCAGAGTTGGAAGGGACCTTGGAGGTCATCTAGTGCAACCCCATGCCCGGGCAAGAAACCTTATTTATACCATTTCAGACAAATGGCTATCCAACATCTTCTTGAAGACTTGCAGTGTTGGGGCATTCACAACTTCTGGAGACAAGCTGTTCCAGAGGTTAATTGTTCTAACTGTCAGGAAATAACTCCTCAGTTCTAAGTTGCTTCTCTCCTTGATTAGTTTCCACCCATTGCTTCTTGTTCGGCCCTCTAGTGTTTTGGAGAATAGCTTGATTTCCTCTTCTTTGTGGCAACCCCTGAGATATTGGAAGGGTGCTATCATGTCTCCCCTAGTCCCTCTTTTATTAAACTGTATTTCTCCCTCTCTCTCTCTGTCTATGGGCCACCTGGGAGTTTGCTATCTCAGTGCCTTGTTTTGGCCCTAAGAGGCCTCCATACGTTGCTGAGAAAATGACAGTTGGAAAGCATCTGGATGTACAGAGCTACAGGGAGGTGAAAACCTGATCAGTGGCTACATTTTACATTTGTGTACCTTGCACATGACACACCTGTGCTGGGCACAAAATGAGTACGTATTCTATTATCGGAACTCTTGGGAACATTGTCAAAATTTGGTGTAAATTGGTGCAGTAGTTTTTGAGATTACCGGCTTTGTACAAACTATTATACATTTTTATTTATATAGATATTCACCCTGCCGTTATTATAACAATGGCTATAATCGAGGCCAAAATTGCTGTCCTTTAGCAAGACAGATGGGAAGCAAGTTTTTACATGTTTCACCAGCAAAAGAAATCCCCCAGCCAGCATCCTTATAAGAGGGGAGGACTTCCACTCCCAGAATTCCCCAGGCATCATGCTTTAAGAGGGGAGGACTTCCACTCCCAGAATCCCTCATCCAGCCAGCTTTAAGACAGGAGGACTCCAACTCCAAGAATCCCCCATTCAGCTATGCTTTGAGGGGCGGACTTCTACTCCCAGAAAGCCACATTCAGCTATGCTTTAAGAGGGGAGGACTTCCACTCCCAGAATCCCCTATTCAGCTATGCTTTAAAAGGGAAGGACTTCCACTCCCAGAATCCCTCATTCAGCTATGCTTTAAGAGGGGAGGACTCCCACTCCCAGAATCCCCCATTCAGATATGCTGTAAAAGGGGAGGACTTCCACTCCCAGAAACCCCCATTCAGCTATGCCTTAAGAGGGGAGGACTTCCACTCCCAGAATCCCCCAGTCTGCTATGCTTTAAGAGGAGGGCTGCAACTCCCAGAAACCCCCATTCAGCCATGGTTTAAGAGGGGAGGACGTCCACTCCCAGAATTCCCCAGGCATCATGCTTTAAGAGGGGAGGACTTCCACTCCCAGAATCCCTCATCCAGCCAGCTTTAAGACGGGAGGACTCCAACTCCAAGAATCCCCTATTCAGCTATGCTTTATTTAATTTCAACCTGTCTGGCAAAAGGAAGGAAAAGGAGAACAAAAGATAGAGGAAATCACACCAGAGTTACACTTGATATTTGAAAATAAATCAAATTTGAGGAAAAGAATTGGTCAGCACTATGATTGTACAGCTATACAGGATCACAATGTGCCAATGGAAGTTTATAAAGAACATGAGAAGAGGGAAAAAAGTCGATGGAGAATGTGGACTTTAAAAGAGGCAAATTTAATTCATCCTTGGAGAGACAACGGCTGAAAAGAGGAACTTTTATCCCTTGATGAGCAATAACTAGGCTGGGTTTAAATTACCATCAAGGATTATTAATTGATTGATTGTTAGTAATAACTATAGATGCTTATAATAAGATTAGGTTTTTGATAATGATATATATTAGTTTATCTATAGATGGGGAATTGGGCTATTTAGATGGTTATAGAAAAATGATGTGTTAATGAATGATATATATCTGCTTATCTAAGATGGGGAGTTATGCTATTAAGATGGTTATAGAATACTCTTGGTAAATGTTTTGGTTAATGATATATATTTGTTTATTTATCGATGGGGAACTATGCTATTTAGATGGTTATAGAAAGATTATGAGTTAGTGAATGATATATATTTGCTTATCTATAGATGGGGAATTAGGCGATTAAGATGGTTATAGAATACTATCACTCTTGGTAAATGATCAATCAATTAATAGTTACATACAATTTTAGATAATTATATGGAATCTATAGAGATATGAAGGGATTAAATAAGGGATATTAATAGTAAATAGGATTTAAAGATATTATTAAAGAAAAAATAGATTGAGGCTAGAATACTTGATAAGACTTGTGGATACTGATATTGACTCACAGGATAAATTGTTAGATTTAAAATTAATAAAATGAGATAACCCATGAATAATAACCACTCCTGGAAGGCACAGAATTTATGGATACCCGATTAGGCCTTCTTATATTTAAATTTATTTAAATTTATTTATACTGTTTTTTGTTCTTTTTTGTTTGGTTTTATAAATAGAACGTTATTATACAATTAGGCTCTACTTAAAAGGGTATTAAAACAACTAGCAAGATTTGGGACTGAGACATAAGAATTGTAATAATTGATATGAAAATTGAGCGATAAATCTTAAATCTGAAATTATAAAATATCATCAACACAAAATAGAACTGGCTCCGAGGCCGAAATACACCATGTAAATGAGATGAAGAGTGTGGAGTAGAGAGGTAAGGGAAGAAGAGAGAGAAAGGAGAGAGGGCAAAGAGGGGGAAGAGGAGAAGAGGAGAAGAGAAAGGAGGAGTGGAAAGGGGAGAGAGGAGAAGGAGAGAAGAAGGGGAAGTAGAGAAGGGGAGGGCGTTAGAGGGAAGAAAGGAGGTAGGGAGGAGAAGGAGAAAGGGGAAAGAAAATGATGGATAAGGCACAAATATGGTGTATGGAGAGCAGAAGAGCCCTCTGGGAGTTTTCTGGGTGTTGATGGTAAAATGAAATGATGGTAAAATGGAATGATGTAAACATTTAATAATATAATATGATGCTGGCTATGTAACAGTATATATGTTGTTATTTACTTTGAAAATCGAAAATAAAATAAAAATATCTATTAAAAAAAAAAAAAGAGGGGAGGACTTCCACTCCAAGAATCCCCTATTCAGCTATGCTTTAAGAGGGGAGGACTCCAACTCCCAGAATCCCCCATTCAGGTATGCTTTAAGAGGGGGGGACTTCCACTCCCAGAATCCCCCATTCAGGTATGCTTTAAGAGGGGAGGACTTCCACTCCCAGAATCCCCCATTCAGGTATGCTTTAAGAGGGGGGGACTTCCACTTCCAGAATCCCCCAGTCAGCTATGCTTTAAGAGGGGAGGACTTCCACTCCCAGAATCCCCCATTCAGGTATGCTTTAAGAGGGGAGGACTCCAACTCCCAGAATCCCCCATTCAGGTATGCTTTAAGAGGGGAGGACTTCCACTCCCAGAATCCCCCATTCAGCCATGTTTAAGAGGGGAGGACTCCCACTCCCAGAATCCCCCATTCAGCCATGCTTTAAGAGGGGAGGACTCCAACTCCCAGAATCCCCCATTCAGCTATGCTTTAAGAGGGGAGGACTCCCACTCCCAGAATCCCCCATTCAGCCATGCTTTAAGAGGGCAGGACTTCCACTCCCAGAATCCCCCATTCAGCCATGCTTTAAGAGGGGAGGACTTCCACTTCATGGAGTTTGCATGGCAGAAGCCCACTCTTTTCGAACTACATTTCCCAGGACGCTCCGCTTCCTTGAAAAGGAAGGTGGTGTCAGTGGGGAGCAAAGCCCGGTCATCCGGCAAGAGCGCATGCTCCGAGTGGGCGTTGCCTTCCCCCCCTCTTTTTCTTTCTCTTCTTCCTCTTCTTGTTTTTCATTCCTCCTCTTTTTCTTCTTCGTCCGATTCTTCCTCCTCCTCCTCCACTTCCATCCCGGGCGGAGATGGCTGAGGTTCTTGCATTTACACCGGTAGGAACTCCTGGCAAGGGTGCCTCTGAGCATATGCAGAGGGACCCACCACCTCCATTCCCGGTGCTGGCTGCAAAAGCCGCTCCTCTCCCTCCCCCCCCCCCGTTTCCCAGCAGGGTAGGGTCATTTGGGGGAGGGGTCTCTGGGGGTCTCACCTTTGAGACTTTGGGGGAGCTTCCACACTGCAGACCCTCCTAACGCTTTGGGGGAGGGGAACTAGACTTGTAAAGGAAGGATCGGAGGATCGTTTGGGGGGAGCGAGGACTTGGGGAGGGGATCCACTTTAGGGGAGGGGGAGACCCCATTGAAGAGCCCACCCTCTGGATACTATGAGACTTTGGCTGCTTCAATTCTTTCATTTCAAGGGTCCTTCCAGTTTAGAGGGAGAAACAGCCCCTCCCCTTATCAAGCGGGAGGGATTTGAACTCACCACTTTGTCCCGAGAAATTGGGGAGGGGGGTGTCCTGTGAGCATGGGAAAAGCCCCCTGTGAGGATGCATGCAAGAGAGGTGGGGGTTGGGGAGGGGGGGCCAGGCCTCTTCCCCGAATCTTCCTGTTTCCTGGCCGGAAATATTGAAGCAACTGCCGGGATTCGCACTGGCTACCTGGAAGGCCTGGATGAGCTCCCGTTGGGCTTCATTTTGCCGTCGTCCTTGATGTTCAACCGCAGTGGCGCCCCAATGTTGCGTCGTTAAACGAGACCCTTGTTTAAGGGAGCGCCACCCATTTCACAACTTTTTCTGTCTCCCATTTGGGAACTGAATAGCTGCAGTTGTTAACGTGACTCACCTGGTCGTTAAGTGAATCCGGCTTCCCCATTGACACCTGAGAATGACGTAAAAAGCCAATCACGTTGACCCCATGATCGTCATAAAGATGAGTCGGTTGTCAATCGTCCGAATTTAAATCATGTCACCGCGATTATTTATGTGAAAAACTGTCGTACGTTGCTTTTTTCTGTGCCATTATAACAAAGTGACATAATCGCCACTAAGCGGACTGTTGTAAAGCGAGGACTGTTTTGAAAAACTTGCAAAAATTCAGCAGGGGCAGTCCTCATGAGGGCTCGTTTAGCGACCGATTCACGAATTTATGACCGTCCCAGCATTCCCCCTAGTCACGTGATCACAATTTGGGTGCTTGGCAACCAGCATGTACATCTAGTCCTCGACTTATGACTGTTTATTTAGTGACCGTTCAAAGTTCCAACAGCACTGTTTTTCAGACTTTCACAGGTGATCATGTGATCAAAATTCAGACACTTGTCAACTGATTCATACTTATGGCAGTTCATTTAATGACGTTCAAAGTTACAACGATGTTGGACAAAAGGGATATTTGACCTTTTTTCACACTTGGGGCCATTCCACGTCTTCATGGTCATTTTGAATTCAGGAGTGTGTCGACTGATTCATACTTATGACGGTCGAGGTGTCCAGGGGTCACATGGACCTCTTTTGCAATCTTCTGTCCAGCGACGTCAACGGGGAAGCTGGATTAATTTAGCAACCATGTGACTTATTTAACAAATGCAATGATTCATTTAACAACCCTGTAAAGAAAAGTACCGGTAAGTCATAAAATGGATCACATTTTGCAAGATAAGTTAGGGGCTCAATTGCGGTTGTAACTCGACCTTATGTTGCCACTTGCAGCATCCCGGGGTCCCGTGATCGTCACTTACGACCTCACAAGCCATCTTCCGACAAGCACAATGAATGTGGGAAGGCAGATTTGTTTAATGACCATATGAATCACTTAACAACTGTTGTGATTTGTTTAACAACCAAAGGAAAAAAAAGGGGACAAATCAGGCCTGACTCACTTAGCAGCCGCCATACTTAGCAGCGGGAATTTTGGTTTCAAATTGTGGTTGTAACTCGAGGACTGCCTGAGATGGAGAAAGGGAAGAATTTCATTGGATGGGGACACCATTCATTTCCTTCATCCGTAACCTTGGCAACATAAAAGATATCTGGACTTCAGTTCCCAGAATTGCCCAACTGGCCATTTTGGCTGCGGAATTCTGGGAGTTGAAGTACAGACATCGTAAAATTGCCAAGGCCGAGAAACACTGATCTATACAAATAGTCCTTGACTGAGGACCGCAATTTAGGCTGACGTTTCTGTTGCTAAGCGAGGCAGTGAAGTGTGTGTTTTGCCCCCTTTTTACCACCGTTGTCATTTGAATCACCCCAGGTTTTAGCAACATGTTAAGTGGCTTCCCCGTTGACTTGAAGTTCGCAAAATGGGATCACAGGACTCCGGGGAGCTGCGACCGTCATAAATGCAAATCACACTGAGATGGTACAACTCTTTGTAAGATGAACCCTGTGGGGCAATGGGGCATCTTGCAGTCGGCAAGCCTTGTTACAAATAGGATTGAAATGGGAAAAGACTACGGACAGACAATTTCCTACGTTCTCATAAAATACTGGAGGAGGCAGCTGGGCCCCTGTGGGAGCCATGGGTTACTTTCCCTGCAGGGAGGAGCAGGAGGAGGAGGAAACGGAGGGACAGGAAGAGAAAGCGGAGAGGAATTGAAGATATATGTAGAACATCTTCCTTGCAGAAATAATAAGGTTGCCCCCAAGGGCCAGAGACCCCCAGGGCACTAGGGAGCCCACCAAGGGGTTGGTCTGATTGTTGTCCTCAGGGGTATCCTGATGCTTTGTCAACCGTGAAAGGCAGGGGAGGGCTTTTGACCATACAGGTAATACTCACTTAGTGACTTCTTGTTCAGCAACCGTTCAAAGTTACAGCAGTGCTCCACAAGAAGACTCAGGGCCGGTCCTTGAAGTTGTGGCTCTCGCAGTGTCCCCACAGTCACAGGATGACGATGGGGGGCACTTGGCAACTGGCACACCGTTACAAGGGCCACAGCTTCCATCATCCCCACTCGCCATCTTCGCTGCCAGATTCCAATAAGACCAGTCAATGGGGAAACCAGCCACCCCCTGATGTTGTGTTTAATGACTGCACGTCATTCCTTAACGACCAAAACCTGAACTGTTATTGTACACCCAAGATCGCATTTAATTTCATTGTACAAGGTTCAATGACGATAAAAATAAAGCAAACTAAAAACGTAAGTGTGAAAAAATGGTCAGGACATCACACACACCCCAACCTTTGTAACTTTGAACTCTGGTCGCTAAATGAACAATTGTAAGTCGAGCACTACCTGCAATAATCATAATAATCCATTTCCTCAAATTTGGAAGAAAGTCAACAAGGTTTGGAGAGACAACGTGGGATCCTTTCCTTGTCCTGACGCATCCACAAATATTGTTTGTGCTGCAAATGCAGTACACTGGCAAGATCTGGAATTGTGTGCTGTTCGATCGCAAGGGCGATCCGGCCACTCGGTTGTGCCATCCTAGGGTGTTAGTATTCTCGACAGCAGGGGGGGTGTATGTGGTCCCATTTTGTGCATGCACAAATCTCATTCTAAGGCGGACGTTTTAGGGCGCTGTGGCCCCTCGCTTCCTTTGTAGGTGACATTTGAGGACGTGGTTGTGTACTTTACGGGAGCTGAGTGGGCGCGCCTGGCCGACTGGCAGCGAGACCTTTACCAAGCCGTGATGTTGGACACTTACGAGCTGGTGGCGTCGCTAGGTAAGGATTGCTCCCTCCTCCCCTCAGCGTCTAAAATCTGTGTTCTGGGTCATTGTCAACGTACAATCATAATAGAGCCCAAAATTTCTATTGTTACACATTTCAATTAATTTTGAAGTGAGTTTTGTTCAATTTTACGACGTCTTTTCCCCATTGTTAAATCCCTTTCGCTGTTAAGTTATTCAGACCGCCTTGCTTATCAATGGAAATTCTGCTTCACATTGGGGTCATAAGGTAAGGATCAGCTGCAGATAGAGAAATGGGAGAACACCATTGATATATGGAGGCAGTCGTCAACTTAACACAGCAATTGAGCCCAATGTTTCTGTTGCTAAGCGAGACATATGTGATGTGAATTTTGTTGTCCCATTTTACGACCTTTCTGCAGCTTTTAAATTGGTGACGAGTCGTCAATTGAATCTGGCTTCCCCATTGACTTTGCTAGTCAAAAGGTCGCAAAAGGAGGATTGTGTGACCCTCCCAGGACAAACTCATAACTGAGTCAGTTGCAAATGTCTGAATTTAGATCACGTGACAATGGGGATGATGCAACGGTCATAAATGCGAAAACTGGCCATAAGGCAATTTCCCCAATGTCACTGAACTGTGAAGAGTCATTGAAAGAACTGTTGTAAGCCAAGGGGTGAGCTGTAGGTGTTGTTGTAGGCCTTGGTGGACTCTAGCGTGGCACTCAAAATGTCATGGCAAGGCATCTTCCATACATGTGACATAGGTTTGCCATCATTGGACCAGGGATTTGGGGCTAATCAACAGTCGTAGGGACCCGCAGCCACTGAGACCCAGGCTCCTCCCTCCCAAGGGCACGCACGTCTAAAGTTGTTCGGGGGTGGTCGCTTAGCGCAGGGGTCTCCAACCTTTGCAACTTTAAGTCTGAAGGACTTCAGCTCCCAGACTTCTCCAGCCAGCAAAGCTGTCAGTGTCAGGGCCTGGGCCAGGGGTCTCCAACCTTTGCAACTTTAAGTCTGAAGGACTTCAGCTCCCAGACTTCTCCAGCCAGCAAAGCTGTCAGTGTCAGGGCCTGGGCCAGGGGTCTCCAACCTTTGCAACTTTAAGTCTGAAGGACTTCAGCTCCCAGAATTCTCCAGCCAGCAAAGCTGTCAGTGTCAGGGCCTGGGCCAGGGGTCTCCAACCTTTGCAACTTTAAGTCTGAAGGACTTCAGCTCCCAGACTTCTCCAGCCAGCAAAGCTGTCAGTGTCAGGGCCTGGGCCAGGGGTCTCCAACCTTTGCAACTTTAAGTCTGAAGGACTTCAGTTCCCAGAATTCTCCAGCCAGCAAAGCTGTCAGTGTCAGGGCCTGGGCCAGGGGTCCCCAACCTTTGCAACTTTAAGTCTGAAGGACTTCAGCTCCCAGACTTCTCCAGCCAGCAAAGCTGTCAGTGTCAGGGCCTGGGCCAGGGGTCTCCAACCTTTGCAACTTTAAGTCTGAAGGACTTCAGCTCCCAGAATTCTCCAGCCAGCAAAGCTGTCAGTGTCAGGGCCTGGGCCAGGGGTCTCCAACCTTTGCAACTTTAAGTCTGAAGGACTTCAGCTCCCAGAATTCTCCAGCCAGCAAAGCTGTCAGTGTCAGGGCCTGGGCCAGGGGTCCACAACCTTTGCAACTTTAAGTCTGAAGGACTTCAGCTCCCAGACTCTCCAGCCAGCAAAGCTGTCAGTGTCAGGGCCTGGGCCAGGGGTCTCCAACCTTTGCAACTTTAAGTCTGAAGGACTTCAGCTCCCAGAATTCTCCAGCCAGCAAAGCTGTCAGTGTCAGGGCCTGGGCCAGGGGTCCACAACCTTTGCAACTTTAAGTCTGAAGGACTTCAGCTCCCAGAATTCTCCAGCCAGCAAAGCTGTCAGTGTCAGGGCCTGGGCCAGGGGTCCACAACCTTTGCAACTTTAAGTCTGAAGGACTTCAGCTCCCAGACTCTCCAGCCAGCAAAGCTGTCAGTGTCAGGGCCTGGGCCAGGGGTCTCCAACCTTTGCAACTTTAAGTCTGAAGGACTTCAGCTCCCAGAATTCTCCAGCCAGCAAAGCTGTCAGTGTCAGGGCCTGGGCCAGGGGTCTCCAACCTTTGCAACTTTAAGTCTGAAGGACTTCAGCTCCCAGAATTCTCCAGCCAGCAAAGCTGTCAGTGTCAGGGCCTGGGCCAGGGGTCCACAACCTTTGCAACTTTAAGTCTGAAGGACTTCAGCTCCCAGACTCTCCAGCCAGCAAAGCTGTCAGTGTCAGGGCCTGGGCCAGGGGTCTCCAACCTTTGCAACTTTAAGTCTGAAGGACTTCAGCTCCCAGAATTCTCCAGCCAGCAAAGCTGTCAGTGTCAGGGCCTGGGCCAGGGGTCCACAACCTTTGCAACTTTAAGTCTGAAGGACTTCAGCTCCCAGACTCTCCAGCCAGCAAAGCTGGCTGGAGAATTCTGGGAGCTGAAGTCCTTCAGACTTAAAGTTGCAAAGGTTGGAGACCCCTGGCTTAGCAGGTTGGCTTTCCGTTATTGGAGGGCCTTCTGGTCCTGGGTTCAATTGCTTGTCTGTCTCCCTGTCCTTTTTCTTCTTTTTTGGGCTACAAGACGCGAAGGTTCTTTCGTAGAATTGTGTTCCCGTCTCTAATGGTGGATGCTGGGAATCGCAGGGATGACTTGATGGTGGGTTTCTCTTTTCTCTCAGCAGGCGATGGGATCCCGATGGCCGAAGATGAGGAGGGAGGAGAGGAGAGCCCGATCCGGCAGTGCATGCCCCAGAGCAAGAGGAGGGGAAGCACCCTGCAGCCGCGAGGGGAGACGCCAGCGAGACAGACTAGATCCACAGCATCCCAGTCAAACAATGGGTGTCTCCCATGGGAGACGCCCAAGACAAACCCCCTGAAGTGCCCCGAGTGCGATAAGACCTTTCTCACAAATGTGGCCATGACCATCCACATCCGGACGCATACTGGGGAGCGTCCATTCAAGTGCCACCTCTGCCCCAAGGCCTTTCCCACCCAGAGCGACCTCAGGCGTCACCTCAAAACCCATCTACACAGGGAGGACCCTCCTGACCCGGGTTCCCTCCCTAAGGCCACGGAATTTCTCACCGCCAAGCTGCAGTTGCTGCACCACCTGGGGGTGACCTCGGGTCCGAAGAAGCCGTACGGCTGTGCGCTGTGTGGGAAGAGCTTTAATCGGCAGCAGGACCTGCGCAAGCATCGAGCGATACACCTGACGCAGCGTCCATTCCCCTGTTCGGTTTGCGGGCGCAGCTTCCGGCTCAAACAGACCCTGTTGTCCCACCTGAAGGTCCATGATGGGCAGCGGCCCTTCTCCTGCGCGCAGTGTGGGAAGTGTTTCAGACAAAGGCAACATGTCAAGACCCACTGGCGGGTGCACACGGGGGAGAAGCCCTTCGGGTGCACCGCCTGTGGCAAGCGGTACACCCAGAAGCAGCCACTGATCAACCACTTGCGGGTGCACACTGGGGAGCGGCCGTACAGCTGCCACGAATGTGGGAAGGCATTCCGTAACCAGACCACGCTGACCATCCACCACCGGATACACACGGGTGAACGCCCCTTCCGTTGCCTGCTGTGCGGGAAGACCTGCAGCCAGTTGCAGCACCTCAAGAGCCATCAGCGAGTTCACCGTGGGGAGCAGCACCTGTTTGTGGACAGCAATGGCGAAGCTCTAGCCCTCAGAAAGGCGCGCGAGATGCAGGAGAAGCCGTATCAGTGCCCTCAATGCGAGAAGAACTTCCGGGACGAAGACATCATGCAGGCTCACCTCCGGACCCACAAGCACAGGAAGGGTCTCGGGTACGGCGGCCCAAGTCCAATACTACCCACCCAGCTGGAGAAGACTCCACTGGATTCTGGGCTTGTTGACAAAGCGGCAGGAGCGAACCAGAATCCCCCCACCCTTGTCCCAGGGAGACCCTTTGGGTGCACTGACTGTAGCAGGACATTTACGCAGGCGAAATATCTCACCTTACATCGGAAGAGCCACCGATGAGGATGGCGCTTCCGCACGGGACGAGACACGAGTTCGAAAGCAGAGACGGAACCTTTTGGGGGCTCCGCCTCTGATATGGGTTGGACAGACAGCAGATCTGCCTCATACATCCCTACGACCGATCCGCTCCCACAGAGAGGACCTTCTCAGGGTGCCGTCGGCCAGGCAATGCCAGTTGGCGGCGCCCATGGGAGGGCCCTTCTATGTGGCGGGCTACCCTCTGGAACGACCTGCCCCCGAACTACGCACCATCTCATACCTCCGCCTTTTCCGCCAGCATCTTAAGATGCACCTTTTCCAACAAGCCGGCCTAGCATAATCTCCCGTTCCTGATTGTTTTAGTTATAAATTTTAATTAGGGAATTTTTAGATTGGTTTTAGTACAGGGTATGGGTTTAATTGGTTTTTAATTAACGGTATTTTGTATATTTGTATTGTTTTTAATTTTCCTGTGCGCCGCCCTGGGTCCTTTTTTAGGAGAAGGGCGGGATATAAATTCGAATAAAATAAAATAAAAAATAAAAAAAGATCTGCAGAGGGGGGCTGGCGGGAAGGGTCTCGCTTGCAGGAACTCTGGCACAATTTGAAGAAGGCAGAGAGCAAAAGTGCATTTCTTGCTCTTCCACCTTTCCATGGCCAGAGGACGTAGTGGAGGAGCGCTTCGTTTTAAGACCGAGTTCCCCAAACTTTCCTGCATTGTGAACTGGCTGGAGGAAGTGCGTGGGGGCAGAGGGGATGGCCCATCAGCCCGTTTGCAACTGGGGGACGCCTGAGTCCATCGCTGCGCTGGGATCCCGAGTCTCATTGCCATTGTAAATCCTGATCGTGAAAGGCCATCGAGACTGGGAATTCTAGACAGTCCATCTCTTCTCGATTTGTCCCTTTCAGGAAGCGCTTCTTGACTCCGAAGCGGTACGGACTTTGACTCCTAGCATTCCCCAGCCAGCACGGAATTCTGGGAGTCGAAGTCCGCACATCTTTAAGGGGCAACCGTGGAGAAGCAAGGCGTCGAACCATGATTTTAACGCAGATTTCAAAGCTTCACTGGTGCATCAGGTAGTGGGGTGACCTAGAAGTGAAGCCCTCGCCTCATAATCAAGAGGCTATGAGTTCGATCCTAGGTAGAGGCTGATAATTCTCTGGGCACAATGAGAATATATCTCCTGCAAAAACTGGCATTGGCAACAGACAGCGTGTACAGCCAGTAAATATCCTTCATTCAGTTGCCCCGACTCCACCCCACCAAGGGATTATGGGTCATTAAATGATGCATTTAGGTAGAGAAACGGCGATGGAGTCCTGCACCAGGACAGGGTGGACTGGATGGCCTCCTTCCAGCTCTTAGGTTTCCCCATTAAGTCCTTGATGCCTTGTGTGAATAAGCACAGAATTTGCAACGGGAAATCTTATTTTTCAGGGTCTCATAATGTTCTAGCAGCTGCTCTTTTGGTGGAAATAAAGATTTATGTGTTTTGGGCACCATCGAGTGAATGTTCGTTTATTTAAAATAAATCTGCACACATGAGTAATAGTTGGAATTTTGTAAGTGCTCTGGGACAACGTTTCTCAACTTGGATAACTTTTAAGATGGGTGGACTTCAACTCCCAGAATTCCGTGGGCAATCGTGCTGGCTGGGGAATTCTGGGAACTGACGTCCATCTTACCTTCAAAGTTTCCAAGGTTGAAAAACGTTGTCTAGACTCTGGAACGTTGTTGAGTTGGGGTCGCACACACCGTTTATAACACACAAAAAGCAAATTGCAAAAGTCTTGTTTGATTTTAAAAAGAAACAAACCGGAATTCGGAGACAATAAAATGTTTGTTAGCTTCTGTGCGGAACTAACTTTTTGCCGATTTGCCTCGAGTTTAAAAAAAAAACTTTTAAAAAAACAACCCCACCCAGCTCGTCACCAATTGAACATTATAATGTAGGTAGTCCTTGATGTAACAAGCACAATTGAGCTGCAAATTTCTGCCACTGAGTGAGACGGTTGCAAAACGGTTTGTCCCATTTGATAGTCTTCCTTGCCACCGTTGTTAAGTGAATCGACGCGTCTGTTAAGGGAGTCAGTCAGTTGTGTATAGATGTATGGATGATGAATGGATGTAGATAGCTGATGATTGGATGGATAGATGGAGGGAGGGATGGACAGATTATGGAACGGATAGATAATAGGTATAGATAGAATAGGTGCATATATATGTACGAGTGGATGGTTCGATAGTTGGATAAATAGAGGATATATAGATTTATATAGAAGAGATAGATGATTGATAGGATAGAGAAATAGGTAGAGAGAGAATAAGAGATAGTAAGCACAAAGGAGAGATGGAAGGAGAGATGAATTGGGGGAACGGATGGACGGATCAACTGGTAGATAATGATGGATGAATAGAGAGAGGAGATAGACAGATTATCTATCTGTCTAGACCAGGGGTCTGCAAAGTTGGCTCTTTTAAGACGGCATAGCTGGCTGGGGAATTCTAGGAGTTGAAGTCCACCCGTCTTAAAAGAGCCAACTTTGCAGACCCCTGGTCTAGAGGAAGAGAGATTGAGAGAGAAATAAGGCAGACGTTAAAGAAGGGATGGAAGGAGGGATAAGTTGAATGGATGGATCGACAGTAATTTGGTAGGGAGATGGATAGAGAGACAGATGATAGATACCGGTAGCTATGTAGGTACAGCTAGACAGAGACCGATAGACAGAAGACAAAGAGAAGAAGGGATAAATTGGATGGAGAGACATGATAGAGGTAAGAAAGATAGAAGCACAAAGGAAGGAAGATGGATGGATGTAGTAGATTAGTTCGGTAGAGATAATGAATGGATGGAGAGACAGACAAGACAGATAAAAATTTGTGTTGTGGCTGAAGAGAGCAAAATTCGTGTGGTGCAGAAGGGAGCTGCCCTTGTGCAAAGCAACATACTGACATACACACACGTCCACTAGGGAAATCAGTCTTGGAACATTTTATTGGCATCTGGTCAGAAGACCCATTTCCAACTGTCAAGTCAGTGTCCTCCGGGGGCTCTAAGCCTCTACGCCCCCTGCCTCTTATCCTTCAAAGGCAGGGGAGTTCTGGGAAATTTTCCCTCTCAGCGCCGCCCCTGTTGCCCTAACGTAGCTTCTGGGCTTCATCCAGGGGTCTTCTCCAAGGAGAGCTCTTCTACGGGGCGGTGCTGGCCAAGGAGGGCTTGAAATGGAACCCGAGCCCAAGGCTGAGGTCCCACGGAGGCTCCCCGGAGAAGTGCGAGAGGTTCGGTTGCTGCCGTTCTGGCACGGAGCAACCTCCGTCACCCCAATTTGCCGTGCCGTCTCTCTAAGCTTGGTCAGAGGACCTTCCGTTCAGGCCCTGTGACCACCCCCTAACATCCCCTTTCCCCAACTGGTAAGTCCCCCCAACATTGTCGATCATGGTGCTCCTTCTCTTCAGGGGTACACCGCCTGTACAGGCTAAATGACCGACGTGACATCTTTGATGTACGGTGCCCCGTACAAGTCAGGAAGGGGCCGTCCTTTGCATTGGTTGCAGGAGACTGACTCCCGCTGTGTGCGTGCGCGGGTGTGGCAAGGTTTGGCCCCTCCCCCGGGAATCCCCAGAGCTTTGTGCTATGCACACATTTCTACATTTGCAAATCTGCTCTTAACCGCTATCGTGGGGAACGAAGGCCAATCCATGGCCTAGAAACCACAATTGGATACACAGAAGAAACTCTACTTTGGTGGGTAAACAGAGGCCAGGATGGGTCAAAAGGGAAGGCCCCTGCTGCCCACTGCCGCCTCCTTAGATTCTCCGTAAGAAGGTGGGTGGGCAGTTAATGTCCAGAAATCATTCTTTGCTAGAAACCTGCTTCTTTGCGGTTGCTCTCTGCAGGCTGCTAGCTCTCGGGAGGGAAACGGCAGGCTCTCACTTCATACTACATGCCAAAAAACTAAGTGGAGACGTTGTCTACAGGGTGTCCAGAAGCTCCGCAATCACATCTTGGGGGCTTTCTGGACACCCGTTTCAGGACCCAGAGTGCTCCGTGGGTTCAAGGTCTAGGTGGGGAGTTAGTCTTGGCAGGGTCTGCCTCTGACTAACTGCATGTCGGACAGAGCCAAGGCATGGACCAGGTCTTCCAGCTGGTAGAACGACTGGAAGGTGTTGGGCGACACCGTGTGGCACTCCAGGTAGCGCCGCAGCTTCGCCAAGCTGTCCACGATGTCGGTCTTGGAGGGACAGGTGAAGAGGGCCGGTTCTTCCTCCTCCTCTTCGTCTTCTACTCTCACCGCGATGGCTTCCTGGGCTTGAGGGGCGTCCTTGGTTGCGTCCACGTTCTCCTGGTCTCCGAAACACTCCAGTCCTTCATCCATCAAGACAAACTGTTCAAACTGGTCTTGATCCTTGCAGCCCAAAGCTTGGACCACTTCCAGCGGAGGGGTCAGCAGGCGGGGATTTGCGCTAAAGCCCGCCGCTTTGAAAGAGTTTGCTATAGTTTGAGGGCACACTTCCGACCACGCTTGCACCAACAGGTGGACGGCGTCTAAAAGGGTGAGGAACCTGGAGACTTTGCTGGTGGGGTTGGAGACTTTGCGGACGTCCTTGACCTTGAGGTGGGTCAACATCCTTCTCCGGTAGTGGCACTTGAAGTTCTGGATGACCCCTTGCTCCAGAGGAGGCAGCCAAGAGAGGTGAGGAGGCATGAAGACCATCTGGACGTTGGAGAGCTCGGCGTAATGATGGGCACTGCACTGAGTGACAAAGAGCGCCACCCGCCTCTCCTGCTGTTTCATCTCCTCGTTGAACTTCTGAAGCCACTCGGAAAAGATGGTGGGGGTCATCCAGGCCCTGCCGTTGGTCTTGTAAGTTGCAGAAGACAATCCCCAAAGCCCACGTAACGGCCAGGCAGCCTTGCCCACGATCAACACGTCTTTTTTATCCGAGCCATCCATGTTGGCGCAGAGCAAGACGGTCAGCTGGTCGTGGGCTTCGCCACCTCTCCGGGCCACCAGATCTTCGAGGGTCGCTCTAAAGAGCATCCCCGTCTCTCCACAAGCATAGACATTGGGAAGGTCGTAGTGGCTGAGGATACAGGGCAGTGTGGTGCTCTCCCAGCGACTCTCGTCTTCATCGTCCTCTTCCTCCAGAAGTTCCCGGCTCAATTTCTCCGGGACGGACCTCCTGGGGACAATTTTTGGCTTGGCCGGGGTGCTGTTCGGCCACTGGAGGGGGGTCTCCAAGCCCGGTTCCCCGCCTCCGAAGGTGACTTTCTCTTGCCAAAGTTTCCCTTCAGCGGGGAAAGGGTGTGCACAGCTACGTTCGAACCACTGCAGGAACGCTCGGTCACCAACGGCCGGACCTTTGTCTTCCATCTTCCGTTTGCGACCCGGGTTGGCGTTTTTCCCCCATTCGGTCAGGATGCGTTCTTTGTTCTTGATGATACGGCAAATTTGGGGCTGGGATACCCCGAACCGCTTGGCCAGTTCGCTCTGCGAGACCTTGGGCCCTTCAAGCATCTCCAGAACACGGACTTTCTCCTGCAGAGACAGCTCCTTACGCTCCTTGCGCTGAACTGCCCCTTCGCTGGGCAGGGCTGGTGCCTTTCTCCGGCTCCCGGAAGGGGTGAAGGGGTGCCCCGCGGCACAGGCACCCTGCCCTGACAGCGCCATGTGCTCCATGAAGCTCCGCCCGCAGTCGCCACAGATGTAGGAATTCTGCCCGGTGTGCTTGGACTGGTGAGTTTCCAGCTCAGATTTCAGGCCGAAGCTCTTGCCACATTCCAGGCACCAGTGGGGTAGCTCCCCCAGTGGGGGTCTGTACCCCCGAACTACAGGACTCGCTTGGTAGTCCACCAATAGAATCTCCTCATTGGCGACCCCGGAACCCAGGAGAATGGTCTCGGGGCTGCTCGATTTTTGTGCCACCGGGTGGAGTCCATTGCTGGCACAATGGGTGGCGGTGGCGGCCTCCAGGTGGCTGAGATGCATCTCCAGCCCGTCGTCTTCGTCCTCCTCCTGTTTAATGACTTTCGGCTGCCAGTTTTCTTCTGGGGAAGGAAAAGCAGGAGAAAGTGAATTTCCTGTCCTTCTGAGAGCTGGCGAGGGGCACAGCCTGAGGGTGTTACCTAGTTTGGTCATGAAACGTCCGCTAGGAAGCCACCAAGCTCAGAGAGCATGAAGACCCCACGGTCGTCCCTCCCTCTCCTTCCTCCTCCCGGCTCCACAAACCGCCCTCCTAGCACGGATGACGTTACCTAGTTGGGTCATGAAATGTCTACGAAGAAACCAACCAGCCCAGAGAGCTCCAAAGACCTCATTGGCCTTCCCCTCTTCCTCTCTGCCTCTCTCCAAGCCCTCCTTCCTTCCAGCACTGATGGCGTTCCCTAGCTGGGTCATGAAACGTCTGCAGGGAAACCACCCAGCACAGAGAGCACCAAGGACCCCACAGTTCAACCCCGAGCTGCACACCCTCTCTTCTCTGGATTAAGCCCCCTTTCCCCACCATGGTCTGTCAGTCTGAACAATTTTTGCAAAGCAACAGCAGCAACAACAAAAAGAAGAAGAAGCCATTTGAAGAGTCAAACCAGCTTGGATGGAGACCCACCAACTCCTTGGTAGTCGCAGTTCTCTGCATCCGGATCCATCTCTTTCATCATCCTCACCGCTTCGTCGGAAGAATGGCCGAGGACTTCTATGGCAGGTTCCTCAGCCGGGATTCAGCCGGGACACCTCAGAAGCCGGACGGATCTGCGAGGAACGGAAGAAGGAGACCTGCAATTTTGGTCCCGCAAATCGGCGGAAGGAACAAGTCATACCGGTTGCATCCCCGAACGTCCCTCTTACCAGGCGGCCTTGCCTGACGGCCGCTACGGCGGCCCACAATTTCGGTTGCTTCACGAGGTGTTCGTTTCAGGAGTTTTGATCTTGTGTTATGACCACTGTCATTAAGCAAATCACTGTGGCTGTTTAGTGAGCAACGTGGTGGGGAAGCAAATTTGGCTTCTCCAGCAACTTTGCTGTTCGAAGGTTGCAAAGGGGGATTGTGACACACTGGTTGATACACACACACACACAGAGGGAAGGCCGCGACCGTCATAACTATGAGTCAGTTGCCGAGAGTCTTTAATTCTGAATCAGGTGACTTGTCAGGAAGCCGCAACAGTCGCACGAGTGAAAAACAGTGGAAAGTTCCTTTTTCTCAAGCCGGTTATAACTACAAACGGTCACTAAGCAAAACCGTCGTGAGTCCAGGACTGCCTGTATTCATTTATTAGTATGTCATGTTGAGGGACCGCCCACCCTAATTGAGCAACTCTGGGCAAAACACAAACAGGCATATTTAAAAAAAAATGGTCGTCTGCTTCTAATTATTCATTTAGCGACCATTCAAAATTCAGGGGAAACTGAGGAGGAAAAACCTTAGAATGGACTGCAACCTCCAGATTTCCCAGAGAAGCATGGAATTCTGGGAGTTGGAGTCCTCCTCTCTTAAGACATACCTGGATGGGGATTTCTGGGAGTCCACCCCTCTAAAAGCATCCTGGCTTAGAGGTCTGGGAGTCCCCCCTTCCTAAAGCATCCTGGCTGGGTGATTCTAGGAGTCCCCCCTTCCTAAAGCATCCTGGCTTAGAGGTCTGGGAGTCCCCCCTTCCTAAAGCATCCTGGCTTAGAGGTCTGGGAGTCCCCCCTTCCTAAAGCATCCTGGCTTAGAGGTCTGGAAGTCCCCCCTTCCTAAAGCATCCTGGCTGGGGGTTTCTGGGAGTCCCCCCTTCCTAAAGCATCCTGGCTGGGTGATTCTGGGAGTCCCCCCCCTTCTTAAAGCATCCTGGCTTAGAGGTCTGGGAGTCCCCCCTTCCTAAAGCATCCTGGCTTAGAGGTCTGGAAGTCCCCCCTTCCTAAAGCATCCTGGCTGGGTGATTCTGGGAGTCCCCCCCTTCTTAAAGCATCCTGGCTTAGAGGTCTGGGAGTCCCCCCTTCCTAAAGCATCCTGGCTTAGAGGTCTGGGAGTCACCCCTTCCTAAAGCATCCTGGCTGGGGGTTTCTGGGAGTCCCCCCCTTCCTAAAGCATCCTGGCTTAGGGGTCTGGGAGTCCCCCCCTTCCTAAAGCATCCTGGCTTAGGGGTCTGGGAGTCCCCCCCTTCCTAAAGCATCCTGGCTTAGAGGTCTGGGAGTCCCCCCTTCCTAAAGCATCCTGGCTGGGTGATTCTGGGAGTCCCCCCCTTCTTAAAGCATCCTGGCTTAGAGGTCTGGGAGTCCCCCCTTCCTAAAGCATCCTGGCTTAGAGGTCTGGGAGTCCCCCCTTCCTAAAGCATCCTGGCTGGGTGATTCTGGGAGTCCCCCCCTTCCTAAAGCATCCTGGCTTAGGGGTCTGGGAGTCCCCCCCTTCCTAAAGCATCCTGGCTGGGTGATTCTGGGAGTCCCCCCCTTCCTAAAGCATCCTGGCTTAGGGGTCTGGGAGTCCCCCCTTCCTAAAGCATCCTGGCTGGGGGTTTCTGGGAGTCCCCCCCCTTCTTAAAGCATCCTGGCTTAGGGGTCTGGGAGTCCCCCCTTCCTAAAGCATCCTGGCTTGGGGGTCTGGGAGTCCCCCCTTCCTAAAGCATCCTGGCTGGGTGATTCTGGGTGCCCTCCCCTTCCTAAAGCATCCTGGCTTGGGGGTTTCTGGGAGTCCACCCCTCCTAAAGCATCCTGGCTTAGAGGTCTGGGAGACACCCCTTCCTAAAGCATCCTGGCTTAGAGGTCTTGGAGTCACCCCTTCCTAAAGCATCCTGGCTTAGAGGTCTGGGAGTCCCCCCTTCCTAAAGCATCCTGGCTTAGAGGTCTGGGAGTCCCCCCTTCCTAAAGCATCCTGGCTGGGGGTTTCTGGGAGCCCCCCCTTCCTAAAGCATCCTGGCTTAGAGGTCTGGAAGTCCCCCCTTCCTAAAGCATCCTGGCTGGGTGATTCTGGGAGTCCCCCCCTTCCTAAAGCATCCTGGCTTAGAGGTCTGGGAGTCCCCCCTCCCTAAAGCATCCTGGCTGGGGGTTTCTGGGAGTCCCCCCTCCCTAAAGCATCCTGGCTGGGTGATTCTGGGAGTCCTCCCTTCCTAAAGCATCCTGGCTGGGTGATTCTGGGAGTCCCCTCCTTCCTAAAGCATCCTGGCTTAGGGGTCTGGGAGTCCCCCCTTCCTAAAGCATCCTGGCTTAGAGGTCTGGGAGTCACCCCTTCCTAAAGCATCCTGGCTTGGGGGTTTCTGGGAGTCCACCCCTCCTAAAGCATCCTGGCTGGGTGATTCTGGGAGTCCCCCCTTCCTAAAGCATCCTGGCTTAGAGGTCTGGGAGTCCCCCCTTCCTAAAGCATCCTGGCTGGGTGATTCTGGGAGTCCCCCCTTCCTAAAGCATCCTGGCTGGGTGATTCTGGGAGTCCCCCCTTCCTAAAGCATCCTGGCTTAGGGGTCTGGGAGTCCCCCCTCCCTAAAGCATCCTGGCTGGGTGATTCTGGGAGTCCCCCCCTTCCTAAAGCATCCTGGCTTAGGGGTCTGGGAGTCCCCCCTTCCTAAAGCATCCTGGCTGGGGGTTTCTGGGAGTCCCCCCTTCCTAAAGCATCCTGGCTTAGGGGTCTGGGAGTCCCCCCTTCCTAAAGCATCCTGGCTTAGGGGTCTGGGAGTCCCCCCTTCCTAAAGCATCCTGGCTTAGGGGTCTGGGAGTCCCCCCCTTCCTAAAGCATCCTGGCTTAGGGGTCTGGGAGTCCCCCCTTCCTAAAGCATCCTGGCTGGGGGTTTCTGGGAGTCCCCCCTTCCTAAAGCATCCTGGCTTAGGGGTCTGGGAGTCCCCCCTTCCTAAAGCATCCTGGCTTAGGGGTCTGGGAGTCCCCCCTTCCTAAAGCATCCTGGCTTAGGGGTCTGGGAGTCCCCCCCTTCCTAAAGCATCCTGGCTTAGGGGTCTGGGAGTCCCCCCTTCCTAAAGCATCCTGGCTGGGGGTTTCTGGGAGTCCCCCCTTCCTAAAGCATCCTGGCTTAGGGGTCTGGGAGTCCCCCCTTCCTAAAGCATCCTGGCTGGGGGTTTCTGGGAGTCCCCCCCTTCCTAAAGCATCCTGGCTTAGGGGTCTGGGAGTCCCCCCTTCCTAAAGCATCCTGGCTGGGTGATTCTGGGAGTCCCCCCCTTCCTAAAGCATCCTGGCTTGGGGGTCTGGGAGTCCCCCCTTCCTAAAGCATCCTGGCTGGGTGATTCTGGGAGTCCTCCCTTCCTAAAGCATCCTGGCTGGGTGATTCTGGGAGTCCCCTCCTTCCTAAAGCATCCTGGCTTAGGGGTCTGGGAGTCCCCCCTTCCTAAAGCATCCTGGCTGGGTGATTCTGGGAGTCCTCCCTTCCTAAAGCATCCTGGCTGGGTGATACTGGGAGTCCCCCCTTCCTAAAGCATCCTGGCTTAGGGGTCTGGGAGTCACCCCTTCCTAAAGCATCCTGGCTTGGGGGTTTCTGGGAGTCCACCCCTCCTAAAGCATCCTGGCTGGGTGATTCTGGGAGTCCCCCCTTCCTAAAGCATCCTGGCTTAGGGGTCTGGGAGTCCCCCCTTCCTAAAGCATCCTGGCTGGGGGTTTCTGGGAGTCCCCCCTTCCTAAAGCATCCTGGCTTAGGGGTCTGGGAGTCCCCCCTTCCTAAAGCATCCTGGCTTAGGGGTCTGGGAGTCCCCCCTTCCTAAAGCATCCTGGCTTAGGGGTCTGGGAGTCCCCCCCTTCCTAAAGCATCCTGGCTTAGGGGTCTGGGAGTCCCCCCTTCCTAAAGCATCCTGGCTGGGGGTTTCTGGGAGTCCCCCCTTCCTAAAGCATCCTGGCTTAGGGGTCTGGGAGTCCCCCCTTCCTAAAGCATCCTGGCTGGGGGTTTCTGGGAGTCCCCCCCTTCCTAAAGCATCCTGGCTTAGGGGTCTGGGAGTCCCCCCTTCCTAAAGCATCCTGGCTGGGTGATTCTGGGAGTCCCCCCCTTCCTAAAGCATCCTGGCTTGGGGGTCTGGGAGTCCCCCCTTCCTAAAGCATCCTGGCTGGGTGATTCTGGGAGTCCCCCCCTTCCTAAAGCATCCTGGCTTAGGGGTCTGGGAGTCCCCCCTTCCTAAAGCATCCTGGCTGGGTGATTCTGGGAGTCCCCCCCCCTTCCTAAAGCATCCTGGCTTAGGGGTCTGGGAGTCCCCCCCTTCTTAAAGCATCCTGGCTTAGGGGTCTGGGAGTCCCCCCTTCCTAAAGCATCCTGGCTGGGGGTTTCTGGGAGTCCCCCCCTTCTTAAAGCATCCTGGCTTAGGGGTCTGGGAGTCCCCCCTTCCTAAAGCATCCTGGCTGGGGGTTTCTGGGAGTCTCCCCCTTCCTAAAGCATCCTGGCCTAGGGGTCTGGGAGTCCCCCCTTCCTAAAGCATCCTGGCTGGGTGATTCTGGGTGCCCTCCCCTTCCTAAAGCATCCTGGCTTGGGGGTTTCTGGGAGTCTCCCCCTCTTAAAGCATGCTGGCTTATGGGTCTGGAAGTCCCCCCTTCCTAAAGCATCCTGGCTTGGAGTTCCGTGGAGTTGGATTCTTCCCCTCTTAAGGCATGCCCTGAATGTCCATAATAACAGAGTTGGAAGGGATCTTTAGAGATCTTCCAGTTCATCCCCTCCCCCACTCAAGCAGGAGACCCTTGCAAATAACCTCCATTGTTGTAGTAACCCCACTTTATGTAGCTGAGCTGCCCCACTTCCCCTGCCCATCCCTGAGATGTATGTCAGGATGAAGGTGGGGGTAGGAAGCATGAAGGCAGTCTGCACATGCTCCCTTCTTCTCCCCAACCCGGCACCCAGCTGCATGTAATCCCTGACGCTTCCCCAGGTGGATGCGATACAACCTTACCTGAGCTTCAACCCAGTCTCTGTGGCTGGGAATGAGGGGTTTGGTGGTCGCTGGCTTCGCCTGGCCTGGCCTGGTTCCCTTTCACTCCTCCAGCTGGTTGCTCGGGGTAATGGACCGGTCCCTTCCGAGGATGGAGGAAGGATGAAGGTGGAGAAAGGATGCTGGAGGCTGAGACCCCCAAAGACGTCCCTGTGGCCTGGCTCGGAAGACCTGGGCCGATAGGCCATGGGGAGGCTCGGCCCCCTCCGCCCGGCCTGCCCCCAGGACCCCTCCCCTCGCCCTGCCCAGCCTCTGCCAGGCTACATTCCCGCCAACGATTGGTCCTGCCTGCCTCTCGAGCATCTTTCCCTGCCCCGGATTGGACGAGGTGCCCGCCGAGAGGCGGGGCGGGCAAACAATGGTTCATTCAGGAACCGGCAGTGCCTTCTGGGCTGGGGGTGAGGGGGGGGGGGAAGAGAGGGGTGGGTGGGAAAGAGCCGGTCCCGGCTGTTGTTTGTTTTCTGGAAATGGGGGTGGGTGGGCTTGTTTGGAAGCTGTTTGGAAGCTGAAGCTCTAAGGATGGAAAGAAAGAGAAGGGTGCAAGGTTAAGAGGGGTGGGCTGCTCCCCCTCCCAGAATCCCCCCTCGGGCATGCTTCAAGGGGGTGGGGGCTCCCAGAATTGCCACATCGACACGCGAATTTCAGTTGAAGCCCACCTCCCATAAAATGTCCAAGCTGGAGAAATGGAGTGGGGGGGGGGTGTCTCTCTGGGGTGGAGAAAACTCTTTCAGGACTGGAAGACCCCCCCCCCTCCTCATACTCACCTTTTGAATTTGGGGGAGGGGGAGCCAGATAAGCCCCGTCCCCAATTCCTGGGGGGAGGTCTAATCCAGCCCCTTCGGGGACCCCCAGTGGCAGAGGCTGCCTCCCTCCCCCCCCCCCCGCCCGCCCCCCCGCCCGCCTTTGCTCCGCTCCCCCTTTTCCAACCTGGGAGGGCTCCGAAATCCAGCCCCCAAATCCACCACGCGTGGAGCTGTTGATTCGGCCGTTAGAGGGCGCCGTTCCGTCTCCCGCAGCTGCAACCGACGCAAATGGAACGAGGAATAGGAGGGAAGGATGGAGCGGTGGGGGCTGGGATTCAAATAGAGACGGAGCAGGGCGGGGAGGGGGGAAGAGGGGAGGGGGGAAAGTGCCCCACCCTTCCTGTCCCCGTCCACTCCCCTCCCTTCCCCCTCTCTCCGCCACTCCCCTCTCTTTCCTCCTAAGCGAGGCTTCCCTAAAAGGTGGGCGCCCCAAAAGTGGAGACTCACAAGTGGAGACGCAGAAGTGGGGACCCCAGAAGTGGAGACCCCAAAATGGGTGCTTCAGGAGTGGGAACCCTAAAACTGAGAATCCCAAAAGTGGAGACCCCAAAATGGGAGCTTCAGGACTGGGGACCCCAAAACTGGGAATCTCACAAGTGGTGATCCAAAAAACGGGGGACCCCAAAAGTGTGGACCTAAAACGGGGAACCCCCAAAAGTGGAGACGCACAAGTGGGGATCCCAAAATTGGGGACCCCAAAAGTGGAGACGCAGAAATGGGAACCCCCAAAAGGGGAGCTTCAGAAGTGTGGACCCCAAAGTTGGGGACCCCAAAACTGGGAATCCCAAAAGTGGGGAGCCGGGGGGGGGGTCGCCCCCCCTCCTTTTCCCGCTCCCCCGGAGCCAGCACCGCGCTTGGCCGAGGCTGCAGTGCCGACCTCCGGCCGTCGGGTGTCGCTGCGGCGAAAGCGGCGCCGCTGCTCCTGCGGCGCCCGCGGCTTCCTGGACCGGACCGGCGCCTCGATCGCCCAGCCGACCCGCAGCCCCGTTCGCCCCGATCGCTCCTTTCCACGCCTCGCCCCGCCGTCCCCCCCTCTCTTCGCTTGTGCGACCGCTGCCGCCGGGCCATGGCCGAGTGGAGCCCCGCCCAGGTCAGCGGGCAGGCGGAGGGGGGGGAGCCTTGCCGCAGTCCGGGCGGGGCTGGAGGGGGGAGGATGAGCCCCCTTTGCAAGGGGGGGGGAGAGATATGACACCCCCCCTCCCACCTGCGGGGAGGGGACGGGGTCTTCTGGTCGGGAGGGGAGATGACACCCCCCCTCCCGCAATCCTAGGTGGGTTTTGGGGGGGGCTCTGGAACCCCCCCCCACCCGAATTTGGATGGAAGCTCATTTGCTGGGTGGTGATCTCCTGGTGGTGCCCCTTCCACCTGCCCAGGGGTGGTGGGGATGGGAGGGGGGCTCCTCCGAGGTCTGCCCACCTCCAGGTTTGGATCTGGGGGAGGGTCGACGCCTCCCGAGCTTGGATCACCCACTTTGTGGGCGGGGATCGCCTGGTGGTCCCCTTTCCACCTGCCCAATGATGGTGATTAGTGGGGAGGGGGTCCTGCAAGATCTACCCACCCCAAACTTTGGTTCCTAGATAGGGGATGGGTCTAGAATCCCTCCTGAGCTAGGATGGAGGCTCACTTTTGCTGAGAAGGCATCGCCTTGTGGTGCCCTTTCCTCCTGTTCATTGGGGATGATGGGAGAGAGGTGTTCTGTTGGGTCTGCCCACCTCAAGGTTTGGATCTTGGGTTTGGTGGCCGGCCTGGTGGGGGGGGGAGGGATCCGGGGCCGCTCCCAAGCTTGCATTGCTTAGTTTATGGGAAGCAATCTCCTGGTGGTGCCCTTTCCACCTGCCCAGTGATGGTGATGGGGGAGTCCTGCAAAGTCTGCCTTCCTCCAACTTGGGATCTGGGTTTGGTGGCTGGACCTGGCAGGAGATGGGCACCCCAAGAAGATTGCCCCCTCATCTCCTGGGGTGGGGGTGGGGATTCGAGAATTCGAACCCGGTGCCAGAAGAGGATTGCAGGTGCTTCAAAGTTACTGCTTTTGCTGGCAAAGTCTGGCTTTTGCCCCCCCCCCCCTTACAATTGAGAGGCTGTTTGGGGGAGGGGCTAGGAGCAAGGAGACGGGGAGTTCTAGTCCCACCTAACCACCAAGCCTCACAGGGTTGTTGTGTTGGGGAAAATTAGCAGAGGGAGGATTATTCCGCATATTCGCTGCCTTACCAGCGAATACAAGTGGGATCAAAACAGAATAAAGGGACAAATAACAAACAGGTCGTAAGTCGAGGACCGGCTGTATCCTTTCTGGGTTGGTGACCCCCATCGGTTTGCCAACAGGGCCTTCAGTGGGACATGGACTCAACAGCACAGCCCCTCGGTCCCCCCGAGCAAAGCTCCCCGGCGGACGTCCCCCCCGAGACGGCCGAGCTCTCCCTGACGGTAGTGGCCGAAATCCAAGCGGTGGACAACAAAGTGGACTCGTACGCCGCCCAGCTCATGACCCTGGAAGGCCGGATGGGCATGACGGAGACCAAGCTGGACGGCTGCGAGAAGACGGCGGTGGAGTTCGGCAACCAGCTGGAGAGCAAGTGGGCCGCGTTGGGCACCCTCATCCAGGAATACGGGCAGCTCCAGCGGCGCCTGGAGAACATGGAGAACCTTCTGAAGAACCGTAACTTCTGGATCCTACGTTTCCCACCAGGCGCCAAGGGGGAGGCCCCTAAGGTGAGGGATGGCGTGGATTGAGTCCTGCGGGGGGTTAGGGAGCCTGACGTTTGGTCAGGGAATGATGGGAGTTGCTGGTCAGCCACTGCCATGCTGCCAGGGTGACACCCTTGATGGAAATATAGGATGTTGTGTGGATGAAGCCAATATGGATATTTTATAGAGTTTGTCTTGGCAACCGTGACAAATTTAAGAGAGGAGGACTCCCACTCCCAGAATCCCCCATTCAGCTGTGCTTTAAGAGGGGAGGACTTCCACTCCCAGAATCCCCCATTCAGCTGTGCTTTAAGAGGGGAGGACTTCCACTCCCAGAATGCCCCATTCAGCTATGCTTTATGAGGGGAGGACTTCCACTCCCAGAATCCCCCATTCAGCTATGCTTTAAGAGGGGAGGGCTCCCACTCCCAGAATCCCCCATTCAGCTGTGCTTTAAGAGGGGAGACTTCCATTCCCAGAATCCCCCATTCAGCTATGCTTTATGAGGGGAGGACTTCCATTCCCAGAATCCCCCATTCAGCTATGCTTTATGAGGGGAGGACTTCCACTCCCAGAATCCCCCATTCAGCTATGCTTTAAGAGGGGAGGACTTCCACTCCCAGAATCCCCCATTCAGCCCTGCTTTAAGAGGGGAGGACTTCCACTCCCAGAATCCCCCATTCAGCTATGCTTTAAGAGGGAAGGACTTCCACTCCCAGAATCCCCCATTCAGCTATGCTTTATGAGGGGAGGACTTCCACTCCCAGAATCCCCCAGTCAGCTATGCTTTAAGAGGGGAAGACTTCCACTCCCAGAATCCCCCATTCAGCCATGCTTTAAGAGGGGAGGACTTCCACTCCCAGAATCCCCCATTCAGCTATGCTTTAAGAGGGGAGGACTTCCACTCCCAGAATCCCCCAGTCAGCTATGCTTTAAGAGGGGAAGGACTTCCACTCCCAGAATCCCCCATTCAGCCATGCTTTAAGAGGGAAGGACTTCCACTCCCAGAATCCCCCATTCAGCTGTGCTTTAAGAGGGGAAGACTTCCACTCCCAGAATCCCCCATTCAGCCATGCTTTAAGAGGGGAGGACTTCCACTCCCAGAATCCCCCATTCAGCTATGCTTTAAGAGGGGAGGACTTCCACTCCCAGAATCCCCCAGTCAGCTATGCTTTAAGAGGGGAAGGACTTCCACTCCCAGAATCCCCCATTCAGCCATGCTTTAAGAGGGAAGGACTTCCACTCCCAGAATCCCCCATTCAGCCATGTTTAAGAGGGAAGGACTTCCACTCCCAGAATCCCCCATTCAGCCATGTTTAAGAGGGAAGGACTTCCACTCCCAGAATCCCCCATTCAGCCATGTTTAAGAAGGAAGGACTTCCACTCCCAGAATCCCCCATTCAGCCATGCTTTAAGAGGGGAAGGACTTCCACTCCCAGAATCCCCCATTCAGCCATGTTTAAGAGGGAAGGACTTCCACTCCTAGAATCCCCCATTCAGCCATGTTTAAGAGGGAAGGACTTCCACTCCCAGAATCCCCCATTCAGCCATGTTTAAGAGGGAAGGACTTCCACTCCCAGAATCCCCCAGCCAGCATGCTGTAAAAGGGGAACTTTATGTGCCGCAAAATACTAATATTTAATTGATTGTTTACTCAAACTCCTAGATCCCTCTGGCAGTGACTTCTCTTGATCCAGGTTTCACCTGATGTGTAGATGCACATTTGGTTTTTCTTGCCTAAGTGTAAAACGTTAACTTTTCTAATCCCTGAGTTCCATTTTGTTGGATAGGGACCTGGATTCAAGTCTGCCGAGATCTTTTTGGCTCTCCTGGATGTTTGGCTACTCCTGTCCGCTTGGTGTCATCTGCAAATTTGACGAATGTCGCTGCTATCCCCTCCCCCAAATCAGGGCTCCACCACCTGTGGTCTAGGGACCACATTGCAGCCTCGGTTGCACAAGAAGTGGGCGAGCGCTCCCTGCTCCATTTAAGTGAGTGGTTGGTGTTTGTGCACGCGGGTTGTTCAAAGAAAGCTGTGTGCACGTTTGTCGGCCGTTCGCGTAGGCCCCCCTCCTCTCTCCTCCCCGTAGCAAAGCCACAAACGTTGCTGAACTCCGATCAGCATTGCTGGTGACCCCACCCGTCTTCCCCTCTTGCAGGTTCCGTTGCTGTTTGATGATGCCTCCTGCAGTTTCTCGGAGCAAGAGTGGCGGGGCCTCAACGAAAGCCAGAAGGACCTCTACCGCCACATCATGATGCAAAACTACCAGGCGGTGGTCTCCGTCGGTAAGAGCAGCGGGTGTCCAGGCTGGGCCCGCAGTGATCAGCTTGCGTGACTCTCGGTAGACAAAGTTGCCAGGCAGCTGCGTTATGATCGGAGCACAGATCCGTCGCGGCTCGGTGGCGTTGTGACTGGCCTCTCCCATCAGGAGAATGGGGCGGTTGTGTATCTTCACAACCGGAAAGGAGCTATGGGGGTCCGGGCTGTGTCCAGGGAAGGAAGGGCCTATCTTGGGGTGCCATAGACAGACCCCTACATACAACCACAATTTTGCCTAAAATTTTCTTCACTAAATGAGATGATTGTTCAGTGAATTTTGTCCCGATTTTACAACCTTCCTTGCCATGGTGTTTAACTGAATTGTTAAGTTTGCACTTGTGAAGTTAGTAACAGCGTCATTAAGTGAATCTGACTTCCTCGTTGATTATGCTTGTCAGAAGGTCGTCAAAGGAGATCACGTGACCCAGGACACTGCCACCGTCATAAATACGAGTCAGTTCGAATTTTTGATCACGGGGATGCTTCCAAGGGTCGTAAGTGTGAAAAAAGATCACGTCACTTTCTCCAGTGATGTCGCTGTCAACTCATAAGGTTGCCATGATGAGGAAAGGTAGGGGAGCACATTCCACGGCTAGAGTCAGATCTCAGATTATTGCAGCAGGCTTGTGAGGCGTGCACTTTGTTGGAGAATGTTGTTTATGATACAGACTGAGGGGAGAGAAGGAACGGGTAAAGTTCAGCCCCATTCAAATGAGGTTTTGATCTGACTGCAATGGGGCATTGCCAAAATGGTGCTCCTAATAAATGACTGGATTTTGAAACTTGGCTCGAGGCTCATTAATCAATTAGGGCATCTTTCGGAAACCTAGTCATTATGAATGGTCACTGTGAATGGTCACTAAAAGAACCGTTGTAAGTCCAGGACTATCTGAATTATGATGCTGTCATTTCCTCCGCAGACATGGCTGTCTCCAAACCAGAACTCCTCACCCGGATTGATCAAGGAGAGGCTTCGGAGCAGGCCAAGGGCAGGGAAGAGTACCCCCGTGAAGAGTCCGGATTGGGGGAACGGCCAGGTGGGTAGAGCCACTTCCTCTCGGCCTTCCTCCTCCCTGTTTTGGGAATTTTATGAAAAACTTTTCAGAAGTTTAAAAATAATAATCTCATTTTGTGTGTTTTGAAGTTCATTTTAAACTTAGCTTTGCCAGCTCCAGTGGACTTTGACTCCCAGAATTCCACAGTGGACGGTGTTTGGGGAACTCTGGGAGTTGAAGTCCACCAGTCTTAAAAGAGCCAACTTTGCAGACCCCTGAGCTAAGGGAAGAGGGGAAGCACCAAGAAGCGGCATATTCCTCTTTGGAATATAGGGATGTGGGTTTGATGATCCTCCTCTCCCTTGACCAGGATCACCAATTTCGGCTCTCCGTGGGAGTTCCTGGATTGAGGAAGAAGATCTGTCTCTCGTCAAAACCATGGGGGCCTTAGAGGACAGAGAAATCCCTGGGGAGTGCACCATAGGTAAGAGAGGAGACGGAACACCGGGGCGGGAGGGAAGAGCAGCTGACCAGTTAGACCTTTGGAAAACCACCTGGGGACATTCCCAGGAAAGGTAGGTGTTACCTTGTGAAGCTACAGAGTCATAGGCAGAAGAAAGCGGGACCACCGAAGGGGGTTAATCTGAGAGGTCCCAGGCGGCTCTAGATGCCCACGAGTGTCAGTCCTGCCTTAGCTTGAACCTTTAAGCAAGAGCGACCCTTGACTCCCGTTTCTTGAGAAAGGCATCGTTTACTGAAGGTCAAGTGAAATACAATGAAGCAAAGCCAGAACTGAGGTTCGCGCGCCAAATCCCTTAGGTATAACTTTCCCCTCCGAGATACTTCCCATAGCTGCTACCCCCATCATCCAAAACAAGTGTGTAGGGTCTCTGAGAGGCATGCGTTTCACTTCCCCCTGTTACCCTCCCCTCAGCGTCCCTGACAGACTGGCACTGAATGAATGGGAAGCGTAGGAGCGAGGTGGCCGTTGTGATGAGGCGTTTAGTGAGAGGAGGGATTTGGAATTGGTGGCTCGACGGTTCTTGGCCGGCACTTCCGTTCCCCACATGGCGACATGGCCTTTTTCCGCGTATTTTCCGATGTGGCTTGTCCCAGTTGGGAAAATGTGTCGGTGAAGGGTAAACCAAGGGTCAGGAAGGAAGCCCCCCTCCATCAGGGGTCCCCAACCTCCGAACCACAGGTGTTTGCAACCAGGCTGCAGAAGCGATAGGCGCACACAGATGCATCCCCACATCCGTGACCAGCAAGAGAACATGTGCGCATGTGCTCCATTTGCATACGCGGAGGGTGCGCGTGTACGCCTGGCATGCAAATGGAGGTGTGCATGTGTTCAACTGTGTGCAGAACCATCCCTTCTCCCCCCCCCCCCCCCCCCGCACCCCTTTGCCGTTCCTCAAGGCTGGAAAGGTTGGGGAACTCCACCCTGGCCGATCTCTCGGCTCGTATGACAAGTATCCGAGCAGGAGAAAGCAGCATGGGGCGTGCAGAAGAAGGGATACCTTACCTCTATAGACAGCCCTGCTAGAGGTGTCCCTCCTCTGATACCTGTGTCCTTTCTTTCGCCAGGTGCTCCTCAGCTGCTGGAGGATGATGTGGATAACCTCTTCCCCCACAAGTGGACGGAGGTTTTCCAGGGTCCTGGAGAGGAGCTGCTGTGTGAGAGTCAGGCTGTCTCCGTCACCATGCCCAAGAAGCCCCTCCGATGGTCCGTGCAAGGGCTGCCTGAGACACAGAAAGAGGATGCGGTCACATCAGCGGCAGAAGCTCACACCGGCCCCTTCATCTGCTGTGAATGTGGAGAAGGATTTGTGGACAGGCAGCTCTTCGCCAGCCACCAGAAGACCCACGGTGGAAGCGGGGCGTACCTTGTGCCAGAGCTTAAAGGAAACCCAGAGATTAAGCTCACCCCCTTCTCTATCCAAAGGTCCTCAACTCCTGCTCGTCCCAAAGTGCACAAGCGCCCTGAACCACAGAGGAGCCCAACTGCGAAACCCAGCGCGGTAAAACGGCCCGGGAACCACATGGTAGAGCGTCCGTACACATGCACCCAGTGCAAAGAGAGCTTCAAGCTGGAGGTCAGCCTGCTCCTTCACCAGAAACTCCACGCCGGGAAGGGAGACGGGCCGCTGACCTGCACCTACTGCGGTAAGGACTTCCGGGACCTCTCCAAAGCCGTGCGTCACCAACGGATCCACACAGGCGAGCGGCCGTATCAGTGCACAGAATGTGGGAAAAGCTTCATACGGCGGGACCATCTGCTGAAACACTGGCGTGTCCACACGGGCGAGACACCCTACCAGTGTACCACCTGCGGGAAGAATTTCCGCTACAAGGAGTCACTGAACTGCCACCAGAAAATCCACACCCGCAACCCCACTGTGCACCACCTTATGCTGGGAACGCAAACGGGGCTGATGGGCCTGAAAACTGAACAGCCGTAGCGTTGCTCGTGCCCAGTTGAAAGGGACGTTCCAGCGTTTGGGAAGTGCCCCATTGAGGCGGTGGTGGGGTAATGTACTCTTTGGGGCACAGGAGCATTGATTTCCTCCTCTGTCCTGCACTGGGCTAACCTGCTGGATGCCGACACATCAGCTGTGTGCTGCTCCTATGCAAGGGTCACGTGCCAGTTGCACCTGAGTGGGCTGCAAAGGTCTTGTAGCCCACCCACCCTGCACCTCCTTGCATGCCTGGGAGGGAGAGTTAAGACAGGGCCCACAAATACCCCCTGTTGGTCACTCCAGCCCCCTCCTCCTCCTTGCCCGTACGAGTCTGCCTTCCGACATATATCCTCTACACATGTATCAATGTACTCCAGACTGCCCAGTGCACTGCAGAGGTTGGCAAAACAGCGTTGGGCCATAGCGAAAAGCAAATTGGTGGTCCTTCAACCCTGCCTAGGATGGGGGTCCCAGTCCTCCCACACCTCAGCAGAACTGGAAATACCTACCCGCACCCATTCCCCACGTCCTTGTTCTTAGTCAGCGTGTCTGTCCCTCTTCTCTGTTTTACTTTTAAAACCGTGTTTGGTTCTTTGCCGAGGGCACACGTCCGAGCGAGAACAACTTCGGCCAGTAGTCCTGGCGCCTCTGTTCTTGATGCCCAGCTCCTATGTTGTGTGGTTTCACAGTGTGATGTCCCAGCAGGATTTTGTGTTGCCTGTTCTTGCACTCTCCGGGATTGCAGAGATCTGCCCTCCATCGTTGTGGTGGTGTCAGTTATTTCTTTTTTTCAAGGTATCTGTAAATATCGGTTGAGTTAGCTATGAACTGCCCTGTTGTTGAATTCAATTGTCGGCCGAAGTGACTGTGAGAAGCCAGCTTTTCTTCTGTGTGACGTCCAGTGTTTGGTCTGTGCCTACAATTTTGGGGGTGGTTGTTGGTTTTTGTATCACCTTCTTTGGCAAAACATGTCAGTTTGGTGTGTCTCTCCCTGACGTCTGTGTCATCTGTGGGTTTGGGGTTGGGTTGTTTGACCGCTCTTAGGTGTGAGAGATTTCGGGTCTCAGACCACCTATCCTGAAGCTCCCCATCCTATAAAAATAGTCCTCAACAATCACTTGCTTAGGGACCATTCGAACTTTGGAGGGATCTATTAGAGGCTTCTAGGTAGTCCTCAACTTAAGAAGTGTTCATTTACTGACCTGTTGCAACAGCACTGGAAGACGTGACTTATGACTTTTTCACACTTACGACCATTGTAGCGTTTCCAAGGTAATGTGGCAACCAACTCCTATTTATGATCGTTGCTGTGTCCCAGGATCAGGCGATCCCATTTTGCGACTTGTTTGATAGGCCAAGTCAATGGGGAAGCTGGATTCACTCAACAACCATGCTACTAGCCTAACAACTGCAGTGATTCACTTAACAATGCCAGCAAGAAAGGTCATTTATAATGGGGCAAAATTCATCGAGTCTTGCTTAGCCACTGAAATTCTGTGCTCAATTGTGGTCGTGCACATCCTCAACTTACAACGGTTCACTTAGTAACAGCTTGAAATTCAGATGGGCCTATCGGGGGTTTACTTACGGATTGTATTCATGATGGCCTCCCCCCACCCCCAATGACCTCACGACCAAATTTGGGCCTTTAGCGCCTGAGCCAGGTTTATGATCATTTCCAACAATCCCGTGACCTTGTTTAATGACGTTTTCTCTGAATGACGGCAGTGGTTGCCTTAGGATCCGGTTGCTTTGCAGCCAAGGTGGTCCCTCAACGACCACAGCAGCCACCTAACGATCTCCTTGAGAAAAAGATCTTAAAATTACAACCATGATGGGCTGGTTTCCATTGCAGTCGTAACTCGAGGACTGCCTGTACGTTCTCCCACGGTAAAAATGGGGGGGGAGGCGGGCGCGATCCACTTCCTGACATGGGTTCCCCAAATCTGGAGGGTTGGACCGCAGTTGATCCCCTGGATGGGAAGGGAAGATCCCCCAAAACATCTGGGGGTTGAGTTTACCACAGTTGAGCAGGAACCAGGTTCAAGTCCAGGAGGCGCAGATTTCGGGACGTGTTGAAACAACCTCAGGCCTCAGGATTTTGGCAGCCAATTTCTGAAACAGCAGTACTAATGGTATCTACCTTTCTGTCCAATTGGGGTGGTTTCCTACCCTGGACAATCCCCACCCTCCGATTGGTCTTTGGGGAAAGAAAATGGAGTTTACCGGAAGGGAAGCAACCTACCCAACAGATAAGGGAAAATCCTATTGTTGCAAATATCGGGGATCATCCTTAAATCCAGTAGATCAGATAGGATTAGAATCATGTTCTTCAGGTTTGGTGGCTCTCCTGGGCATCCATATTTCCATCTTAGCAAGGATAGTCTAGCTGGGGGATTCTGGGAGTGGAAGTCCTTCCCTCTTAAAGGATGCTTACTAGGGGATTCTGGGAGTTGAAGTCCTTTCCTCTTAAAGGATGCTGGATGGGGGATTCTGGGAGTTGAAGTCCTTTCCTCTTAGAGGATGCGTACTGGGGGATTCTGGGAGTTGAAGTCCTTTCCTCTTAAAGGATGCTGGATGGGGGATTCTGGGAGTTGAAGTCCTTTCCTCTTAAAGGATGTTTACTGGGGGATTCTGGGAGCTGAAGTCCTTCCCTCTTAAAGGATGCTGGCTGGGGGATTCTGGGAGTTGAAGTTCTTCCCTCTTAAAGGATGTTGGATGGAGATTCTGGGAGTTGAAGTCCTTTCCTCTTAAAGGATGTTTACTGGGGGATTCTGGGAGCTGAAGTCCTTCCCTCTTAAAGGATGCTGGCTGGGGGATTCTGGGAGTTGAAGTCCTTTCCTCTTAAAGGATGTTTACTGGGGGATTCTGGGAGCTGAAGTCCTTCCCTCTTAAAGGATGCTGGCTGGGGGATTCTGGGAGTTGAAGTTCTTCCCTCTTAAAGGATGTTGGATGGAGATTCTGGGAGTTGAAGTCCTTCCCTCTTAAAGGATGTTTACTGGGGGATTCTGGGAGCTGAAGTCCTTCCCTCTTAAAGGATGCTGGCTGGGGGATTCTGGGAGTTGAATTTCTTCCCTCTTAAAGGATGTTGGATGGAGATTCTGGGAGTTGAAGTCCTTTCCTCTTAAAGGATGCTGACTGGGGGATTCTGGGAGTTGAAGTCCTTCCCTCTTAAAGGATGTTTACTGGGGGATTCTGGGAGCTGAAGTCCTTTCCTCTTAAAGGATCCTTACTGGGGGATTCTGGGAGTTGAAGTCCTTCCCTCTTAAAGGATGTTGGATGGAGATTCTGGGAGTTGAAGTCCTTCCCTCTTAAAGGATGTTTACTGGGGGATTCTGGGAGCTGAAGTCCTTTCCTCTTAAAGGATGTTGGATGGAGATTCTGGGAGTTGAAGTCCTTCCCTCTTAAAGGATGTTTACTGGGGGATTCTGGGAGCTGAAGTCCTTCCCTCTTAAAGGATGCTGGCTGGGGGATTCTGGGAGTTGAAGTTCTTCCCTCTTAAAGGATGTTGGATGGAGATTCTGGGAGTTGAAGTCCTTTCCTCTTAAAGGATGCTGACTGGGGGATTCGGGGAGTTGAAGTCCTTCCCTCTTAAAGGATGTTTACTGGGGGATTCTGGGAGCTGAAGTCCTTTCCTCTTAAAGGATCCTTACTGGGGGATTCTGGGAGTTGAAGTCCTTCCCTCTTAAAGGATGTTTACTGGGGGATTCTGCGAGCTGAAGTCCTTCCCTCTTAAAGCATTGCTGACTGGGGGATTCTGGGAGTTGAAGTCCTCCCCTCTCAAACTGCTGGATGGGGGATTCTGGAAGTCCTCCCCTCTTAAAGGATGTTTACTGGGGGATTCTGGGAGTTGAAGTCCTTCCCTCTTAAAGGATGCTGGATGGGGATTCTGGGAGCTGAAGTCCTTCCCTCTTAAAGGATGTTTACTGGGGGATTCTGGGAGTTGAAGTCCTTCCCTCTTAAAAGATGCTGACTGGGGGATTCTGGGAGCTGAAGTCCTTTCCTCTTAAAGCATTGCTGACGGGGGGATTCTGGGAGTTGAAGTCCTTCCCTCTTAAAGGATGCTGACTGGGGGATTCTGGGAGTTGAAGTCCTTCCCTCTTAAAGGATGTTTACTGGAGGATTCTGGGAGCTGAAGTCCTTTCCTCTTAAAGCATTGCTGACTGGGGGATTCTGGGAGTTGAAGTCCTTCCCTCTTAAAGGATGTTTACTGGGGGATTCTGGGAGCTGAAGTCCTTCCCTCTTAAAGGATGTTTACTGGGGGATTCTGGGAGTTGAAGTCCTTCCCTCTTAAAGGATGCTGACTGGGGGATTCTGGGAGCTGAAGTCCTTCCCTCTTAAAGGATGCTGGCTGGGGGATTCTGGGAGTTGAAGTCCTTCCCTCTTAAAGGATGTTTACTGGGGGATTCTGGGAGCTGAAGTCCTTTCCTCTTAAAGGATGCTGACTGGGGGATTCGGGGAGTTGAAGTCCTTCCCTCTTAAAGCATTGCTGACTGGGGGATTCTGGGAGCTGAAGTCCTTTCCTCTTAAAGCATTGCTGACTGGGGGATTCTGGGAGTTGAAGTCCTTCCCTCTTAAAGGATGTTTACTGGGGGATTCTGGGAGCTGAAGTCCTTCCCTCTTAAAGGATGTTTACTGGGGGATTCTGGGAGTTGAAGTCCTTCCCTCTTAAAGGATGCTGACTGGGGGATTCTGGGAGCTGAAGTCCTTCCCTCTTAAAGGATGCTGGCTGGGGGATTCTGGGAGTTGAAGTCCTTCCCTCTTAAAGGATGTTTACTGGGGGATTCTGGGAGCTGAAGTCCTTTCCTCTTAAAGGATGCTGACTGGGGGATTCGGGGAGTTGAAGTCCTTCCCTCTTAAAGCATTGCTGACTGGGGGATTCTGGGAGCTGAAGTCCTTTCCTCTTAAAGCATTGCTGACTGGGGGATTCTGGGAGTTGAAGTCCTTCCCTCTTAAAGGATGTTTACTGGGGGATTCTGGGAGCTGAAGTCCTTCCCTCTTAAAGGATGTTTACTGGGGGATTCTGGGAGTTGAAGTCCTTCCCTCTTAAAGGATGCTGACTGGGGGATTCTGGGAGCTGAAGTCCTTCCCTCTTAAAGGATGTTTACTGGGGGATTCTGGGAGCTGAAATCCTTCCCTCTTAAAGCATTGCTGACTGGGGGATTCTGGGAGTTGAAGTCCACACACTTTCAAGTTCTCCAGCTTGACAAATCCTGCATTAGCTCTTAAGTCCAATTGCCTCCCTCCCTCCCCGGTAACACGGTGGGCTCTCAGCTGATGGGTTTTTTTCACTTTCTCTCCTTTTTACTGCAAGGTGTCAGACCCAGTGAGTACAGTTGTCCTCAACCTACAACTGTTCACTTTGCAAGCATTCACAGTTACAACGGACGCCCCCACTCTCCCCCAAAAGATACTTATAACGCAGTTCTGAAGTTCCATTTCCCAGGTTCATATGATTTTGTGCACCGGTCCTGCATTTATAGGTCTCAACTTATAACAGTTCACTTAGCGACTATTCAAAGCTACGATAGCAGTAGGAAAAAGCGACATGGCCATTTTCACTCTTCGTGATAATTGCAGCTCCCCCTTGGTCACTGGATGAACATTCAGAGGCTTGGCAACCAGCTCATCTTTATGACGGTTCCGGAGTTCAGGTGATCTCCTTTTGCGACCTTCGCTTTTGGGGGCGGGGCACACATGGATTCACTTAACAACGGTATGATTAATGTAACAATTGCAACAATTCACTTAAGAACCGTGTTCTTAACTTAACAATGGCCGAGCTTAACTTAACGACCATGCGAGTAACGTAACAATTGCAGCCGCTCACTTAAGAACTGTGTTTCTAACAATGACCGAGATACACTTAACGACCATGGCGAGTAACGTTAACAATAGCAGTGACTCACTTAGGAACTGTGTTGCAAACTAAATAACAGATGGGATTCACTGAATGACCGTGGCAAGACGGGTTGTAAAGCAGGGCAAAACTCACAACGATCTCACTTAGCAATGGTTCCATTATGGTCATAAGTCGAGGACTACCTGTATTCCAGGCAGGTGCTCTGATTTGATTCCCCCAGAAGCCCACTTAAGCCTGCCCTTCCCCGCGAGCCCCCTCCCCATATATCTGCCGTGGGTCCAGGACCCTTTGAATCAACATGTCAACCAGGCCAGAGGTAATATGAAGGTGGGGAGGAGAGATGGTGTGGAAGACCCTCACCCAGGACAACTACATTTGGGGAGGGGGAACCGAGGCAGCTCGGGGGCTCTATGATTCTTCAGGGTTAAAGGGGCTTCAATGGAAGGCAGCGTCTCTCGCCCAGCTCCGATTGGGTGAGGACGCGCCATTCACTGCCCCAAAGGCCGACCTGCTGGCTTTGGCGTAGCTGCCTTGGTCAGGATTCGAATTTGGGCCTGTGATTATTCTCTTCTTTGGCCACAGAGCCCCCCCCCCTTCCAACTGGCCTTTTGGGAAGCTGACTACCCGAATGGGGGTCGAAAGGGGGACTCTGAAGACCATCTAGTCCAGTGTTTCTCAACCTTGGCCATTTGAAGATGTCCGGACTTCAACTCCCAGAATTCCCCAGCCAGCGAATGCTGGCTGGGGAATTCTGGGAGTTGAAGTCCGGACATCTTCAAATGGCCACGGTTGAGAAACACTGATTGTAGCGTAAGAGGAGAAGGGAGGAAAGAAGGAAGGGGAGGGGAGGGCAAAGCAGCAGCAGGAGAATCGGAAGAGGAGGAGAGAAGCAGGAGGAGGAGGAGGAGGGAAAGCTGGAGGAAGGGACGTTTCATGACCCAACTAGGTAATATCACCCGACCGAAAGGCATTTCTAACAGCAACCCTCCCTCCTTCACGACTTCGGTGACGCGTTCCCTAGTCGGGTCACGAAACGTCTGCAAGTAACCTCCCTCCACCCACCTCCTCACCCCCGGTCGTCTCCCTAAGCTCAGCGGGGGAGATCGGAGGGTCCCCAGGATTCCTGATCTCCGGGAGGGGGGACACCCCTTAAGACAACCCGGGAATCGCTTCGCGTTCGGGCCCCCTTTTCCACGCACGTTCCCGCCCCCTCCAGGAAGGGGGAGGGGAGTGGGTGAAACCTCCCCGCCCCTTCCTACCGGCCAATCTTTGCTAGCCAAGCCCCACCCACCCTTCTAGCGGGAATATTCTCCCTCCCGTCCGCCGCCAGTAAGTGCGCTCCCAGGTGCGGCTGCAGACCACCGGCCAGGTGCGATGCACGGGCAATCGGGACGCAGGGGGCGGCCGCCCGGTTGCTGGTGCGGGTGCGCGGCTCCTCCTCTTCCTTCGGAGCCCCCGCTCGCCGCCGCCGCCGCCCCTCCGCAGCTCCAGATTCCTCCGAGACCACCTAACCCACCGCCCAGCGCAAGACAAGCCATGGAAACACCGTGGGAACCGAATTTTCAGGTAATTCGCGCTCCGGAGCGCACCGGGTCTATATCTTCTTCCCTTGCTTATCCGGAGAGATCAGGGTTATGCGAGCGACGCTCGTTCTCTCCCTTTTACTCCGGGGTGAAACGACCCTCCGAAACCCTTGCGGCGCTTTGCGTAAACTCAGAGACTCGCTCGCATCTCCCCCTCTTGGTCCTCCCAAAGAAAAAGGGCACCCCACCCCCCGGGAAAATTGGGAGGGCGGGGGGTGGACAAACAGAAAGATCTCCCCCCCCCCCCCTTTCCCCTGCTGGCAGTCAATGGGACAGTCGGGTTTGGGGATTTGTTACTTACTAACTTTGACATTTGGGTTGGTTTGTTACTTTCTCAACTCCGGGAAGCGTTTTTCTTTTTTTTTTTAAACCGCTGCTAAACTAGGAATCATGGTTTATCAGCAGAAGTGGGTTTTGTCACGGTTTCTGGTTGGGGAACTTTGGGGATTACTGTTCCCACCTGCTAAACCAGGAATTGAAGCGTTAACTAAAGCAGGGGTCCCCAACCTTTGCAACTTTAAGTCTAAAGGACTTCAGCTCCCAGACTTCGGCTTGCCAAAGTCTGGGAGCTGAAGTCCTTTAGACTTAAAGTTGCAAAGGTTGGAGAACCCTGAACTAAAGAATTTGTTTAGCATACAACCACACTGAAAGAAGGGACTTAGGACCGTGTTTCGCATTTATGTCCATTGCCTCCTCCCCATGGTCGCCTGATCAAAATTCAGACACTTGGCAACCAGTTTATATTTATGACCGTCATGCTGTCTGTTCCCCTGGGTCACACAATCCACTTTGGGGGTAAAAAATTAGTCCCCAACCTACGACCACAGTTGGCCTCGAAACATCCATTGCTAAGCTGGATGGTCCCACTGTCAATAAATTCTGAGTCAATTCCCTAATTTGGATCATATTGAAATTTTGTTAAGAGGAAAACTGAAACAATCTTGAGCGGCCAGGCCTGGAAGTTCCTTTTTCTTTTTGGACTTCAGGCCTGTCTATTATCTATGGCGGGAAAACGGGAGGAGGGATTATAGGGAGTGAGATGCTACATAGCCATAACAAAATTCTTTCTGGTAAGCCAAGGTCATGGTTTATCTCTGGAACTGGCCGGTAACTGAGTGGGTGGAAGCTGCCTGCATGGCATTGGGAGATTGGACAATGTGACGGACTTGTGGGTGTGATGGGGGGGGGGGGAGGCAAGATCTTGAACTTTCAACTGGGGACGGGGGGGGGGGGGACGGGGAGCCTTGAAGCTTTCAGATTTGGTTTTCCCAGATTTGCCAGCATGGCTCTCTTAATACATTGGAGCTTTGAGGAATCCTTTGCCTTGGGCTCTGATTTAATTTTGGTAGCTATTTGGAACCCCTGACATTGAGTTTTAGGGACTGTTGCAGTTAAAACGGCATTGAAAAAAGGGACTTATGGCCATATTTCACACTTATGACGTTGCCTCCTCTCCATGGTCACGTGATCAATATTCAGACACTTGGCAATCAGTTTATATTTATGACAGTCTCAGTGTCTCCTGGGTCACACAATCCATTTTGGCAACCCCGAGCAAAGGCAATGGGTGAATTAAGATGCACTTTGCAACTGTGTTACCAACTCACTTAATATATATGTTCACTTTGTAACATATATTTTTCCCTCAATGCTGGTCATACAACCCCCCCCCCCAACCCTCCACCCACCCCGCAATTGGGAACAGAATTTTGGTGGCTAAGCAAGGCAGGTTGCTAATAGGTGGCATCTAAAATCTTTTTTTAGCCACGATTGTTAAGTGAATCAGTGCAGTCATTATGTGAATCTGATGGCTGTTAAGTGAACCTGGCTTGCCTCTCTCTGTTGTTGCTTGTTGGAAAGTCGCAAAAGGGGATCGTACATTCATGCAGGTTGCCTACTACAGGTAGTCCTCGGATTATAATGGTTCATTTAGTTACCAAAAGTGTCTTATGACTTTTTTGCACTTATTTATCGTGGCAGTCCACGGTCACATGATCAAAATTCAGACACTTGGCAACCGATTCGGATTTATGACGGTTGCAGTGTCCCCGGGGTCATGCTATCCCCGTTTTGCAACTTTGCGACAAACCACGTTAAAGGGCAAGCCGGATTCACTTAATGGCCACCAGATTCGCTTAACAACTTCACCACTGAACTGTTGGTGGGGAAGCCGTATTTTGTTGATATCGATGTTGCTGACTTTACAATCACCGGGATTCGTTGAACAACGGTGGCGGGAGCAGTCGTAAAATGGGGAAAAATGCTTCACAAGTTTCTTCATTTAGCCACAGAAATTGGGGGGCTCTTGCGGTCATGTCTTGAGGACTTCATGTACCCCAATTTGGAGGACATGGTCGTAAGTGTGAGGACTCCCTCTTTTCAGTGGCGAACAGCCACGAAGTCAATATTTCTTAGGATTTGCTATAGAGGCTCATGTTTAGAAAACAAGGGATGAGGATTTCGATGACCTTTAGTGACCGTTTCCGCCCTTAGTGGAACCCAGCTGTCCTGCCGCCACCACCGCCGCCACCAGGATTCTTCTGGCAGCCCCCGAAGCCAGGATGCGAACCGCCGGCCCATCGCCCACCAACCGAAATCTCCTTCTGGACGTTGCTGGCGGCCATGCAGGTGATGGAGAGGAAGTTGGATGTTCACACGGGGGAGCTCCGGACGCTGCGAAGACGGGCCGATCTGGCAGAGCACAAACTCTCCGTGACAGAGAAGATGGTGGCCGACTTCATGCCCCATCTGGACGCGCTGGGGACGATGGTCCAGGCTTCCGGGCAGCTGCACCGGCGGGTGGAGAAGATGGAGGAGCGGTTGATGAGCCAGAACCTCTGGCTTCTGAACGTCCCACCAGGCAGCGGAAGGGAAACCCCGCAGGTAGAGGGATAGGATGGAGACCTCTAGCGGTATCCATAATCGTGGCTTGACCTTGGCTTGAGCAATGAAGTAGACTAGGTTCAATGGGGTTGGTGGCAGTGGCAGAATAGGGCCTGGGTGGGAGTGAGGGTTGGGGATGAGGAGGTTTTTGAACCCGGTCCTCACTTGAATCAGAATTCTGGTCTGTCTGTTTGTCTCTGTCTAATCTATCTCTCATCTCCCACTTTGTCCGTCTGTCCGTCCATCCACATCTAGCTAGCTAGCTCTCATCTCTCGTCCATCCATCCATCCATCCCTCCATCCATCCATCCATCCATCCATCCATCCATCCATCCATCCATCCATCCATCCATCCATCCATCCATCCATCCATCCATCTATCTATCTATCTATCCTCATTATCTATCTATTATATATCTATCATTTTCTGTTTTTCTCTCTCCACCTCTTTCTTTCTCTCATTATCTCTCTCTCTATCATTGTCTGTCTCTCTTCCCCTCTTTCATTATCTCTATCTCTCTGTCTGTCCATCCATCCATCCATCCATCCATCCATATCTAGCTAGCTATCTCTCATCTCCCTCCTGTCTGTCTGTATCTATCCTCATTATCTACCTATCATATATCTATCATTGTTTGTCTTTCTCTCTCCCCCTCTTTCTTTCTTTCTTTCTTTCTCTTTCTTTCTTTCTTTCATTCTTTCTTTCTTTCTCTCATCTCTCTCTCTCTCATTGTCTCTCTCTCTCCCCCTTTCTCTTTCATTATCTCTCTTTCTCTCTCTCTCTCCATCCATCCATTTATCCATCCATCCATATCTAGCTAACTAGCTCTCATCTCTCTCCTGTCTGTCTGTCTGTCTGTCTATCTATCCTCATTATCTACCTTTCATATATCTATCATTGTTTGTCTTTCCCCCTCTCTCATCTCTCTCTCTCATTGTCTCTCTCCCCCCTTTCTCTTCCATTATCTCTCTCTCTTTCTCCATCCATCCATCCTAGCTAGCTAGCTAGCTCTCATCTCTCTTCTGTCTGTCTGTCTATCTATCTGTCTGTCTGTCTATCTATCCTCATTATCTACCTATCATATATCTATCATTGTTTGTCTTTCTCTCCCCCCCTTTCTTTCTTTCTCTTTCTTTCTTTCTTTCTCTCATCTCTCTCTCTCTCATTGTCTGTCTCTCTCCCCCTTTCTCTTTCATTATCTCTTTCTCTCTCTCTCTCCATCCATCCATTTATCCATCCATATCTAGCTAGCTAGCTCTTATCTCTCTCCTTCCTGTCTGTCTGTCTGTCTGTCTGTCTGTCTGTCTGTCTGTCTGTCTGTCTGTCTGTCTGTCTGTCTATCTATCTATCTATCTATCTATCTATCTATCTATCTATCTATCTATCCTCATTATCTACCTATCATATATCTATCATTTTCTGTTTTTCTCTCCCCACCTTTCTTTCTCTCATTATCTCTCTCTCTCTGTCCATCCATCCATATCTAGCTAGCTAGCTCTCATCTCTCGCCTGCCTGCCTGCCTGCCTGCCTGCCTGCCTGCCTGCCTGCCTGCCTGCCTGCCTGCCTGCCTGCCTGCCTGCCTGCCTGCCTGCCTGCCTGCCTGCCTGCCTGCCTGCCTGCCTGCCTGCCTATCTATCTATCTATCTATCTATCTATCTATCTATCTATCTATCTATCTATCTATCTATCTATCTATCCATCCATCCATCCATCCATCCATCCATCCATCCATCTATCTCACTTGCTTTCATTCTACTCCCTGCCAACTGCCCGTGTGTGTGTGTGTGTGTGTGTTTGTGCGTGTGTGTATGGGGGGGGGTGCTTAGATATGGGATGGGTGGTCCCAGGAGCGGGGCACAATTGTTGGGGGGAGAGGAGACCACACCCTCCCCAGCTGATCTGGGATCTCCCGGCTTCTGTATTCAGGTTCCCGTGAACTTCGGCAACGTCTCAGCCTATAGCTCGGAACGGGAGTGGGAGGACTCGAACTCGGGACCGAAGGAGCGCCAGAAGACGGCAGAGTCCTTTGTTTCAATGGGTAAAGGAGTTGAGGGATTGGGGGGGGGGGGCAGGTCTCGGAGGTGACCAAAATAAATTGGGATTAGGTCTCGTCCTACCTGGAAATTTTAACGCCTGGCTCCTGGCACCTTGTGTTCGGAATCTCAATTTAGCAACGGTGGAAAAAAACCTTTTAGTCCTCAACCTATGGCCACGGTTGGCCTCAAAATGTCCATTGCAAAGCTTGACAGTGCTTTCCTGCCTCAGTTGTTCATGGCAATTCTTCCATTAGAACACGGTCGTTAAGTGAACTGGGTCCCCCCCCCTCCCAACTTGACTTTCATTGACCCTAGGAAGCTGAGACTGTCATAAATTCGAGTCAATTCCCTAGTCCGAATTTAATACAATAATACAATAATACAATAGCAGAGTTTGAAGGGACCTTGTAGGTCTTCTAGTCCAACCCCCTGCGTGGGCAGGAACCTTATACCATTTCAGACAAATGGCTATCTATCTGAAATGGTATAAGGTTCCTGCCCACGCAGGGGGTTGGACTAGAAGACCTACAAGGTCCCTTCCAACTCTGCTATTGTATTATTGTATTAAATTTGGATCATTGAAACAGGAAAACTGAAACAATCTTGAGTGTCAGGCCTGCAAGTCACTTTTTCTTTTTGGACTTCAGGCCTGTCTGTTTTCTATGGCGAGAAAATGGGAGGGGGGATTGTATGGAGTTGGGTGAGATGTAGCCATAACAAAATTCTTTCTGGAAAGCCAAGGTCATCCTTTGTCTCTGGAACTGGCTGGAACTGGGTGGGTGGAAGCTGCCTGCATGGCATTGGGAGATTGTGGGTGTGATGGGGGGGGGGGGCGAGATCTTGAACTTTCAATTGGAGGGGGGGGGAGCCTTGAAGCTTTCAGATTTGGTTTTCCCAGATTTGCCAACTTGGCTCTTTTAATACATTGGAGTTTTGAGGAATCCTTTGCCTCGGACTCTGATTTAAATTTGGATCTATTTGGAACACCTGACATTGAGTTTAGGGACCGTTGCAGTTAAAACAGGACTGAAAAAAAGGGATTTATGACCATTTTTCACACTTACGACTGTTGCAGACTGTCACATGACCAAAATACAGACACTTGGCAATGGATACGTATTTATGACGGTTGCCATGTCCCGGGGTCATCTTTTGCAACCTTTTGACAAGGAAAGTTAATGGGGAAATCTAGATTCACTTAGTGACCGGGTTAATAACTTGGCAAAGATTTGTTTAACAGCTGTGGCAAGAAAAGTCGTAAAAAGCGAGGGAAATGTGGTCATAAGACTTCCTTTAGTGGCGGGTGCCTTGAACCAATAAGGAATTTTCATGCTTTTCATTCTTTTCCTTTTCAATTTCCTTTTTCCATTTCCTTTCCTCCCTCTCTCATTCCTTTCCTTTCATTCTCTCTCTCTTTCCTTCTCCCTCCCTCCCTCCCTCCCTCCCTCCAGATCGTGCTTCGTCAAAATCTGATTCATTGTCCCTGATGGAAGCTGGGACATCTTTAAGTGATGAACACCGAAGACCCTCTGATGAAGCAGAAGACACCCAAAATGACAGAGCAGGTAATTTGCAGGGAATTCACTCCCACGTGTAACAATTGCAAAAGCATTCCCAAATGCTTTGTTTTCTGATCCCATAGAAGCTGCTGTCCTTTTGCCGGCATCCGACATAGCCGAGACAAATCCTGGAAACCTGGGTCAGCTCAGCCCCTCACCTGGGTCTTCGGAACAGGATGTGACACCCTCCTCAGATGACGGCTTGGTGCCAGTGGACAGCCAGACGGGTGCATTAGAACAGTCGGCAGAGTCTGGAACAGATGTTGCAGATTTCACCACCATCGTTGTCCAGGAAGGAGTGCTTCCTGGTGAAGCGCCATACGTGTGTCCCGATTGTGGCAGGAGCTTCTTGTACGAGGAACAGTGCGCCTTGCATCAACAATCCCATCTCCAGGTCTCTCTGGACCCCAGGGATAGTCCCACACGACATCGCCAGCCAGAGGTCAGGGCGTATACCTGTCCAGATTGCGGGCGCTGGTTCCCGCACCAGTCCAGCCTGAGCAAACACCGCCTCTGGCACACGGGCGATCGGCCGCACATTTGCGCCGAGTGCAAGAAGACGTTCCGGCTGAAAATCAACCTGCTCCTTCATGAGCGTACTCACGCAGTCACCAAAAAACCTGGCTGCTACATCTGCAGCCATTGCGGCCGGAATTTCAACCACCACTCAAATTTCTTACGACATCAGATGATCCACACTGGGGAGCGGCCGTACACCTGTGGGGAGTGCGGGAAGACATTTATCCGTAAGGAGCATCTCGCCACCCACAGACGGTTGCACACGGGTGAGAGGCCCTACCAGTGCCCGCTCTGCCCAAAGAGCTTCACCCGTAAGCAGCATCTGATGGGACACCAGCGCCTACACGAAGCGGATGCAATCTGGCTGGAGGATCATGACATTCGGATGAACGAGCATGGCCAAGGGGATGGAATCGGGGTCCGGGCAGATGATGTAGAGCCTGGACTTGGAGAAGAGACATATCCCCCTTAGGGGTAATGGTGGCCTGGAAGCAGAGTTTAGGCAGCCATTTTGAAACAAGCACAGGACTGTCTTTGGTCACATACTTGATCCCCAGCACTGGAGGCAGAAGGCCAGATCTGGGGCTTAAGACACATTGTGATAACAAGAGTGGGAAGCGAGCATGGAAGTCCAGCCCCCTGCTCAAGCAGGAGACCCTACCGCATTCTGGACCAACCTCTTCTTACTTGACTGATTCCTTGACTTTTGCTGAGACTAAGGTGCAGAGTGGGTCGAAAAAGTCAAAATGGCCACCAGCCTGATCCTGATTTTTATCCTCTCTTGCTGATACTCTTGACAGGAGGCCGTTGCCAAACATCTGAGTTTTGATTACATCGACGTGGTCATAAGTGTGAAAAATGGGTCAAGTTATCTTTTTTTCCAGGCCATTGACATTTTGAACGGTCACTAAATGGAACTGTTGTAAGTCAAGGCCTACCTGCATTGTCATTGTATAGTGTATATTGCTCAGAGTGTTTCTAAGAGGGAGAAATTGTGATAAAGAAAATAAAATAAAGTTATTAATTAAATCAGTTTATATCTTGGAAATACTATTACAATTAGTTCTTCTGCAAAGCTGAACTAACGCTTTTTATTCATTGAGGGTGTTGTGGTGGACAAAGTTGCAGGTCAATTCACACAAAGCGGGGCAGCTGGGATGGGAAATTGTTTTTTTGTGTGGTTGTGTGGATTCCTGCAAGCTAGGTCAGGTGGAGAAACAGAATAGGAAGGGACGCACAATACGTTCCACATATTTTATCCGCAGTGGGCTATTAAGAAGCCGACAGGAAAACTGTTTTGGACTTCGTTATGATACTGACAAATCCAGAAAACAAATTAAGCAATCATTAAAAAATAAAATCCAAAGTTCTCAGTTAAGGACATGTGACCGGGTTGAAAATTATTCAATTTTCAGACACAAGATGTGAAGAATCTATTGTCTGGATATAGAAAACATAGGAAGTCCTTGCGAATCACAGGAGTTTTTTGGTGAGGGACATGGTTGGGAAGTGAGTCTGGCTTTCCGGTGGGCTCTGCTCATCAGTCACAAAAGGGGGATTACATGACAACCCCCCCACTCCCCCGCGGGAAACTGTGATTGTCATAAACAGGAGCCCATGACAATAAAAGTAAAATAATATTGATTAATCTTATATTTTTCACTTACATTATTATATAAATTATAATTATATATTACTAGCTGAATATCCATGCTCTGTTCTGAAACTAGGTGATCGGGCTTGATAAAGCGACACTTACTGCTTGAAAATTAATGAGTAGCTACCATCAACCTCTCCCCTTTTTTCCCTCAGGCTCGTCCCACAGAAGACCCACCTATCACCTTCTTTCCCTCAAGTTTACCTCACAGAAGCCCCACCTATATTTTCACCTTCTCTCCCTCAGGTTTACCTCACAGAAGCCCCACCTATATTTTCACCTTCTCTCCCTCAGGTTTACCTCACAGAAGCCCCACCTATATTTTCACCTTCTCTCCCTCAGGTTTACCTCACAGAAGCCCCACCTATATTTTCACCTTCTCTCCCTCAGGTTTACCTCACAGAAGCCCCACCTATATTTTCACTTTCTCTCCCTCAGGTTTACCTCACAGAAGCCCCACCTATATTTTCACCTTCTCTCCCTCAGGCTCCTCTCCAAACTCCAAGCCAGCAGGCTAGATGAGTCATGCCCTGGCCATGCTCATGTCTAGGTTTTCAGGTTGGGAGGAGGGGGAGTAGAACGTCTAACTCCTTAGCATCAAAGCGTGTTAATAGTAATATAAGAAATACTAATGATCTGATGGTCATTTCAAAAAGTCCTTTCTTAGTGAGCGCCAAGAAGCCAAGAGGGATATGCGTGCCACATTTCAAGTTTGAAGGCATTACGGTTTCTGAGATTTCGTGATTCCTGCGTGAGTATTTTCACGTTTTTATATATATAGATACATTATTTATTGTATAAATTATGTAATATATTTCATATATTAATATATAATTATATTATTACATTATGTTATAATAGTATCAAAAAACCAAAAATACAATACATGATAATATCAGTAATATTTCATAATTTAATGTAATAATACGAATCGGGGCGAAGAGTCTGAATGTAATGAATATAAAATAATATTTATTAATCTTATATTAAATGAATAAATGAAGCCCACCCACTTTATTTATTTAATACTTTTTTAGTAGCAATTTAATATTTATTGATTTAGTAAAGAACAATTATTTGTCATGAAATATATATAATATGATAATATATAATTATATTATTACAAAAAAATACACAGATACAATAAACACAGTGTTAATAATTTAATAATACATGAATAGTTATATTAATTTATTAAATGATTAAATACTATGCATGTCATTCATTTACGAATAATATATGAATAATATATGGATAATATACATAATATCCAAAAATTATTTAATTTAATAATAGTACTAATATAAATGATTAATAGGCATACTATTTAATTATTTAATGATAAATGAATAGAATTAATATTGATCATAAATGAATACTAAGCATATTCCTCCTTCCTTTCCTTTTTTGTAAATGTGAAACAGTCATAAGTCGTTATGGTGCTGCTCTAACTGAACGGTCACTAAATGAGTGGTTGTAACTCAAGAACTGGAGGATTTCCAGGATGCAAAAGGTGGTAACTTAGAGGTTGGAAAATGGGGTACCCTGGAATTACCCCTTCTGCAGCATTGCAGGAAAAGCAGCTTCTCCCCGGTCCTCCACAACTGCAATTCCCACTCCATTCGGCGGCGGCGCTGCAGGAGGTGGGCAGAGCGGTTCGCTCTTCATCTCTGCACCACGCAACCTCCCCCAGCCAAGAGGAGAGCTTCCTGTGAAACTGCAGAGACGCTTCCTGTTCCACAGCGACCACGAGTTATTTAATACTTACTTAGTACCAGTTTAATGTTTATTTTTTTAATAATGTCTATTTTATTAAATGTACTAATATCTATTAAATATATTAAATGTAATAATATTAACATAATATTAACAAAACATTTTATTTACATTATTACATTATATAACTTATGTATTATATTTTACACATTTAGGGATGCAATGGCTCAGTGGCTAAGACGTTGAGCTCGTCGATCAGAAAGGTCCGTGGTTCAGGGGTTCGAATCTCTAGCACCGTGTAACGGAGGGAGCTCCCATTACTTGTCCCAGTTTTTTCCAACCAAGCACTTCAAAAGCACATAAAAAAGCAAGTAGAAAAATAGGGCTGTTGAGTCATGCCGGCCACATGATCACAGAGACATCTTCGGATAGTGCTGGCTCTTCGGCTTTGAAACGGAGCCCCCAGAAGTCGGGAACGACAAGCACATATGTGCGAGGGGATCCTTTGCCTTTTACATATATGTATATGCTGATCAGGATAAGAGCCAGTGGTCTGGTGGCAATTGCAGCTGCCTCACATGTAATGCTTCCCTGGTTCGAATCCCAGTAAGGGTATGGCTAGCTGATGAGAGCTAAATAGCTTGAAATAGATCTATACTAGTCTCCCTTGTTTATTTATTGATCAGCTCAAAAACCTAACACACACAATATTATAGTATTAATATTAAAATTAATGTTTTAATTGTTTTGAATGGTTATTAAACCTGGATAGTATTCACAATGGTTTTATTTTTATCTTGATTTCATTTTATTTTTATTAATCATTACATTAAATGACTTAGTCATACAGAGTTACTTAGCAAATTATATAGTTCATAGAGGCCGATGGAGAGTTCTTTGAGAGACCAGCCCATCTCTTCCTTTGAAATGCAGTATTGATCCCCTGTCAATTTCCCTCCCTCCCTCCCTCCCTCCCTCCAGGGATAGGTTCCATTTCTCGAACCGCCCGACTCCAATCGGGCCGGCTTCCCTGGAGATGAACACAAGATCAATACTGGAGGAAAAAAACAAAACGGGACCGTATAAAAATAAGTAGCAAGGGCGTTGGGTGGTGGTGGTGGTGGTGTATGCGTGACATCTGAGTGCGCGGGGGAACCGCACGTACAGCGGATCCTCGACCAGCCTGAACTCTTAGAGCGCCGGCGGTTTTGACGCAGCGGCGGAGCCCGTCTGCGCAGGCGCCGCCGGGTGGGCAAAGCTATCCGGCGGTCGCAAGGACCCCGCGGCGCTTTCTCCTCCCCCTCCCGCCTCCTCGCCCGGCTGAGCCTCGTTGTGCGGCGCTGCGCCCCGTCGCGGGCGGGGGGGGCAACAAAGGATCATGGAGGGGGGGGCGCCTGCCCAGGTGAGGTGGGGGGGTGTGGATCGCAAGGGGGGGAGAAGGGGAGGAGGGAGGGGGAGGAACCTGACGGCACCCTCCCCTTTCGGGAGCCCCCCCTCCCGAAGGCCCGTCTGACAAGGGAGCTGGGGGGGGGGGGTAGCGGGAAGAGCCGCTGGAGGCGCGTATAGAGCATGCGCCGGGGGGGGGGGTAACCGGGAAGAGCGGCGCTGAGAGCGCGCGCGGGGGGGGGGGTTATACCGGGAAGAGCAGTTGCGGGCGGGGCGGCGGGGGTGAAAGGGAAGGAGCGGCTGTTCTCGCCTGGGGACGCCACCCCCTCCGCTGGGGCAGTGGCCTGAGCTGGACTGCTGCCTTTTTCTCCTGCCCGTTTGGGGCCTGGCAGGGAGACTGTGTGTGGGGGGGTGGGGGTGGCGGTTTAGGCTTAAGCCACCCCCCCCTATAAATATATAGGGGGGGGGTTTCTTGGACCAGGGTTTGATCCCTCCCTTGGGACCCCACAGGCTGGACTGCTGCCTGCCACGCCTCTTGGGGCCCTGTCTTGGAGACTGGATGGCCAGCCCCCAAGGGCGGGCTTTGACTGAAGACCCCGCCCCCTTGAAAATGGTCCTATGCCAGTCTCTGGGTTTGACAGCCGCCCCCCCCCCCACCTTTCAAGCCCCTCCCCCGCCAGGTTGGACCACTGCCTGCCACAACCTCCTGGGGCCTGGCTTGGAGACTGGATGGTCCCTTGCAACATTGTTACTCTATTCCAGGGGTCTGCAAAGTCGGCTCTTTTAAGACTGGTGGACTTCAACTCCCAGAGTTCCCCAGCCAGCTATGCTGGCTGGGGAACTCTGGGAGTTGAAGTCCACCAGTCTTAAAAGAGCCGACTTTGCAGACCCCTGTTCTATTCCTATTTTCCTCTTCTGTTTCCTTTTCCTGTTTTTTATCCTATCCTATTCTCCATTCTGCTCTGTTTGTTCTAATTCTGTATTCTGTTCTGTATTCTTTTCTGTCCTTGAGTTACGGCCACAACTGAGCCCCAAATTTATGTTGCGCCTTTGTTAAAGGGGTTTTCCCCCGGTTTATGACTCCTCTTTCCTCGGTGGCTAATCGAACCGTTAGGCAGGCCGTTGTTAAGGGAATCAGGAAGTCGGGAGAGGGAATCCCGTCGTGACACCGTGACCGTCATACATTCGAGTCTGTTGCTAAGCCTCTGGATTTGGAGCCTGTGACCGCAAGGGGCGCTGCCACGGTCGTAAGCATGAAACAACGGTCCTAAGTCACTTTTCCAGGGCAGTTGGGACTCCAAACGGGCACTAAATGAAATGGTTGTAATTTGAGGACTAACTGTATTTTGATGAGAGATGCCAGAGCTGTCAGAGGGTGCTAGGTTTCTAAGGAAGGGAGAGAGAAAGGGAAGGAAGTAATGAATGTAGGAAGGGAGGGAGGAGGAAAGGAAAGGAGGGAGGGAAGAAGGAAGTAATGGATCTAGGGAGGGAAGGAGAAAGGAAATCAGGAGGAAAGAAAAAGGGAAGGGAACCAAGGGTAGAGTGATGTAAAGGAAGGAAGGAAAACGGAGGAAAAGAAATGAAGGGAAGAAAAGAAAGGTAGAAAGGGAAAGGGAGGGAGGGAGGAAGGAAGTATTAAATTAATTGAATGACAGAAGGAAGGTGGGAAGGGAAAGGAGGGAAGGTGGAAGGAAAAAGGGAAGGGGGGGTAGAAAGAAAAGAAGGAAGGGAGGAGAAAAGGAAAGAAAGGGAGAAAGGAAAAAGAAGGGAGTGTAGAAGAAAGTAAATGAAAAGGAAGAATGGTAGGAAAGAAACGAAGAGAAAAGGGAGGGAAGGAAGGAAAAAGGAATGAAAAGCAAGGGAGAAAGGAAAAGGAAGGAAGGGAGAGTAGAAGGACGGAAATGAAGGAAGGAAGGAAAAGGGGAGGGAGGGAGGGAGGGAGGGAGGGAATGAAAGAAAAGAGTAGGAAGGAAAAGAGGGAAGGGAATGCATAAGGAAGTAAGGACAGAAGGAAAGGTGGAGGAATGGAATGGAAAAAAGGAAGCTAAATTTCCTCTCAACCATGGAAAAATATGTTTTCTACCCTTGTTATTTTGCATGCATTTATGTTTATTTATCCAATTTATTCAGCCGCCAGTCTCTTCCCGGTTACAATGTCCCTGGGGGGAAAAAGGGGGCGACCACTGAGGACTGTTTGTGTCATGTTTAACAACCGTCGGAGCCTCAAAATTCCCTCGCTTCACAACCGACTTGTATTTACGACGGTCGCAGCGATCCTCTTTCTGACTGGCAACGTCGTCACGGGGGGGAGGGAGGGGAACCCGATTCGCTTAACATCCCAGGGCTCACGTGGTCAGCTCTCTCGACCCAAAGTCCGATTCACTTAACGAGGCTATTACTCACGTCAACGACTGGAGGGATTCACTTACCCACTGTGGCCAGAAACGTCGTAGAATGGGGCGAGAGCCACTTTAGAAATGTCCCACTTAGAAACATGAATTTGGGGTCCCTTCTGGTCATAACTTCCTGTAGTTGGCATTTTGTTTACAAAAGGATGGCACCCTTTTTATGGAATTCCCTTCTGAGGCGGAAATGTTAAAAGTGGGGAAAAATCAGACACGTTTTGATTGTATTTTAATTTATATTGTTTGGCTGTCATGCAGGCCCCTCATTTACTTTATTTTGCCTTCGATTGAATAAATTTTGAATTCGAATTGTATTTTGAGTGTTTTGTCCTTGAGTTACAGCAGCTCATTTAGTGACTGTTCGAAAGTCCCTTTTTTCAGGGCCAGACAAAGTTGGAATGGCCCTGAAAAAAATGACCGTTTTGCACACTTCACAAGCGTTGTGTTATCCTCACGGCTGATGGGATCAAAATTCAAGTGCTTGGAAACCGACTCGTATTTATGATGGTCGCAGTTACGGTAGGTGTAACTTTATACCCCATCTGGATCCAGGGATTTTCCTACACGTTTGCTTAAGTCTTGTTTTCATTTAAGCTTCCCCGAAGAAGCTTCCAGTTAATCCGAGGTTCCCTGGTAGCTAATTGTGGCTACCATTTTTGAATAAACCGGGATATTAACTGAATATAGTTATTTCATATCCTGGACTGAAAATAATAAACTCTTAGTCAAAAGGAAGACAGTTAGAAGCTTTCTGGTTTGAACCATTAGACAGGAAGGGAGGGAAGAAGGAAGAAGGAAAAAAGAGGAAGGGAAGGGAAGAAGGAAATAGTGAATGAATTGAAGAAAGGAAGGAAAAAAATAGGAAGGAAGGAAAATAAATGGATAGGAAGAGGGAAGAAGGAAGGGAGGGAAAGAGAATGAATGAAAAACAGAAGTGGAAGGGAGGGGGGAATAAATGAAGGAAGGATGGAAAAGAAAAGGGAAGGAACGAAAATGGAAGAATGGAAAAGAGGAAGGGAGGGAAGGAAGGAAAAGGGAGGGAAAAGGAAGTAAATGAAGGAAGGCAGGAAGTAAGGAGGGAAGGGAAAAGGAAACAGTGAAGAGAGGAAGGAAGGAAGGGAAAAAGAGGTTGGAAGAAGGAAGTAAATGAAGGAAGGAAGGAAAGAAAAAGGGAAGGGAAATGGAGGGAAGATGGAAGTAATGAATTAATGATGGAAGGAAGGTAGGGATGAAGGAAAGAAGGAAAAAAGGAAGGGAAGGAAGAAAAAAGGAAGAAAAGGAATGCAGGTTTTAAATTTATTTCCTTTGCCTATTAAGCTGCGATCCGATTCCTCAACACAATTAAAAACTATTTAGTCTTCCTCCTTCCAAGGAGGATAAAACCATACGTCCTAGACTTACAACCACAGCTGGCGCCAGTATTTCTGTCGTTATGAGAAGCATGTCTTAAGCAAGTCCCGGCTGTTTAAATGGCTTTTTCCCCCTACACACCTTGAGTCCTGTCACAATTGTTAAGTGAATTGTGCAGCCATTAAGCGAATCCTTGACTTGGCTGGCCTGAAGCCAGCTGGGAAGGCCGCAAAAGGAGATCCCCCGGGACTTTCCAACCGTCATAGAGTCAGTTGAGGGGAGCCTGCATGTTGGATCCCATGACCGCGTGGATGCAGTGACGGTCCTTTTTCAATACAGTTGCAACGTCAAATGGTCGCTAAGTGAATGGTTGGAAGTCGAGGACTACCTGTACTTATAATCTTCCAGGAAATTGGGGAGCCAGAAATGAGGCAGACAACAAATACATTTAGTAATAAAATCAAAATGGTGAAGGTGCCTATTTCCATATAATGCCAGTCCTCGATTTACGACCACAATTGAAGCCCAAAAATTTCTGCGGTCAAAAAACACAAGACGTTTGTTAAGGGCATTTTGCCCTCTTTTGCGACATTTCCTGTTGCGGCCGTTAAGTAAATCGTTGTGGTTTTAATTAAATCAGGGTATTGATTTAATTTAGTTATTATTTAATAATATTTTGTATTTATGTATAATTGATTTTAAATCTCTGTTCGCTGCACCGAGTCCCTTTGTGGTGAGATGGGTGCGGGTTATAAATGTGAAAAATAAATAAATAAACTGTGAGTCACATGGTTATTAAGTGAATCTGGCTTCCTGCTTATCGGAAGGTTGCAAAAGGGATTCACGGGACACTATTACCGTTGTAAATATGAGCCAGTTGTCCAGCGTCAGAATTTTGGCAGGTGGTAAGTGAAAAAAGGGTTCCTTTTTGGGGGGGGGCATTGTAACTTTGAGTGGTCATTAAATGAACCATCGTATGTTGAGGACCAACTGCCAGGCAGAACGGGGACACATGGCATCATAAGCAGCGGTGCACCACTGGTACCCTAAACGTGTCCCCTCCATCCTCCCCAGCAGGCATCTCAACGGGATGCAGCGCCCGCCCGTCGTCTTCTGCCGACGCCCACCGATTCCGACCCAATCTTCGACCGGGAAGACCAAGCGGCCGAGATCGCTCTAACCTTGGTGGCCTCTTTCCAAGCCATGGAGAAGAAGGTGGATTTGCACACCACCCGCCTGCTGGACCTGGAAGGCAGAACCGGGACGTTGGAGAAGAAGGTTCTGGATTGCGAGAAGACGACGGGGGAGATCGGCGGCCGGCTGGAGAACAAGTGGGCCGCGTTGGGGACCCTCATTCAGGAATACAGCCTGCTGCAACGCCGCTTGGAAAACATGGAGAACCTGTTGAAGAACCGCAACTTCTGGATCCTGCGCTTCCCGCCGGGCTCCAAGGGAGAATCCCCGAAAGTAGGTTCGGCTCGCGATATTCGTCCCGGGAGTCCTGAGGGATGAGACGTTGACTCAGATTGGGAGATTCCAACTCCAGGGCTGTGGCACCAGATAGGTCCCCAGCTCCCCACCGGTCCTCACATCCCTGTCCTGGTCCTCACCCCTGCCCCGATCCGTATCCCTGTGCCGGTCATCGTCCCTGCACCGGTCCGCAGACTGGCGCTAGTCCTTAGCTCGCTAGGAATCAAGTCGCACATACGAGCGAAGCCACCAGAAAACGTTGAGGAACCAGGCGGCCGGCAAAATAATGCAGGGGTCCCCAGCCTGTGGTGCACTTCAGAGCTAACCGCTGTTGGGCCTTGTGAGGAGGAGGCAGGCGGTCCAGATGGCCTCGCTCGCATCTTCGTTGCAAGTGCCCATGGATCCACTCATGTGCCTCTGCAAACGTCTGGGCGGCTCTGTGTGAGGACACAGGTGGACATGCTCTGAGCTGTACCCCCCACCCCCAAAATGCCCCCACCTCCCTCTGTGCCACCAACATGGATGAACGGACAGAACCTCTTTTGTCCGTTGTGTGGTTTTCTTGCACATCGCGCCACAACCCCAGATGCAGGGTGTCGATTCCTAGAACCAGCCAGCTTCGGGCTTCCGTTACAACAGGGGTCCCCAACCTTTGCAACTTTAAGTCTGAAGGACTTCAGCTCCCAGAATTCTCCAGCCAGCTTTGCTGGGTCAAATAGAGCAGGGGTCCCCAACCTTTGCAACTTTAAGTCTGAAGGACTTCAGTTCCCAGAATTCTCCAGCCAGCAAAGCTGGAGAATTCTGGGAGCTGAAGTCCTTCAGACTTAAAGTTGCAAAGGTTGGGGACCCCTGCGTTAGAAGACGGGTGTCAAACTTTCCATGCCACAGGAGATGTCGCGACATTTTTTCCCCTTTACGGAGCTGGGGTGGGCGTTGGCCTCCATGTGAGGCATCTGTGTCCATGGGGCGCCCGTTTGACACCCCCTCCCCCCCATCCTGCCTTTGATTGTTCCAAGTGGGATTAGACACCCCGGTAATTTTGTCGGGGGTATAGAAGCGCCCGGCATGTCTTCAAGGCAGTAGAGAAAAACAATAACAGAGGTAGTCCTCAACCTATGGCCATAATTGAGCACAGAATCTCCGTTGCTAAGTGAGGGAGCGGAGCACCTAAGAGGTTAAATCAGTAACCGCGGTTAAGCGAACCTGGCTTCCCCATTGAGTTTGCTTGTCGTATGTCAGTAGGGCAACACGGTTGGCGTTCCACAAGAAGGGACACCCTCGGGGGCTGTGTGGATGGTTGACACGGGCTCTGGCGGTCTTCTTAAAGCCCAGGTGGCTCTTGGAGAGGTCGTCCTGATGACAGGGGCTGCTGGGCATGGTGCGCCAGGGGTTGGACTAGATGACCTGCAAGGTCCCTTCCAACTCTGTTAATTTCCACACAGAGCACGGCCTGAAGCATTTACGTATGAACGGGATGCGCTACCTGCCCCGTGGCGCCTACCGTGATCCAATATGTTGGAATGGCCGTATCTCCTAGCTCTCTTCCTCAACCCTGGTGGGATGTGAGGACTTCAACTCCCAGGATTCCCCAGTCAAGGGAACGGCCTTCTCACCTTGTTTCCCCAGGATAAACCTAGGCACCCATAGCATAGAGCAGGGGTCTGCAAAGTTGGCTCCTTTAAGACTGGGGGACTTCCAGAAACACAAAGGACCTCACAATCCCTTCTCCTGTCCCTCATTTTATTCCTCCTCCTCCTCTCTACAAACCCCATTCCCTTCTAGCACTGATGATGTTACCTAGTTGAGTCATGAGATGTCCGAGAAAACCACCCAGCTCAGGGAACGCCCGAGAGCCCCTTGTTTCAACCCTCAGCTCCAAATCTTCTCCTTTATCGAGAATGAGCCATATTTGCTCTGCTGGCCTTGGATCTGACAGGGAGGGAAGGAAGGGAAGGAATGGAGGGAGGGAGGGAAGGAGGGAGGGGGGAAGGAAGGGAGGGAAGGAAGGAAGGAGAAGGGAGGGAGGGAGGGAAGGAATGGAGGAAGAAAGGGAAGAAGGGAGGGAAGGGAGGGAGGGAAGGAAGGAAGGGGAGAAGGAAGGAAGGAATGGAAGGAGGGAAGGGAGGGAGGGAGGGAAGGAAGGGGGAGGGAAGGAAGGAAGGAAGGGTGTGGGGCTCCTTGGTGCTCTGTGAGCTGGGTGGTTTCCTTGCAGATGTTTCATGACCTAACTAGGGAACAGTATCAGTGCTACTTGAAGGAAAGAAGAATGAATGGAAGGAAGGAAAGAAGGAGAGAGGTTTTAATTTTCACTGTCAGGTGTTTAATGCTGACTTCTGTGATTCCAGGTGCCAGTGACCTTCGATGACATGTCGGTCTACTTCAACGAGAAGGAATGGGAGAAACTGGAAGAATGGCAGAAGGAACTCTACAAGAATTTGATGAAGGGCAACCACCAGTCCTTGGTCTCTTTGGGTAAGGGGGCGCAACTCTTGCGCCAGTTGGGTGGGTGGGCGGGCTGTAATTAACCTGGGATTAAGGAGAGATATCCTAAGAGTGGGGACAATTAACCAGTGGAACTGCCTGCTACCAGAAGTTGTGGGGTTTTTTTTATCACTGGAGGTTTTCAAGAAGAAGACTGGACAGCCACCTGTCTCAAATGGTCTAGGGTTGCCTGGTTGAGCAGGGGGCTGGACTAGATGACCTCCAAGGCCCCATAACTCTGTCATACCATGATTCGGTAATAGTCTCCTGCTTGAGGAGGGGGCTCCCTCCCTCCCTCTCTCTCTCTTTCTTTCTTTTTCTTTCCCTCCCTTCCTTTTCTCTTTTTTCTCCTTCCTTCCTTTCGTCCTTTCTTTTCTTCCTTCCATCATTAATTCATTACTTCCATCTTTCCTCCCTCCCTCTTTTCTTTCTTTCTTTCTTTCTTTCTTTCTTTCTTTCTTTCTTTCTTTCTTTCTTTCTTTCTTTTTCTTTCTTTTTCTTTCTTTTTCTTTCTTTCTCTTTCTTTCTTTCTTTCTCTCCTTTCTCTCCTTCCTCTCTTTCTTTCTTTCTTTCTTTCTTTCTTTCTTTCTTTCTTTCTTTCTTTCTTTCTTTCTTTCTTTCTTTCTTTCTTTCTTTCTTTCTTTCTTTCTTTCTTTCTTTCTTTCTTCTTCCTCCCTCCCTCTCCTTCCCTCTCCTCATATCTCTATCATCTGCTTTAAGTGCCCAGGGGCACAACATGCTGTGTTTCTCAAGGATACCTGATGCTTCCCTGCTTCTGAATCTCCCCATACCACACACACACCGTGCATTTTGAACCCGAGTATGGTCCTACATTTGAGGGCTGACCCCTCTGTTTCCCCCCCGCAGATTATGCCATTTCCAAGCCGGGCGTGCTGTCCCAGACCGAGCGGCCGACGGAGCCCTGCCATGGAGGCGATCAGGACGCAGAAGAGCAGGGGAGACTTCCAGACGCCACAGCAGGTGAGTTTCCGCCTCTGCTGGGAAGAGATTTCCAAGGAAGTTAAATGAAATTATCTTTAGATCCGGCGGGGATGAATCGAGAAGGAGATGAATCTCATTTCACCCGAAGACTCCAACTCCCAGAATCCCCCAGCCAGCCGTGCTTTAAGAGGGGAGTGGATTGCTCCCAGAATTGTTAAGGGAATCTGGCCTCCCCCATTGACCTTCTTTGCCGGAAGGTCGGAAAAGTCGATCACATGACCCCGGGGACAGTGCTGCCGTCATAAAGATGAGTCAGTTCGCCCAGCGTCTGAATTGTGACCACGCCCGCACAATGGTCGTAAGCGTGAAAACGGCCCTAAGTTGCTTTTTTTCAGGGCCGTTGTAACTTTGAACGGTTGCTAAGCAGACCGTCGTAAGCCGCAAGGACCACCTGCACCGTGACCGATCGAAGCTTTTCTGACCCTTTCCTCCCTACAGCTGGCATCAGGGTGGTGATCAAAACGGAGGAGCCCCATTCCGACGAATGTCCTGGAGATCTGGAGCAACATCAGATGTCCGGGAGTTCGGAGGGAGATTTCCAAGGTTTGGACCCCGAAGCCCCCTGCGGCAGCCCCTACAGCGCGGCCACGCCCTTGGGAAACTTTGCCGGGAACAACCTGGAGGAAGGAAGCGAGTACGACGTGAACTTTGGCGAGATCAAGAGAGTCACTGTGCAGCACAGCAACTGCACGGGTGAGTAGAAGGTTCCCCAGCTGGCAGAAGACCCCTCCCCTTGTCTAAACCCCCCCCCCAGAAGACCCCCCCCAGAAGACCCCAGAAGAGGGGCGGACTACAAGTCCCAGAATTCCTCAGCCAGTGCCTTTTAAGAGGGGCAGACTTCAATTCCCAGAATTCTCCAGTGGGCTTTAAATGGGGTCGACTTGAACGCCCGGAATTCCCTAGCTAGCAGGCTTTGGTCGTAAGTTGAGGACTACCTGTACTTAAATATCTCGAGAGACTCTGGAAAGTTTTACAGAGTTTCTATGTTTGAGTATTCGTCGCAGGAGGTTTTGAGCCCTAAACCAGGGGCCTCCAACCTTTGTAACTTTAAGTCTGAAGGACTTCAGCTCCCAGAATTCTCCAGCCAGCTCTGGGAGCTGAAGTCCTTCAGACTTAAAGTTGCAAAGGTTGGAGACCTAAATGGTTTCTCTTCTTGCCGCACGATGCTTGATTCACACCTCTGAGTTTCTTTTGCTTTTCTGTCTTTTGTTGCAAGATGACGGGATTGTAATCAAAATGGAGGAGGAAGAGGAGGAGGAGGAGGAGGAAGAAGAAGAGGAAGAAGAAGAGGAGGAGGAAGAGGAGGAGGAGGAAGATCCTGTCAGCTTGGAGACCAGGGGGTTGTTTTCGTCCCGGGCCGAGCCACCCTGCTCCCTGACCTGCAACGTGGAGGCTCTGCGGGAGGAGCAGAGGGTGACCAAACCACCCCGGCCCACCGTGGGAATCTGCGCCCCGCTCTGCGAGAGAGACAATAGCGTCGAAACACGGCCGGTCACCCTGCAGCAACGAAACCGGACGCGCGAGCGGCCGTACATCTGCCCAGACTGCGGCAAGAGCTTCATGCTGCGGATCAACTACATAATCCATCAGCGTAACCACCTCAAGGAAGGGCCCTACGAGTGCCACGCCTGCGACCTCAGCTTCCGCATCAAGCAGCAGTACCTCCTGCACCAGCGGCTGCACACGGCACGGCGGGGGGTGGCTCCTCCGCCCCGCCGCGGACAGAACTACGCTAACAAGCGCGGCTTCAAGCAACAGCCCCAGCCTCCCCCGCCGCCCGGCAAGCCCTACAAGTGTAGCGAGTGCGACAGCAGCTTCAGCCACAAGTCGAGCTTGAGCAAGCACCAGATCACGCACGTCGGCGAGCGCCCGTACACGTGCGGCGAGTGCCGGAAGAGCTTCCGGCTGCAGATCTCGCTGGCCATGCACCAGCGGGTGCACGCCGGCAAAACCGAGCTGTCCTTCATCTGCCCACAGTGCGGGAAGGCCTTCAGCCGGCCCTCCCACCTGCTGCGACATCAGCGGACTCATACGGGCGAGCGGCCCTACAAGTGCAGCCAGTGCGACAAGACGTTCAGCGAGAAGTCGAAGCTGACCAACCACTACCGGGTGCACACCCGCGAGCGGCCCCACGCCTGCAGCGAGTGCGGCAAGGGTTTTATTCGCAAGCACCACCTGCTCGAGCACCAGCGCATCCACACGGGCGAGAGGCCGTACCACTGTGCCGAATGCGGGAAGAATTTCACCCAAAAGCATCATCTGCTCGAGCACCAGCGGGCGCACACCGGTGAGCGGCCCTACCCATGCACGGAGTGCGCCAAGTGCTTCCGCTACAAGCAGTCGCTCAAGTATCACTTGCGGACACACATGGGGGAGTGAGAGGCCGTCTCTGTTTCCTGCCCCCTCCCCCAAAAGCTAGCCCCGGCATTCAGGGACAGAGGACTTAATCTGGAGGAGTGGGAAGGGCGCGTCCTGCAGAGATGCCTACCTCTCTGCCCACTGAATCGGGGTCCCTCCCTCCAAGCTAGTAACGGGTTTCTGGCTCAACTAATCTTCATCTCTTCTGGCACCGTAACCTTGATGGACACAAACTATATTCTCCAAGCTTCTGGCTTCCTTGACCCCTCCTCCCTTCCCCCTTCTGTTCTTTTTGATAATAAAAGTGGAGCCTGATTTTATTTGGTAAGCATCTGCTTGAACCTTCGGCTTCCTTTCCTTGGTTATTGGGGGGCGTGGGGGTGGGACCTCCTGAAAATACCGGTGGGAAGGGCACAGCTGTCGGTAGTGGGGATGATGGGCTGCAGGGAAGGCCTCGGAGCAATTTGTTCCTAGGATCCCGGAGTCTTCAGAATTGAGTGCGGAAAAGGATACAGCCCAGCCTTCCTTCCTTCAGTTGTATAGTTATCCCTTGAGTTACGACCACAATTGAACCTATCATTTCTATCACTAAGAGAGACAGGGATGCGAGCTTTGCCCCATTGTACGACCCCGTTTGCCGCAGTGGTTAAATGAATCCCTGCAGCTGTTCAGATAGTAATTCTTCGCTTACTATCTGAACAGCTGCAGTTACTACTAGTTGTTACTACTAGTTCAAGAGTAACAACTCTTCCGATAGAATTGTTCGGTGAATCTGGCTTCCCCATTGACTTTACCAATCGGAAGGGACCTCGGGAGTCTTCCAGTCCCTTCCCTCTGCTCAAGCAGGAGACCCTTGAAGAATCATAGAATGACGAGAGACGGAAGGAACCTTGGAGGTCATCTAGTCCAACCCCTTGCTCAAGCAGGACATCCTGAAACGTTTTAGAGAAACGGCTGCCCGATCTCTTCCGGTAAACTAACCCAGAACCTCTGGAGTTGCTTGTCACAAGGTTGCCATAGGGCTTTACTTGACCCTGCGTAAGGATGAACCGGTTCGAATTTTGATCACATGACCATAGGGGGGGGTGCTGCAACGGTCATAAGTGTGAGAAACAATAATAGGTCATTTTTTTCAGAGGCATTATAACCTCGGTTACAAAACAAACAGCTGTAAGTTGAGGACTGCCTGTTTATTTGGGGGGGGGGGTTTGCCAATGGAAGGCTTGGTTATATTTTGTTTTTTTCTTGGTTTTTGTTGCACTTGAGAGATTTATTGTTTTTTAAAATCCTTTCTCTGGAGGGAGGGAGAAGGTTTTGTAGTTAAAAAGGGACGCATGAAACGTTCCCTTTAAATCAGTGTTTTTCAAACATGGCCACCTTAAAATGTGTGGACTTCAACTCCCGGAATTCCCCAGCCAGGCATTTATTTCTTTGTTCCAGGAAGATGGTGGACTCACCAAGGGCTCCTCTCCAATCCTGCCCGTCTGAACTCTAAAGTTAAGGACGTTCAACAGTGATTAAGAAAAGGGATGCTTTTATGGAACATTAGCAGATCCTTGGTTGGCGGCATTTGATCCCAACTCTGAGCTGCTCAGTTCCTATTGGCTCCTACAAAACCATGATTCCTGCATGTTAATCCATCGATCAATCAGAACAGAACTGGAAGGGACTTTGGAGGTTGTCTAGCCCAACCCCTTTGCTCAAGCGGGACACCCTGTATCATTTCAGACAACTGGCTCCCCAGTCTCTTCTTAAAAACCTCCAGTGTTGGAACACCCACAATTTCTGGTGGCAAGCAGTTCCACCAGAAATCAAGGGGAGGGGTCTTCTCTGGGGGCCTTAGGCAAGGGGTGGGATCTTCGGGGGGGGGGGGGCTGAGGCAAGGGGAGGGATCTTCTGGGGGGGTCAGGGAAGGGGGGGCTTCAGGGAAAGGGTCTTCGGGGGGGTCTTTAGGCAAGGGGAGGGGTCTTCGGGGGGGGGCTGAGGCAAGGGGTGGGGTCTTGGGGGGGCTGAGGCAAGGGGAGGGGTCTTCTGGGGGGGTCAGGGAAGGGGAGGGGTCTTCGGGGGGGCTTTAGGCAAGGGGAGGGGTCTTCGGGGGGGCTTTAGGCAAGGGGGGGGGCTGAGGCAAGGGGAGGGGTCTTCGGGGGGGCTGAGGCAAGGGGAGGGGTCTTCGGGGGGGGCTTCAGGGAAGGGGAGGGGTCTTCGGGGGGGGGCTTCAGGGAAGGGGAGGAGTCTTCGGGGGTTGCAAAAACCAGGCAAGAAACGCCAGGCAAAGCAACCGGAAGTGGCTTCTGTTGTTTGGTTTATTTCCGGGACTCCGCTCTAATTTCCAAATTCCGTCTTCCGCCTTCTGTTGCGCAGGCGCGCCGGTTTTCTTCGCCCCGCCCTCGGCCCTCCCGCCAGAGGCGGCGCTGCTGTTTCCTCCGGCCGCGCAAGGGGAAAAAAAAACCAACAACTTCCTTTGGCTGCGCATGCGCTGTCCCTTTCTCTCCCTCCCTCTCTCTTTCTCTCTCTCTCTCTCTCCGGCCGCTCAAGGGAAGCCTCCTCCCCACCCCTCCCTCCCTCCCTCCCTCCCTCGAAAGGCCCCGGCCCCGCGCATGCGCGCCATTCTTCGTTCGCCGCTCGCTCGACGTCTCCGGTGGGTAAGTGCAGCTCGTCCCCCTCCCGCCGCCACCGCGACCCCCGTCCCTCCAAGGCGCCCCCCCCGGGCTCGAAACTGATGGGGCAGAGGCTGTTCGTGAGAAGGGGGTGCTGGGCTGCCCCTCCCTTCTCCTCGCTGGGGAACAAAGGCCGGGCTTGAGTGGGGGGGTCGCCCTTACCGGGAGGGAGGGGCTCCCTCGGCTGACCTTTGACCCCCTGGGGGACACGACCCCTCGGCCTGGGGGGCTTCTGGCTTCCCCCAAAAAGTGGGGAGTTGGGGGGGGATGGGGGTGGTCCTCGAGGCCTAGCGAGGCCTGGTTTGCTCCTGTTGGGGGATGATGGGAGTTGTTGTTCTGCCCCTCCTCCACTGCGGGGCGTTTTTGCTGGGTCTCTCCAGAAGTGGGGGTGGGGCTGGGGTTGGAAGTCTTAAAAGGCCTACCAAGGCCTGGCCTATCTCAGTTGGGGGATGATGGGTATTGTAGTTCTCGCCCAGAGGGAGCCTCCCTCTGAATTGTGGGGTGGGGGGGTTGCTTGTCTCCCCCAAAGTTGGGGGTGGCTCTAAAGGCCCAGCAAGGCCTGGATTGGCCTGGTGGGGGATGATGGGAGTTGTAGTTCTGTCCCAAGGAGAGCCTCCTCCTAAATTGTGAGGTAATCTTGAAGGGCCTAGCAAGGCTTGGCCTGCCGCAGTTGGGGATGATGGATATTATAGTTCTGGCCCAGAGGGAACCTCCTCCCCCTGTGCAAGGGCAGCTTGCTTAGCTCCCCAGAAGTGGGTGCTGAAGGACTAGCAAGGCTTAGTCTGCTGCAGTTGGGGACGATGGGGGTTGTAGTTCTGGCTTGGAGGGAGGTGCTTGGGTTGGGGGGTGGGTGGGAGGCGTATCCTGGTTGCTCTTCTCTTTGGGGAGGGGCAGCTGAGTTCTAGTGCTTCCTTAGTTGGGAAAGCCAGCTGGGTGACTTTGAGCCAATCACCAAGAGACTGGGAGTTCTAGTTCTTCTTTAGGTCTGAGAGCCAGTTGGGCGACTTTGAGCCAATCACCAGGAGACAGTGAGTTCTAGTTCCGCCTTAGGCCTGAAAGCCAACTGGATGACTTTGGGCCAATCACCAGGAGACGGTGAGTTCTAGTTTTTCCTTAGGCCTGTGAGCCAATTGGGTGACTTTGGGCCAATCACCAGGAGATGGTGAGTTCTAGCCCCACCTTAAGCATGAAAGTGGGCTGGATAACTTTGATCCAATCACCAGGAGACAGTGAATTATAGTCCTGCCTTAGACATGAAAACCGGCTTGGTGACTTTGTGCCAATCACCAGGAGACAGTGAGTTCTAGCCCTACCTTAGGCCCAAAAGCCAACTGGATGACTTTGACCCAGCCACCAGGAGACAGTGAGTTCTAGTCCCACCTTAGGTATGAAAGCCAGCTGGGTGACTTTGGGCCAATCCTTCCCTCTGAATCCAGCCCACCCCACCGGATTGTTGTGGGGAAAATAGAAGTAACATTAAACCCCGTTGCTGTCTTGTGTTATTTTTAAAAATACTGGTCCGCAGGTGGGATATATAGAAAGGAAAAGGAAAATATAGAAACGAGTCTCCGTTGCGCATTGTTGCTTCTCACACCCGCTTCCTCATCCTTACAGCGACCAGGTGAACGTCGCTCTTCAAGGACCTGGGTCAAGCCAGTCCCATAGTTGCCCTCAAGCGAGAGATGATGGAAGGAGCTTCTCCGTCTCAGCTCTTCCTTTCTGCCAAGGCAGTTGTGTAAAAAGAACACCGTTGTGTTATGGGACAGTGAGAGCGGTTAACACAATTTGAAGATTTTTTGTCGCCCATAAATTATTTCAGGTAAAAAACAACAAAAAAACCACACTAAGCAGGTATTTTTTCCTTCTAATGTCACTCTTTCTTACCCAACATTCTTTAAACCTCACTTAAAAGTAGGAACAGAGTGAGTCCTCGCCTTACGACTGATGGAACCCATCCGTCATTAAACGAGACAGTTGGGAAGTGAGCTTTGCCCCATGTTCACTACCTTCCTTGCCCCCATCATTCAGCGAATCACTGCAGCTGTTGTTAGGTTCTTCAGAGAATCCGGCTTCCCCCTTGGCTTTGCTTGTCCAAAGGACGCAAAAGGGAAACCATCATAAGTATGAATATGTGGCAATGACAGATGCTGCAGCAGTGTGAAAAACAGGTCCTGCAGTCTCTTTTTTCCCACTGCTGTTAAATCTTGGTCAGTAATTGAGCTGTTGAAAGCATCGCTTCTGAGGCTCTTGATATTAAAACCCTAGTAGATCCCCAGATTTTCATCGTTAAGTGAATTTGGTCCCATTTGATGACTTAGCTCGCTGCTGATAAGTTCATCACCAGGTTGTGAAATGAATCTGGCTTTTCCCCTACGGTCAGAAGGCCGCAGAAGGGGATCATGTGACCGTCGTAAATATGAATCCGTTGCCCCACATCCGAATTTTGATCCCTTGAATGGTCATAATTCATAATGGCCGATTCGCTCCCACAGAGAGGGACTTCTCCTGGTGCCGTCCACTAGGCTATGCCAGGGGGCGACGCCCAGGGGAAGGGCCATCTCTGTGGCAGGCCCAACCCTCTGGAAGGACCTTCCCCCCAACATTAGAACAACTACGGACCTCCGCTCCTTCGGTCAAAAACTGAAAACACACTTCTTCTGCTTGGCCGGCCTAGGTTAGTCTTCCGTTTATTAATTGGGTTTTTAAGGAGTTTAGCTTTTTAGTATTTTGGGTTTTAGCACAGGGATAAATGGTTTAATTTTCTATTTTGTCTATCTATATGTATTTTAATGTCCTTATTTTTTAATTTCCCTGTGCACCGCTCCGAGTCCCTTTGGGGAGAGGAAGCGGTCTTTAAATTAAATATTATTATTATTATAACCATGAAACAGGGTGATGTCACATTTTTGAGCTTGAAACAATTGCTAAACAAGTTATATTTCGCCTCCTGCTTTTGTACATTTGTATTTTGTGGCACAGAGTTCAAATTATCTCGTGTTTGTGTGTGTAAGTAATTGTTATACATTGCAACGGCGTCAGAATGAAAAAAATATATCTTTATTTCTATTCTGGAGGAAATTAGCCTAAGAAATTCAGATTAATTCCATGAAATCTCTGTTTTCTGCCATTTGTTCGAAACAATGTCGTGTTTCTTGCTTGGGCGGGTGGTGGGTGGGTGGGTGTTGCACTAGATGACCTCCGTGGTCTCTTCCAACTCTGTTAATCTATGAAATCTTTAAATTTATCCCTACCAGGGCTATGAATTATTTGAATATTATGGATATGACAGCTATTTTAAGGGGGGGGGGGATACAAAAATTCAAACTCAATTAAGATGTTACCCTTGCAGTATAGATAGACCGCAATTGAACTTTGGATTTTTTTTCTGAATGAAAGGATAGTGGTTTCCCCATTTTATGACCGTTCTTGCCAGGGCTGTTAAGCGAATCACTGCCATGGCAAAGTTCGTTGTTAAGTGAAGTGGATTTCAGTAGTTGGAAGATTGCGAAAGGAGAATCGCATGACCAACCCATCTCTGGGTCCCTGCGATTCTCATAAATGCAAGTTGGTTGCCAGGATCGTGTGAGACACTCCCCCTCCCCCCTTGGGACCCTGAGACTGTCATTTAATATGAGTCAGTTTTGCTGAGCGTGTTAATTTTGATGGACATAAGTGCGAAAAATGGTGGCCTTTTTTCAGCACTGTTGTACATTCCAATGATCGCTAAGTGAACCATCTTAAATTGAGGACATTAGCTATCTGCTAATGCAGGGGTCCCCAACCTTTGCAACTTTAAGTCTGAAGGACTTCAGTTCCCAGAATTCTCCAGCCAGCTTTGCTGCCTGGAGAATTCTGGGAGCTGAAGTCCTTCAGACTTAAAGTTGCAAAGGTTGGGGACCCCTGGTTTATAGGATGATAAAAGGGGCCTTTGTTGAATGACAAAAGGGTGGGACATCTCCCCACTTTAACCTGGTTTTAGTGAAAAGCTCTGCTTTGGTGCACAATGCTCGCAAACAAGACCCCCACCCCCACCCCATTGGCAGGATTCTTTCATTCAAGTGTCCCTCTGTGGGAAAAGAGGCTTTCTTACGATCCATATCACATTGATGTTTGAAAAAGATTTATGTCTTTGTGAAGAGGGGGGAGTGTATTCTCTAGCACAGGGGTCTCCAACCTTTGCAACTTTAAGTCTGAAGGACTTCAGCTCCCAGACTTCTCTTTGCTGGCTGGAGAATTCTGGGAGCTGAAGTCCTTCAGACTTAAAGTTGCAAAGGTTGGGGATCCCTGTGCTAATGAATGTAGACAAAAGGAAATGAGAAAGCACTCAATAATTTAAATTTTTGTCTCTTACCAGGAATGTGGTTTTTTTTTAAAAAACTAAACGATGAAGTGCAAATAACTATAACACAAACAAAGAAATAATACTGTTGGATATCATGTTTGTATGTCTGTCTCTCTTGCTCTCTCTCTGAATAGAGCTGGAAGGGACCTTGGAGATCTTCTAGTCCAACCCCTCCCCCTCCCCAAATGAGATCAATACCATTCAGAATAACAGAGTTGGAAGGGGACTTTGAGGTCTTCTACTCCAACCCCCTGATCAAGCAGGGGACTCTACATCATTCAGAACAAAAGAATAGCAGAGTTGGAAAGGCCCTCAGAGGTCTAGTCCAACCTGAAGCAAGTCAAAATAATTGATTCCACTTAATTTCGGGGCCCTTGCTCCGCTCTGGCCTTGGTGGTTGTCTTTAAGACCTTTTACGATCCAGCTGGATGACATCACTTGTGGCTGAAGGGAGTGGGCTTTGCGGACAGGAGGAGGAAAACCACTCCAGAGTCCTTGGTCCACTCTGAGCCTCTTTGTTTTCTTGCAGACATTTCATGACCCAACTAGGGAACATTATCAGTGCTAGGGGGGTGGAGAGGACTAGAAGGGAGGGGGGTTGCAGAGAGGTAGAGGAGGGCTGTGGGGGACTTTGGTTCTTCTTGAGATTGGCTGTTTTCTTGCAGGTGTCTCATCACCAAACTAGGTAACATCATCAGTTTTAGGAAGCAGTGAGTTCTTATTGATTTCTTTTAAACAAACAAACTCCGCTCGCTCTTAGCACTGATGATGTTCCCTAGTTCGGTGGCGAAACATTACGGGAAAAACCACCTGGTCCAGCTACTCAACAACCACCAGGGCCACCAATCCTATCTCCTTTTGCTACGCTTTAAGCGGCTTTTCTCTCTTTGTCAATAAAGAATTCCCGGATTGGAAGATGGAGTCCCGCCAGCCAGTCCCTCTCCTCCCCGAGCAGACTTTTGACCGGGAGGTCAAGCAAAACATGGCCGAGCTTTCTCTCTGGACCGTCGTGGCCGCCATCCAAGCGGTGGAGAGAAAGGTGGACGCTCATGCCAGTCGGTTGCTGAACCTGGAACGCCGTGTGATGACCAACGAGAAAAAATACGTAGATTGCGAGAATGCCGTGGTGGACTTTGGCAACCAGATGGAATGCAAGTTGACCGCTCTGGGCACCTTGATCCAGGAATACGGGCTGCTCCAGAGGAGGCTGGAGAACATGGAGAACCTCTTGAAGAACCAGAACTTCTGGATCCTCAGACTTCCCCCTGGATCCAAGGGAGAAACGCCCAAGGTTAGAGGATTGGGGTGGGAGTTGCTTAGGTTTCCTTGCAGGGTTTGCAATCATTGCAAAACCTCTTAATTTGGAGGGTGTTAGAGGAATTGAGGTGGGGGGTGGGGGTTCCTTGGTGCTCTCTGAGCTCGGGGTTTTTCTTGTGGACGTTTCATGACCCAGCTAGGTAATATTAGTGTGAGAAGAGAGTGGGGTGTCATGGTTCCAAATAGCATCCAAAAGTAAATCAGAGTCCAAGGGAAAGTATTACTTGAAGTTCCAATTTATTGAAAGACACCTATTGGGTCTCTGAATCTGAAGGCTTCCCAGTTCCCCTCCACCCCCCCCACCCCCCATTTGAAAGTTCAAGATCTTTTTCCCCCACACCCACCAGTCCATCCCATGGCCCAATCTCCCCCTGCCACGCTGGCAGCTTCCACCCATCCAGCTGCGGTCAGGTGCAGAGATGCAGAGACAAAGGATAACCTTGGCATTTGGGAAAGGAATTTTGTTTTGGCTACATCGCATGTAGCTCCGCACAATCCCCCCTCCCGTTTTCCCACAGTAGAAAAGTCATAATAAAATAATAGAAAGGCCAAGGATGCAAGAGGAATGGGGCGGTTGGATAGAAGAGCAGGAGGAAGATAAGGGCTTTGAGGCACTGGGAGCTCTCTGAGCTCGGTAGTTCCTCTTGCAAATGTTCCATGGCCCAACTAGATAACATTATCAGTGCTAGAAAGGGGGGTGGAATGTAGAAGAGGTGGAGGAGGAGGACTGTGGGGTCCTAGGTACTTTCTTGCAGATGTCTTGTGACCTAGATGGGTCATCATCAATGTTAGAAGGAAGAGGGGGGGGGGTTGTGGAGAGGAGGAAGATAATGAAGAAGGAAAGGAGGAGGGGAAGGATGGTTTTCTTACAGACAGTAGTAACTAGGTAACATCACCAGTGCGAGGGAGTGTGAGGTTTGCTTGCAGTTTATATTCAGTACTTGGCCTGCCAGGGTTTAGTTAAATGTGACTTGGAAACTGGCTTTTTAAGATACCCAACTGCCTCCAGCAGAATTGAACTATGAATCTTAATCATGGGTGGGGAACACCATTTGGACCCCAAAAACAAAACGGCCTCTTTCTGTTTGAGCAGGGGTCTCCAACCTTTGCAACTTGAAGCAAAGCTGGCTGGAGAATTCTGGGAGCTGAAGTCCTTGAGACTTAAAGTTGCAAAGGTTGGAGACCCCTGCGTTTGAGGATTCTGTGACAAAGCAGGCCCAGCCCACCTCCTGCTCTCTCTATGGCCTTGATGGCGAACCTATGGCACGGGTGCTACAGGTGGCACGCGGAGCCATTTGTTAGGGCACATGAGGCGTTGCCCTGTCAGCTCCAGCGTGCATGTCCAGCTGGCTTCAGCCTTGTTTAAGACCATTTTTCACCCTCCGGAGCTGTAAATCGAGAGCATCCGTTGTAATGGCCGAACTTGCCCGTCGTGTGAATCCCAAACTCCAAACACACATTAAGCTTTTTACATGTGCCCCAGCAGCTGTGTTCTAGCTGACGTTCCCAGTCGTGGTGCTTTTAAGCGTCATTGTCAAATGGGAGCAAATTGGCAGCCCCTCTGTTCCTGGTGGCTTTTGTCCAACAAGTTGTGTTTGAGATGTTGGCTGGTTCGGCGTTCACTCTCATCCCTTCGTTGATCTTGAGTTGAGGTCTGTTCCACGTGAAATACTTGAGGAGCTTGTGAACGTCACTGCTAAGTAGACTTAGTGGCACCCGAATATCTGGTGAATTTGTGCCCACAAGGGATGCCAGATTCCTCCATTGGACAAGACGTTCTCCTACGTGGACTTCCCATCCTTTTAGTTGAGATGGAGGAGATATGGGCCCCCTCTCACTCCAAACAATGCCAAGTTTGGAGCCCAGGGTGGTCCATCTGAGCATCAACAGCTTCTTCTAGAAGATCCAAACCTCATTAATTGATGTATTTTCAGGTGCCTATGACTTTTGAAGACAATGGAGTCTACTTCTCGGAGCAGGAGTGGGGCAACCTGGAGGAATGGCAGAAGGAACTCTACAAGAATGTGATGAAGAGTAACTACGAGTCGCTGGTCTCCTTGGGTAAAACGGAAAATCAGCTTTTGCTCCTCATGGGTTGAAAACATAAATCTTGGCTTCTTTGATGAGCATTAAGGAACTGTCTAGTTCAGAGGTCTCCAACTTAGTTAACTTACCCCAACTTAGTAGTTTTAAGACTTGTGGACTTCAACACCCAGAATTCCCTGGGGAATTCTGAGAGTTGAGGTCCAAAAGTAGCTAAGGTTGGAGAGCCCTGGTCTAGATAATGGCCTCCTTCAAGACTGGTCCCTAGAAGTTCCTCAGGAGATCATCTGGAGAACATTGTTGTGATTTCTAATCCTATTTGTCCAGTTTTCCTATTTGTTTTCAGTTTCCTTTTGAAGCACCATTCTGGTTTTTCTCATTTAGACCATGGGTTGGATATGGTACTTTGCACAACTCTTCGACTCTCAAACTTGTCGAGAAACTCGTAAATCAGGAGGACCTGTTAGGAGGAATGGAGCTTAATGTGAAGTTTGACAAGCGAGAGTTGTACTTGCCCATTGGAAATAATTTTAACATCTCGACATTTTTGTAATTGAATACCATTTTGAAATTGTAATTTTTGGCATAGCTACAGAGGGATTTGTAGCAATAGCAATAGCCCTTAGACTTATATACCGCTTCACAGTGCTTTCATAGCCCTCTCTAAGCGGTTTACAGAGCCAGCCTCTTGCCCTCAACAATCTGGGTCCTCATTTTATCCACCTCAGAAGGACGGAAGGCTGAGTCTACCTTGAGCCAGTGACAATTGATCTGCCAAACTGCTGGCAGGCAGTGATCAGCAGAAGTAGCCTGCAGTACTGCACTCTAGTTACTGTGGCTCATTCTTGTGTAAGACAATAGGAAGGGAGGGACATTGGTGTACCTGAACAATCTTCTCAGCTCCTATCAGATTTTCTTGTAGGATTAGATTTTATTTTACAGCTAGTCCTTGACTTAATAACAGTTCATTTGGTGACTGTTCAAAGCTACGACATCCCTGGGAAAAAAAGACTCCAGTATCTCAGGGGTTGCCTCAAAGAAGAGGGAGTCAAGCTACTCTCTAAAGCACCTGAGGGCAGAACAAGAAGCAATGGGTGAAAACTAATCAAAGAGAGAAGCAACTTAGAACTGAGGAGGAATTTCCTGACAGTCAGAACAATGAATCAGTGGAACAGAAGTTGCCTCCAGAAGTTGTGAATGCCCCAACACTGGAAGTCTTTAAGAAGATGTTGGTTAGCCATTTCCCTGAAACGGTATAGGGCTTCCTACCTAGGCAGAGGGTTGGACTAGAAGACCTCCAAGGTCCCTTCCAACTCTGCTATTGTATTGTATTGTATTTTTCATACTTGCAGCATCAAAATTTGGACCCTTAGTAACCCTCATGTATTTATGGCAGTTGTCATATCCTGGGGTCCCATGATCCCCTTTTGCAGCCTTCTGAAAAAAGAAAACAATAGAGAAGCCAGCTTCACTTAACAACCATATTCCTAAATTAACGGGAGTGGTACACTTAACAATTGTGGCAAGGATGGTCATAAAATGGGGCAAAACTCACTTGCCTAGCAACATAAATTTGGGGCTGCATTGTGGTTGTAAGTCATGGACTACCTATATTTTTTTAACGGAAGTCCCATCTGCCAGCCTCATCTTATTTTTATAAGCACCTCCCGGCCTAAAAGAGGGCCCTTAGGAGACTTGGCACCTAAACAGGGTAGATGGCTGAAGTACAGCTAGTTGGTGAATTACAACAGTTCATTTAGTAACTATTCAAAGTTACAACGGCACTGAAAAAAATGGATTTGTGAATGTTTTTCACACTTGCAACCTTTGCAGCATCCTCAAGGTCACATGATTAAAATCCAGATGCTTGGCATCTGTCTCATATTTACGACCATTGCTGTTAGGAATTCTGTTTATATATGGCACCAGAGAAAATGAAGAGCACCATCACTATGTGCTTTACTGCTCAACTGTTTTTAACTGTTGGGGGGAAACAAGAAACACTACTTAGAACAAAAGGGCATAGATCCAAACTTCTAAACACTGCCGTCTACTAGCTTGAATACTACGTTAGTTGTATAAAAGCACATTACAGCAACAAATTCCAAAAGTTGTTGTGCCCCAAGGTCATGTCATCCTCTTTTGCAATATTTGCAAAATCAATGGGGAAGGCAGGTACACTTAAGGTTACTAACATCAATTGCGGTTAATTACTTTTGCAACAGTTGTGTCAAGAAAGGTTGTGAAATGGGATGAAAGTCACTGAACTGAACTAAATGTCTCACTTAACAGCAGAAATGTTGGGCTCGGTTGTGGTCATAAGTCAAGGGCTGCCTGTATTTTTCATATCAATCAAGCTTATCTTGCGAAGGGTGTGCTCTTTTGTCCAACAGACTATGCCATCGCTAAACCGGATCTTCTGTCCCGGATCGAACAAGGGGAACGTCCCTGTGCTGAGGAAGAGGAGGCAGCCACTACAGACAGGGTGATACCTTCGGAACCCAGCTCAGGTAAGGACTAGAATCGGGGGTCTCCAAACCTGGCAGCTTTGTGGACCATATCCCAGAATTCCTAAGCTAGCCTCTCAACCCAACCGAACTCACAGGGTGCAAAACAGGAGGTGGGGTTGTTAAGTGTAGATAGTCCTCGACTTATGACAGTGCAAAGTGACGGCAGACTCTCCAAAGGATACTAAAAACCCGGTTTGGATGGTCAGTCAGACATACAGAAGTGCATGCACAATTGCATTTTTGGCACTCGGCACCTGGCTTGTGGTCCTGGGACCAAAATCTATAAGGGTTTGACCCCAAACCGGCATCTACAGGCAGTTCTCAACTTACAATCCTTCATTTAGTGACTGTTCAAAGTTACGATGGCCCTGGAAAAAGGAACTCAACAACAATTTTTCACCCTATTTGTCATAGCATCCCCGCGGTCATGTGATCAAAATTTGGACACTTGGCAACTGACTCATATTTACGGCGGTTACCGGGTCTCAGGGTCACGTAATCCCCTTTTGCGACCCACAAAAATCAACAGGGAAGGCAGATTCACTTAACTGTATGACTAACTTCATCACTGCTTAAATAATTTGCTTAACAACTGTGCCAAAGTTCATAAAACTGGCGCAAAGCTCACTTAAATGTGCTTAACTACAGAGGTTTCGGCTTGAATTGTGGTTGTAAGTCGGGGACTCCCCGTAAAAGAATATCTGCTGTGAGTTTTATAATTGAGTGAAGCCATGAAGTCTTGCCAGGGCCTGATTCGCCAGCGAAAATCCCTGTCATACTCCCGTTGGAGCCTGAATCCGTGGAGGAGGATGAACTGCAGCTGAGGACTACGGAGGTCGAGGGGGCAGCCTTTTGGGGTTCGAATAAATGCTGGGAGGAGCAGGACGAGGCAGACCCGGGCCCCTGTGGCTTGGGACAGCTTGCCAGCAGGGAGGAGCAGGGACAGGACCACCAAGAGAGGGCAGGCAGTGGAAATGAGGTGCGACGGAGTTCAGGCGACGAGCAAGGACCACTCCCTCCTGATGCCCGAGCATGTAGAGTGGAGAGGAGATGGTGACAGCGCAGGCCAACCCGGCCATTTGGGAGGAGAGCACCCCACCCCTCTTCACAAGGCTCACCTGGGGATTGAGACTTAAAGAGATGCTGGGGGGGGGGGGGGGGGCATTTGTCGGGAACAAATGCTGAATTTGTGGAGTTTTGTGTGCCCGATGTCTGGCGTTTGCAGGACTGCTTGCTTCTTCCTTGCTCCTTTTGACTCATTTCTTTGTTCCTTTGCCTTGCTGGACTTCTTTTTTTGAAACCTTTGTACTAACAGGGTTTGCTGGACTGCTCACAGCCAGAGGCTGCGCTCTCTGTGTGTGTGTGTGTGCTCTTTGCTCTGGGACTTGCATAACATGGGAGCGTTAGGGGGGAAAGTTGGAGCGTTAAAGGGAAGTTTGTACTCTCAGTTATCTGTGTGGCCTTCATGCCTTGTCCCGGGTCATCACAACCTCTCTGTTATGTCATCAACACAGAACTCCTGGTTTTTAGACCTTGCCTCTCCTCCCCACCGGAAGAAGGGGGTCATGCGCAAGGAGGCCGAGAAGGGGAACATGGGGAAGGACGGAGAGTCCCACAAGCATCCAGCATCGGTAAGTGGCAACTAACCACATCTGGAAATTTGACAGATTTTTTTCGGGATCTTTGTGCCAACAAGAATCTCGCTGAATGCCAAATAAAATATTTTTTTTGGGTTTCTTGTGGGAATTCTGGATACATAGGAATTAAAGGAAGCATGATTTCCATTTTAGAAAAAAAATTGAATGCAAAATATATTAAAATACAGGTAATTGTAGACTTAACAGCAGTTCATTTAGTGACCGTTCAGAGTTAACAGCTGCAATGAAAAAAATGACTTAGGATTGTTTTCCGCACGTAACGACTGTTCTGGGCACCCTCTTGCTCACGGGATCAAAATTCAGACGCTTGGCAACTGGTTCATATTTACGATGGTTGCAGCGTCCCTGGGCCATGTGATCTCCTTTTGTGACTCCAAAGAGCAAAAGCAACAGGGAAGCCCGATTCACTTAACAACCATGTGACTAACAACTGCCATGAATCACTTAACAACACTGGCAAGAAAAGTCATGAAATGGAGGAAAACTCACTCAACCAGTGTTTCCTTTACCAACATAAATTTGGGGTTCAATTGTAGTCATAAGTTGAGTACTACTTAAGAGTTGAATGCAAGCAGTCTTCCATGTAGAACTGTTCACTTAATGTCCATTCGAAGTTACAACAGCATCCCGATTTTCATTCGTCAGAAAAACAGAATGCAAAATATATTGACATAGTTAAATAAAGTTACAACTATTTACCGTATTTTTTTTTAACTATAAGACGCTCCAGACTATACGGTGCACCTAGCTTTTGGGTAGAAAAACAAGGAAAAAAATTCCTCTGCCTCCCAGCAATTTGCCTCCTTGCAGCAAAAAGAAAAGAGCCTGGTCAGCTTCAGCACAGCCTAATTTAACATGAGCAGCTGATTGGCGGTTGGATCTGCCTCCCGGAATACCTCCGATCAGCTGTCCCAGGCAATGGGGATCCCTGCCACTTGGAATGGACCAAAAATGGGACATGAGGCTGAAAATGAGGTACACAGAGGCCCCAAATAGGGTGCGCGGAGTCAGCGATAGGTGGCAGTGTCAATGGGCCCTGATGGTGATAGGCGCTGGTGATCCCTGCAGCCTGTAACAGCTGATATGCAGTATTCCGGGAGGCCAATCCAACTGCCAATCAGCTTCTCGTGCTAAATCAGGCTCTGCTGAAGCTGACCAGGATATTTGCTGCAAGGAGGCAGATTGCTGGGAAGCAGAGGCCGAAGGGTGGGGTCTGGTGGGTGGGCGGGGCTTCAGCAATATAAAGATGCACAGACATTTCTACCTCCTTTGGGAGGGGGAAGTGCAAAAAATACAGTATTTAGTGACAAGTTCAAAGTTATAAGGGTCCTGAAACAGATTTACAACCGTTTTCACGCTTACAACCATTGTAGCATCCCTGTGGTCACATGATCAAAATTCCGACACTTAGCAACTGGTTACATTTACGACGGTTGAAATGTCTCACAGGCTCACGTGATCGCCTTTTTCAACCTTCTGACAAGTGAAATCAGCAGGGAAGCCTGATTCCCTTAACAGCCATGTGACTAATTTAACAACTGCAGTGATTCGCTTAACAACTGTGGCAAGAAAGGTCATAAAATGGGGCTGAACTCCCTGAAAAAGTGTCTCACTTAGCAAGGGAAATGAGTCCAGAAGAGCCTCAGTTGACTTGGCAGGATGTATACAGGATGCAGATGCTCAGTGGGAAAAGGAGGAAGGTCCCAAATCAGCCACGAGTGTCACCTTGTTTTTGGTTGAACAGATGATGAAGTTGCTCAGACATCCTTCAGATCCCAAGGGAAGCGAATCCTGGATCGGAACCTGGAAGGCCCGGAGCTCTCGGACAAAGGCGAGATGCATGTTCCGCCAAGCATGGGTGAGTATCTTATTGGACAGAACCACGGTGCTTTTCAGGCCCAGAGAGGAGAGAACACCGAAGACGGTTCAAATCCTGCCTGCATTTCACGTCTCTGTATTTCCCCCTGTCGCTGGGCTCAAACTGTGAACTGGTTCCTAGGTTGCTAAAACTGAGACCCGTTTGCTGTCATTTAAACTCATAAAAACTTCCTTTAGGTGGGCAGCACACTCTTGAATACACACAGTCCTCAGCTTATGACCGTTTGTTTAGCGACAAAAGTTTCGACAGCATTGAAAAACGGGACTTTCGACTTAACGACCGTTAAAGCATTCCCAGGATGATGGGATCGAAATTCAGACTTGCTTGGCAAATGATTCCTATTTAGGATGGTTGCAGTGTCTCAGGGAGAATCATGTGGTCCCTCTTCCACCTCGACAGCTGCAGGAATTCAGTGATCAACGGTGGCAAGAAAGGTTGTAAAATGGGTCGAAACTCCCTTCGCAACTGTCTCGCTTAGCAGCAGAAATGTTAGGGTCCGTTGTGGTCGTAAGTTGAAGACTACCTGTGTTCCACTCCAGTTGCTAGGGGTGTAGGGGGCTGCATCTTCTCGCTCCCCTGAGAAGAGGGTCCTCTCTGGAGTGTGTGTGTGTTTGATGATCAATGCTTTGAGGCTTGTTGTGGTTTTCTTCTTTCCAGCCTATAGACTTTCCTCTTAGGTTGTCACCATTAACTTCTTCCTTCCAGGTTGTCCATCCGTCCGTCTGTCCGTCTGCTTTGGAGAGTGGTCTCTGGGGCTTATGCAGAGGGCAGGCCTTCTTTCTGCTGCTTTGTAGGCCATTTTCCATCCCCAACGAGCTCCCTCTATCCTGACCCCATGTCTCCCCAACCGTCTCCTAGCCCAAAGATTTGGGAGGCAAGAATCCTTTGGCCCGGTTATGTTCCTTTGATTGGTATCTGTCTGTTTCTCTGTTTTTGGTTCGTTACTTTCTCCCTTGTATGAATTCTTGGAGAAAGCTCAGGATGTGCTAGTATCTTCTGGATATAGGGAGTCCACGGATTAACAACCATCCATTTAGCGACAGTTCAAAGAAAAAAAGTGACAAAGGACTGGTCCTCACATTTACAACCATTGCAGCATCCTCTTGGTCAGGTGATCAATTTTCAAGCATGTCGTAGAATTCTGGGGGTTGCAGAATTGCTATTTTGGACCTTGCTAGCTGGCTTCTGACCAGCAAATGGGAGAAGCCAGATTCACTTAATGACCGCACGATCTGCTTAACATCTGCAGTGATTTGCTTAACAACTGCGGCCGAAAGATCGTAAAAATCGGGCGTGATTGACAATTATCCTGCTTAGCAGCTGAAATTCTGGTCCCAAGGACTCCCTGCATAGGCTAAAATGTTTTGGCTTTTCTGTGTCTCGCCTTTTCCCAACGGTCCCTCCTGGGACGCCTATCACAATGTTTAGAATTTGTGTCTAGAGGTGTCTACGGAGCTTCTCCGCCATTAGGTCACGGGTGTCTCAAATGTGCTTTTCCAAAAGTGGACTTTTCTTGGTGTCCCCCCCCCCCCCCCCCCCCCCCCCCCCCCGTAAAAATGTTTTGCTTCTCATCTGAGAGAATTGAAGAAGCTTCTCCGATGTGAAGTGAAATGTTTTCAAGTGGGAAAAATCCCAAGATAACTCCAGTTGTGTTTTGAAAAAGCACCTTTGGTACGTGTCCAGAGATGTGACCATCTCCCTAACCAAGTGGTCCCCAACCCCCGGGGCATGGTCTACCACTGGGCTGTGTCTGTTTAAAACTGGACTGCACAGGCGGCAGGCAAGTGCTTGCACATGTGTGAAGCTCTTTTACAAGAGTGGTGGCTGCTTGCTCTCACACGTGAAGCTTCCCTCACTCAAGTGCTCACATGTGAAGTTCCCTTTGCTTGAGCTGCAAACACCCACCGTTCACCCAAATGGAGCTGCATGTACTTGCGTGTGCCCGCCTGCCTCTCACAAGGAACTATCTTCCTCCCCCCCTCCCCTTCCCCAGGCTGCCAAGCCAGAAAGGTTGGGGATTGCTGCCCCTAACCCTCAAGACACACAACCGATGATGCAGTTACCTTGAAAGCTTTGGTGTTAATGTGCAGTCTGAAGCAAAGGAAGTGGACTTACTTTCACGTTATGCCCAGACTGTATTTACACACACACACACACACACACACTCACACACACGTTGGGTTCCTTTTAGGCAGGGCAGAGCAGGTGAGAGATGAGGAAGGAGTGGGTCTGCATTTCCAGGAATAAGCTAGCAAAAGGCAATCATGTTATCGGGTTTACATTGGGTGTAAAAAACCAAAATGACGCTGTGACACTGTGACTTTTTGATTGCTGCTTGCCTATTTACAAGAATCTCGCTAGACAAACTGCATTCTTGTGGGAAGAGACAGAGAAAGGCTCCGGGGATCTTAAGGGGGACGGTCTCTTTTCACCACCCTTTACTCCAGCTGGAAATTCTCCCCTCCCCACTGAAGATCTCCCTCCCCATTGTCTTTGCTCAATCCTTCAAATTTCATGGGACAAACTGAAGCTTCTTGGGATTCAAGTCCATGGTCAGGAGTGGATCATGTTCGCTTTCTGGCTTAGGGTTGAGTTTCTGCCATTCCTTGCTAGCCCACTGCCCCTTGTCTTGGGCTAAGCTAATTTTGACGTGGTTTTGCCGCTCAGATGTTGTGGATCAGGTGCCCCATCTGATCTGGGAAGGGGCAACCAACCCCTGGGACAGAGACAACGAACACAGGTCCGTCTTGGGAGCAGGTCCTCAGAGTTGGTGGCCCCGGAGGGTGGAAGAGGCCAGAGGTGAGGATGGCCAAGGGGCTTGGAGGCTCCGAGGTGGAGACTCTGGAGATTGGGCGAGGCTGGTTTAGAGGCCGCCTGGACAAAGACCTAGGCTGGGAGGAGCAGGTCGGCGAGCTGCAAGGAGTTGCCGGGAGAGCAAAGAACTTCATGTAAGGACAAAGCTAAAACCCTTCCCGTTTTGGATTTTTTCCTGCAGGTGCCTTGGGGTGGGGGACAAAAGACGGCTATGTTGCTTCACTCCCTTTCGTCTTTCTATATTCGAGACTTGCTAGAACATGCTTACTTGCCTGCCCCCTGTTCTGGGAACACAGACCAGGTGCGGTATGATGATCCAAGATGAGCTGGACAGTGATGCCAACGATGTGCCCAGTGCACCCATCCATAAAGCAAATCCTTTATGAATTACTGGTGGTCCTCGACTTACAACCTTAGTGACGTTTGCAGAGTGTCTCCATCCTCCATGTCAGAGTCATCCCAGAGATGCTCTTTTTCCAAAAGGCAACTTGACTTCAGAAAGTCTCCCCCTTCCCCCCCCCCTTGAAAACCTTTTTTTTCGCATCCCAGAAGCGTCTCAGGGATGAACTGAAGAATGAAGTGAAGTTCTGTGAATCAAAGAAGCTTCTGGGATGAGAAGCAAAACGTTTTCAAGGAAAGCAAGCAAGAAAGTCCAGTTGTGGACTGTATACGTATCATATAATATAGCTAAGTATATGCATATTTCTTTTTTGTCATGTATACTGGAGGTGGTGGCCCTTTGAGAACGGTATGTGACAAAATTTCATTTTAATGTACATTTAAAGTGACAAAGTTATTCTAAGTCTAAGTTGCCTTTTGGCAAAGCACTTGTGGGATAACCTTAGTGACGGTTCACTAGTATGGCAGACCTCCCAGAAACTACTTAGGCAACCCAGTCCTGGAGTTCATGACCATTGTAGCGTCTGTGCAGCCGTTCATTCTTACGACCAACTGCATATCTTCTCCCCCATGAAGTCCCTGCAAGCTTTGGGTCTGCTTCCGACCCAATGTAGTCCTACATCATTCTCTTCCCCACTTACCTTTTGACAATCTCTGGAGCTCCATTGCTCAGGTAAGGGATGGAGGACTGGTCGCCCCATTGCTGGGCCATGTAGCGTGATCCAGGAAGTGATCACTGCAGTGAAGTGAATTGTGGGTGCTCCGAAAATACGGCTCTTTCTGAAAATGTGCCTTGCAGCCCAGGAATAAATCAATTTGCTTTGCTTTGCAAATCGTTGAAAGTTAGGAGGACAATGGCTGACTGATGGTGAGGAGTAGGGTATGGAGTAGCATGGGGGTAGGATTCCCCTGAAGGACCCTGAACACTAAAGGGAGCTTTGGAGATGGTTGGCTGAAGTGACTTCCCTCTGGGTTATTTTGGTGAGAGAATTCAAAGCAGCAGGGTGCATCAGCACCTCCAGAATTGGCTTCCATTGTTGAAAGGAGCCAAGCAAGAAAGGGCTGGTTGGCTTCCTCCCATCGTGCGTAGCCGGATCTGGTGGCATTTCCTTCTTGCAGAAGGAAAGCAGGCTATGATTGTGGCAGGGCAAGGAAGAGGCTGGGTTCCCTCATATGGCGTGTAGGTAGGCGTGCTGCGACGAGGCTGGAACATGGGGTCTTCCGGCCATGTACAAAGAGGGTCCCTCTAGCCCCATGATGGCGAATCTCTGGCATGCATGCCAGAGGGGGCAGCCAGAGCCCTCTGTGAGCATGCACACCATCGCCAGCCACTATTCTGGTTTCTGGTGCGCCAGTTGGGTCTTCACATGTGCCAGAGCCCAGAAACCCGAAAACCAGGTGGCCGGTGCACATGTGTGCACTGGCCACCTGCTCTTCGGGTTTTTGGCACATGCATGCACACCGGCCAGCTGGGTCTTCCAGTTTCTAGCACTCCAGTGTGCACACAATATGATTTGGGCACTTGGTGCCGAAAAGGTTCACCATTACTGTCCTAGCCCATTGACTAGGGCAGCCCACTGGGTGGATAAAGCCATGTCCATTGGGAGAAGCATGCCGCATGACCTTTTCTTTCAATCCCCCCAGATGACGGGCTGGCCTTCAAAGCCGAGGTGCTCCAAGCTCAGCGAGCACTGTGCGAAAGCTTGGGGCTCAAGTGCACAGATGAGACGCTCCTCCATGCCCACCCCCAAGCAGCCTCCGTCGGCAGCCGGTATTTTGTACAACAGCGAAGGCACACTGAGAATCCTGGACAGGAAGAAGAGGCCTTGGCTGGAGAAGGCAGCTTCGGCAGTCCTGATGCTCCGACAGACTCGCGTGACCGCCCAGAGGACAAAATGTTTGTCTGCCCGGACTGTGGGAAAAGTTTCCGCCTTTACAAAAGCCTTGTGTGCCACCAGAAAAGCCACGCTGGTGCGCCGGCGGCCTGTGAAAAGAGCTTCACCTACAAGCAGCAGTTCACCCTCCACCAGCACATCCACACTGGGGGCGGAGGGTACACCTCGGTGGCCTGCGAGGAGACCTTCAAGCAAAGCCATAATTTGAAGCCCCTTCCTCGGGGGCCAGGAGCAGACAAGCCGTACAGCGGTGCCAAGTGCGTGAAGACCTTCAACGTCAAGTCATCCTATCGGCAGCACCCAAAAAGCCATGGGCGCGAACGGCCCTACCGCTGCAGCCGGTGCCCCGAGAGTTTCTCCCAAAAGAAGAGCCTTGTCACGCATCAGCGGCTGCACTCTGGGCGCAGCGGCGGGGCCCTGGCCTGCCTCTACTGCGGCAAGAACTTTAGCCACCCTTCGGACCTGGTCCGGCACCAGCGCATCCACACCGGAGAGAGGCCCTACCGTTGCGATGAGTGCGATAAAAGCTTCACTCAGAAGCAACATCTTCTCCAGCACCAGAAAATCCACCTGCGTGAGCAGAACAGGCTGATGGGTACAGCTGTCCGGGAAGCCCTGCTGGACGCCATCTTCATTTAGTCTGATCTTGCAAGGACGCCAGGCTACCTCAAAAAGACGTGTCCTGGGTGGACTCCCCCATTCTAGCTCGGAGTTCAGATTCCCGGAGACATTGTAGCGAGGACATTTTTGTACGGGGTCTCTAACTATGCTTCTGAACAGCAAAAGCTAATAAAAGGGGTAGTAGCCAAGGACTTCCAGGATTGTTGTTTCGGTCTTCTTTGCAGTGTACAATACTGTAGGTATTCTGTTGTTCCCCTAACCACAAGGTCTCCATGTCAAAGTCCTGGAGATGGGGGACTGTCCAGAGGCAACCTCTTTGTTTGCCATTGGATGAACTCAAATGGGTCTGAATAAGACACTTTTTTTTAAACGTATATTTTTTGGATTTCTTTTTTTCTTTGTCGTTCTGTGGAAACTGAAAAATAAATTAGAGATGTGAAGAAATGGCTTTGTGTGCAGTCCTTGTGTCGTTTCCCTCCCCCTCCAAACCATGGATCAGAATTGAAGGTCATGTGTATTAATTTTTGGATTGTGTAAAACTGCCTAAATGAACGGGGGCATCTTATCATCACCATTTAGCAACCCATAATCCTTTGCAGGTTGGAGTCTGGACAACTGAATGGAACTAGCAGAGTCGCCAATGCAGAGTTTTGTTCAGCATTCTTATTGTGCCTAGAGAGAGAAATATCTGCCTCTACCTAGCCTCCTTGAACTCATAACCTCCTGATTGTGAGGTGAGAGCTCCATCTCTAGGCCACCGCACCACCCAAACTGGAGCATCTTATAACTGCCCCAAAATTCTTTTCCAAATACGTTAAGGTTGATTCTCTAAATGCTTTAAAAAAGGAGCGCCGATAGACATATTTAAAACAAATTGAAAGGATTTAAGGAAAACTGTCCTTTTGGGTGGGGAGCAGGGGAGGGGGAATAGCTTAAATTAAGCAATAATATTTCTTAGCCATCAACAAACATTTTTCCTACTGACGCTTTCAGCTTGACAAACATGGAAATGATTCTGTCTGGAAGGTTTAGGCCATCATACAAACCAGTTACTCTGGTTTGTTCCTCCAATGTCCTGATTGCATCACCTGCTAAGCAAGCCATAAATTATTTCTTTGCCTCCCCAAATTGCCAAGTTATGGATGAGTTACAGAGTGACTTCAGCCAGTGAAATAATTACAAATCTGCATGTGTCAGTTTTGAATGAAACTATTTGCTGTAAAATCTGTATCTATAATTTTCAAATGTCCAAAGATGCCCATGTATCCACCAAAATTGGTGCTCTCTTAACTCTCTGGTGTCCTTCAATGTCAGTCTCTGAATCAAACTATGAAACAACAGAAGCTCGAAGTGCCCCACGCTTGGTAGTTTTCTTGCAGACGTTTCATGATCTACATAGAGAACAACATCAGTGCTTGAAGGGTGGTGTTGCGGGGGGGAGGAGGAGGGGAATAACGATTATGAGGTCCTTGATCTTCTCTTGAGTTTGGGTGTTTTCTTGCAGATGGCTCACAACCCAACTAAATAACAGCATCAGTGTAACATAAGTCTTCAGACATTGATGATGTTATCTTGTTGGGTTATGAAATGTCTACAAGAAAACCACCAAGCTTAGAGAGCACCTAGGACCCTATAGTCGTCGTCGTCGTCGTCCTCCTCCTCCTCCTCCTCCTTTGTTTGATCTGGGTTTATTTCTTCACCATCTTTTTCCTTTTGCTTTTTGTATTACTTGCTTTCAAATGTTCGAAGTATTTTTGTAACAATTTGTAAAACGCGTGAACTCACTCAGAGTTGGGCAGCCTGTAAATTTAATAAATTATTGTTGTCATCAAGCGATCTGGCCTAGTCTCAAGGATATTCCTTCAGCTGTCCTCATGCGCCACCATCCATGAAAGTCAAGCATGGGACCTAAGTCCCTTATAAAATTAGGAAGCCTTTTTTATTTTTGTATTTACTGGGTGTTATTTGCATTCAGCTTTATATATCCATATCATATTCAAGAGAGAGCTATTTTGCAAAAGCCACCCCCAGAATCATTCGTTCAAAATCCTCTAAAAGTCGGTCTGTTTTTTTCATTCACCCCAATTCTTCCCTTTGATCTTTTCAAGTTTTACTGCAGAGTTTGGGTTTTTTGTTGAACCCCTCAACATCAAATCTCAGCAAAGGATTGACTGATCCCCAGCATGGTTTCTCAGGAATTTGTGAGTTGTGTGGATTTCAACTCCCAGAATTCCCCAACTACCATGCTAGGAAATTCTGGGAGCTGGAGTCCACACATTTGAAAGTTGTTGAGGTTGAGAAATGCTGATTTATGTTAATTGTTAAATAAAGAAAGCATTTTTTTAAAAGAAGATGGTAGGGTTCGGTGCAGTATTTCTCAACCTTGGCAACTTCAAGGTGGATGGAATTCAACTCCTAGAATTCCCCAGGCTGCTGGGGAATTCTGGGAGTTGAAGTCCCCATTCTGAAGCTTGCCAAAGTTGAGAAATATTGATTTGGTAGTGTGCTGTGCATTCCTATGTGTGTGGTGGGATGAAACCATGACGAATGTTGGGTTTATGCTGTCCTTATTTCCCGCAGCCCTCACGACAAATCACATCTTAATCAAAACGGAGCCAGAGGACGACTCTGCAGCCCATGAGACCTGGATGATGGCGGGAGAGACATTTGTGGAAAGAATTATAAAGAAAGAAGAGGACTTCGATTCATGTATGTGGCCGAGGGACTCTCCAGGAGAGACGGCTGACTTCAGTGCCAACGAGGGCAGTCCGGCCGAAGAAGCAACCGCCAATGTGCATCGGCAGTGCCAGATTGGCCACCAAGAGCGTCCGCAAAGATACAGAAGCCTCACCCCTTCAGGGCGAAATCTTTCCTCGCCGCTCATGAACGGAAGCCCTCTGATGCCCCCTCAAGAGATGGGACAGCAATCAGCTGGTCCGCCAGGAGAGGAGCTGTGGGCTTGTCCTCTGTGCCACCAACGCTTCCGGCTCCATGTCCACCTGCTGCTCCATCAGAATACCCATCGGGAAGCCCCTGCCGAGGCCATCCCTAAGGACTCCCTGGGCTGTCCCTATTGTCCCCGGCGTTTCAGCCGCTCCGATCACTTGCTACGTCATCAGATGAGCCACACGGGCGCCCGGCCTCATCAATGCCCAGCGTGCGAGAAGAGCTTCACAGACAAAAGCAAGTTGACCAATCACTTTCGGACCCACACGGGAGAACGCCCTTTCCACTGCGCAGACTGTGGGAAGCACTTCGTCCGGCGGCACCACCTGGCCAAACACCAGCGCACCCACACACGGGAGCGGCCCCACCAGTGCCCGCTCTGCCCGAAGAGTTTCATGCAGAAGCACCACTTGCAGAAGCACCTCCGAACCCACACGGGGGAGAAGCCCTACAAGTGCGGCCTGTGTCCCAAGGCTTTCGCCTGCAAGCAGCGCCTTCTGCAGCACAGCTGCGCCTTGCCTCCAGCGCCCGCCTCCGAAACCGCAGGGAGGTCCTTGGCCCTCCTGAAAGGGACACCTGCTTCCTGACCCATTGATGCAATAGGGACTTCGGCCCACCTCACCCCTTTGCTGGGGCCACTTTAGTTCAGCTTGTCCATAATTCAAGTTCAGAAGTTAAACTCACTGGGCTGGGCGTCATCGGGGGATGCAGCTGAACTCGTTTGTAGCCTCCTTTCTTTGTGGATTGTGTTCCTAGGGGAATCTGATTGGTGAAGATTCTTTTCAATTGGAAAGAAAAACCGTTCATCATCCCTGGAAGATCTCGAGTCAGCCTTTGATAAGTCGGAAGGTCTTTTATCGTTGGGCAAATGTGCTGACTGATCACCTTCATCTTCATTCAGTCTGTGGCCAATTGTGTTTCATCTTTTAGAAGGTCCCAAATGATGTGGACCTGGAAGCTAATGGAACAGAGGCTGCTTTATTTTAAAGGTTTTCTTAGTGGCTCGTCAGCGTGAAGATGTGGGTGTTAGATCAAGAAATAAAGTCTGTTTTGGCTTCCCCGACCAAGCACGTCTTCCCAGAAACCAAGTTTGAGAAGTGGGACAGCTTGCCTCCAGAACTTGTGGACGCTCCATCATTGGAGGATTTGAAGAAGAGACTGGAACTCCATTTGGTTATAGGGTGTCCTGCTTGAACAGAAGTTTGAAGTAGAAGACCTCCATGGGCCCTTATTCTGTTAGTCTGCAATTGCCAAGTAAACAGGATGAGACCAGATTTTGATTGGATCACTGTTGGACTTTACAAACTCCCTGCAGCTTTCCTCCCTCTTATTTCAAGACACAAAATGCCTCCTAAGAAGATGCCGTTGTGTCTCAGCTGCTCGCGTCACCTCCAAGACTGTGTGGGAACTTGGTTGTCAGGATGGGGAGAGACATAGAAGGTAGACAAAGAGGACCCAAAGTGTGATTGGGACTATGTTGTTTTTCATTATGCTCGATTTGTACGCTGTTTTATAAGCGCTGTTGTAACTCTTCGGGAAAAATGTCCCGAAAAGCTGAAACTTGGGGATGGTTGGCCGAAAGAAAATAGTTCTTTTCTTTTTTCTTTTTAATTTGTGTAACGTCTCTGCTTTCTGTGCTCCCCATTTTCCCTTGATTAAAAAATTAAGATGAGCTTGTACATGCGCGGAAACTATATATATATATATTTTGTTCTCTCTGAACTTTTGTCAGGCTATTGAAAATCAAATCCTCACAAAAGGGAGAACTTAAAAATGCCGGAGAAGGAATACCATATCCATGTGAAACTCTGCTGGATTTATTTATTTATATGGCTGCTTTGATACTAGTTCTGTCAGGTCTGCCTCTAACGATAACCAAGAAAGAATCCACTCAACTCCATTTGTAAGAATTAAGAGTACTTTTACTGGTTATTGAAAAGATAGCAGCGAGGAAAAACAAGGTCTGAGACCCAAGATCCCCAATAACCCCCACCCCATTGTCCAATGTGCAATCCCCTTAGATGTCATGTGAATTGCATCTCCAGGATGGTATGCAAGACCGTTGACCTTGGCCACCGCACGGCCTCAGCCAGTGGTATGAGAACATACTCCCTTCTCCAAATCTCCCTCCTGCACCATACAGTCCCATTCCCAATTACCAAAGCCCCTCCCTCCCTGTTTCAATGGCAGCGGAAGCAAGCAACAAAGCGGAGGTGACAAGTTCATTGTAGCATTCAACGCCCCTTTTGCTATGTTTTTTTTTCTTTTTGCAGTCCTGTGGGGTAAGAGCATGATTTCTCCAGGGAGCTTCCATGGATTTTAATCTGTCTTCCCTGTTCAGCCAACTGTTCTGTGGCCACCCATTTTGACCATCGATACTCCACCATTTCATGTTGAGCTAGGAAGGCAGCCTTAGATCAGGGACTACCTCCCAGAGAGTAAATATCAGACAAGATACAGAATTCAGATGCAAGTTAGCTACAGGTATTTTGTTCTAGTGGAGAAAAGGCCACTGGAAGACAGAAAAAGGGAGGAGGGTGGTGAATTTATTCAGGTGGCCTGTAAGTATGATAATAGCAATTGCAGGACACATGAACAGATTCCACCATAGTTTCCATTGGGAAACTTGAGCCTTTTAGACTAAGCTACATCCAAAATCACTGGAAAGTTTCTGGTCATTTGACCTATTAAAACCAGCCATTGACAGGCACACTGTGATAAATGACCTTCCACCATTCAAAACTGACAATCCAAATGCTAAGAAGGAAACAAGATCAAAACACCTCCCTGCCAGCAATCAACACCCAGATAAGCAGCGATCAACACTGATATTAATACCAGAGAGTAAACAGTAAACAACAGTCTAATCAAGGAACCATCAGGAGCACTCCCACGAATATTGACCAAGGTAAGGCATTGTATATAAAGAAAGAGCAAATCCCAATCCCTTTTAGCACTGCTGATGTTAGCTAGTTGGGTAATGAAATGTCTGCAAGAAAAATCTCAATGAGCACCAAGGACACCCCCCCCAATTCTCCCCCTCCTCGTATCATCCTTCCCTCAAATCCCATTCCCTTGTAACACTGATGATGTTCCCTAGTTCGGTAATGGAACATCTACAAGCAAACAACCAAGCCAGAGAGTACTAAGGACCACCCAGACTTCTCTTCCACAAACCCCACTACCTACAGCCCTGATGAAGTTGCCTAGTTGGGTCATGAAATGTCTGTTGGCACCAAGCACCCCACAGTTCAAACTTGAGCTACAAATATTCGCTTCTTTCAATAATAGATGTTGAAAGTTGTAAAAACACAGGAAACAGTTTTCAGCCAGGCCGATGTCAGATCAAAAGCAGCTGGTGTCTGGAATTGTGTGAACCCAGGCAATTATGTTTTCACGCCCTTAATTGTGTTAACCTGTGAACAAATCTATGGTTCTGGCACATTCTTTGCTGCTCACACCGGTGTGATGATACAAGCCAGCAAAAGTTGCTGACAATCCTGCTGGATGCCAATTCAATCGAGACTGACAGAGGTTCAGAAATGCCAGCTTAAAACTTAATAAATAATCAAACAGTGCCACCTATTAAACAATATTTAGAGCTAAGAGCATCCAAAGGCTAGCCAGTCAGTAATTATGATTAATACAGGTACATCCTCAACAACCATTCATTTAGTGACCAAAGTTAGAACAGCACTGAAAAAAGCAATGTACGGCATTCACACCAATGACCACTACAGCATTCCCAGGATCACATGATCAAAATTCAGATGCTTGGCAGCCAACTCATATTTATGGCAGTTGCAGCATCCCCGGGGTCATGCGCCCTGTCAAGCAAAGTCAGTGGGGAATCCAGATTCACTCAATGACCCGTTTAGTAGCTTAACAACAGCAGTGATTAGTTTTAGTGATGGCAAGATGGATCCCCTAAAAGCCTTGTTTAGCGATGGAAACTGGGTTTGGTTGCTGTCATAAATTGAGAACTAGATTTGGAGAAAGTGGATCATATGTTCAGTGGCTGAAAGAGAATCGAGTTTTTTCTCTTTATGGGGGAAAGGAAAGAGAGGGGAATTTGCTTTTCTGTGGGACAAAGCTCCCCATACAGTTTGAGTGCCTAAGGGACCCAGAAGGTTCTTATCTTGGCCAGGCAACAGAGGAATTTTAGACTTTCTTTAACAGTACATTCTTGCCATCCTGTTGCAGCTGCTTTGTGCAAAGGAGCAGTCTGCCAAGACATGCGTGCAATTTTGTGTGTGAAATATCCGGATGCACATACAGGTAGTCCTTGACTTACAATGGTTTGTTTAGCGACCGAAGTCACAATGACACAGGAGAAAAAAAGGGACATGACCATGTTTCACACTTATGGGCTTCATAAGTAGCTCCGTGGCTGCTGGACTGAAATTCAAGATGCTTGGCAAGGAAGTTTGTAAAATGGGACAAATCTCAAGGAATGAACCTCTGTCTCAATTAACAATGCACATTTTTGGTTGTAAATCTGACTATCTGGTATCAGCACTTCAGGTCCGAGGCGATCTTCCTCCCGACCGCTAGGGCGGCGCTGGTCCGAGCTCTCAAGGAGAGACGCTCTTCCATCGCGCGCCGTCTCGACTCGCTGGTCTGACCCGGCGCATGCGCGCGACGCGGCCAGCCTTCCGAGTGCGCGGCGTTGCGGCAGTCGAGACAAAGGCGGCCCCACGGGAACGTCCGGGTGGGGGAGGGGCGGGCGCGGCCAGGTAGCACAAAACGGGGCACGGGTGGAGAGGGGGAGAACCGAGGGTCTCCAGTTCTGGGAGGCGGGGGGTGTCGGGCTCGGGAGCCAGCCGCTCATCGGCAACCAGGCGCCCTCCGGATGCCTTCCCAGAATCCTCGCGGCGGGCAGGGTTGGGGGAGGGGTCTTCTGGGATCGCCATTCGGTAACGAGAGTTATCCCATCTAGAGCTGGGGTGGTGGTTGCTTCCCCTGCAAGACCCCCGCCCCCAAAACTTCGGGGAGGGGGCTTCTCTAGAACACCTCGAGGGAAATCCCTGGTGCCTTTTGCGCGAAATCCACTGGGTGCTTCTTGCCCTATTGCTCTTGGCGGCGTGGCCTCTCGCGGAAATCTCCATTTTTGGCTGAGGATTTTTTTTCCGCCTGACTTTGCAGGTCTTCACCTTCGCGTCCGAATCTAGACTCCCCCCTTTTTGTGGGGGAGGGTTTCAAGTTTTTAAATGAAGGGGTTTGCCCTAGCGTTTCTTCAAAGGGTGGGACTGGACTAGAACACCTCCAAAGTCTCTTCCCAGCTTAGCCTTCTGTAAATGATCTGCCCTGGGAATGGATTTTGGGTTTTTTTGCATTTAGAAAAGGTGTGGGTTGGTCATTCAACGAGACATCAGTCGCAATGATGGATCCAGCCAAGTAAAGGAGGGTTATATGTAGGGTTCTCCTGGAAAGATAGATTTTTTTCAGCTTGCTTTCTTTTTTCTTTTTTCCATTTGCAAACAGCTCAAAGGTCTAAGTCTCACCTGTCAGTGCCCTTTGGGTTGTTTCCCTCTGCAATCCTTTCCATCATTGGGTTATTCTGTAGTAGGAAGAAAGGTAAGTATCCTTTGTCTGTGGGGTTTATATCCAATGATTCCAGTTTCCCCCCTACAATGACCCTGTAATGTAGGCTAGGTGAGTGAGTGAAGTTGAATCCATATCTCCTTGGGCCTTTTGTGTCACTTAAGTTGCATCTGAGACAAATTTCTTGTGTGTCTAATCACATTTGGACAAATAAAAAGTATTCTATTCTAGGACATTAAGCAGAACATTCTCAACTGCTGTCAATTCTTTGCCTTTGGCTGTAATAGATGGTCAATGGGAGTTTTAGTTGCCCAGTTTTGAAAGCAAGCCATTGGTGATGGGTTCAGATGATTAGACTCTGTATTTTCTTTGTGCAAAGGGTTAGAAACTTGATGCATGGTTTATTTGGCCACAATGGTAATAGGCCTTTCCTAATGTTTCCTGAATATTAACAAGCAAATGTCCAGCCATGAGGATTAGAAACTTACCTAAACCAGGGATATCAAATATGCGGCCCGCGGGCTGGATGCGTCACATGCTGGCTGCATCCACCCCCAATTTAGCGAAGGGGAAAGAAGTTGTGATATGTCACATGGCGACAATATAATGCCGCAAGTTTGACGCCCTGGTCTAAACAATGGGAGTAGGGACTGGGATTGGATGACTTAAACTTCTCAAGCAGAATACAGATGGCTAAATCTTAGCAGTGGGGGACAAGTAGTCCAGCTGAACTTTGCAGTTCTTGAAATGATGCATGTATGAATTTGGTGGAGAAGAGTTGTGTGCAAATTCCTCTTTTCCTCTAGCCTGAAAAGTGAGCTTCGGGCTGCAGGTGAGCCTCAAGGTTGGCCTCCCTTCTGCCTTGAGAGACTTCATACCGGTGTGGGATGGGGAAATGAAGGTCAGGAACCCAGAAACATCTGCTGGATCCGCCATGTCTGCAGGCGAAGCCAAGGAGGCCACGATGGATCCCCCCAATGCCCAGTTGCTCCATCTGGAGCAGAGAATGGTGGTGGCTGAGCAGAAGTGGATGGGCTGCGAGAAAGCCGTAATGGAAATGGGGAGTCAGTTGGAAAGCAAGCTGGCTGTGTTGGGGACCATTTTGGAGGAGAACAGTCTGTTGCAGCGGAGGTTGGAGAACCTTGAGAGCCTGTTAAAGAACCGGAACTTCTGGATCTTGCGATTCCCTCCAGGATTTAAAGGAGAAATCCCTAAGGTAACCTCTATCCCACTGGAGTGGCCTAATCCAGAGAAAAGTCAGGACTCAGCAGAAATGGTTTGGAAAAAGGCTACAAAGCGTGACTGGACTTGTAGATGAATCATCATCTGTAAAGTTTAGTTCTGCCTTATAGCTCAGCCTGCGAAAAAAAATTATGTGGAATTCAGTTAGCATTATGGTTTCTCTCCCAAATTACAATGAGAAGCCAGGGTATCTTCACAGGGAATCACAGTTTGCTCTGATTTTGGACAAGGCAGATTAGCTAGTTGAAAACAGGAAGATCATCACTCTGCATTTTATGACTCCAAGGAAAAAAAATGATGACAGAGTTATTTAGAATTTAGGCATCTTCAGATTCTGTAGCTGTAAACCATAGTCCGTCAAAGAACAAACTGCTTGCTTAAAAGCTGGTCATTTTAATTTTTTGTAAGCCGCCTTGAATCCGTAAGTGGATGGCCACATAAATTCCATATATCTATATAAATAAAAATGTAAAATAGTTTGTACAAAGCCGCTAATCTCAAAAACTACTGCAGCGATTTACCTCAAATTTTCACACAATGTTCCCAAGGACTTCCGATAATAGAATATTTTGTGCCTAGCACACGTGTGTCATGTGCAAGGTACACAAATGTAAAATGTACCCACTGATCAAGTTTTCACCTCCCTGTAACTCCTCCCACCAACAGTCATTTCCTCAGCAATGTGTGGAGGCCTCTTAGGGCCAAAAAGGCACTGGGATAGCAAGCTCTCAGGTGGCCCATAGAGAGAGAGGGAGAAATGCAGTTTAATAAAAGAGGGACTAGGAGAGACAGGATAGCAGCCTTCCAATATCTCAGGGGTTGCCACAAAGAAGAGGAAGTCAAGCTATTCTCCAAAGCACCTGAGGGCAGAACAAGAAGCAATGGGTGGAAATTAATTGAGAGAAGCAACTTAGAACTGAGGAGAAATTTTCTGACAGTTAGAACAATTAACCAGTGGAATAGCTTGCCTCCAGAAGTTGTGAATGCCCCAACACTGCAAGTCTTCAAGAAGATGTTGGATAGCCATTTGTCTGAAATGGTATAGGGTTTCCTGCCTAGGCACGGAGTTGGACTAGATGACCTCCAAGGTCCCTTCCAATTCTGCTATTGTATTATTGTATTACAGTAGGTAGGTAGATAGGGGAATAGATAGAGAGGGAGAAATACAGTAGGTAGGTAGGTAATAGAGGGAGAAAGGAATACAGTAGGTAGGTAGGTAAGTAGAGGGATAGACAAAGGGAGAAATACAGTAGCTGGTAGGTAGGTAGGGGGATAGATAGATAGGGAGAAATACAGTAGGTAGGTAGGTAGAGGAATAGAGAGAGGGAGAAATACAGTAGGTAGGTAGGTAGGTAGGTAAGTAGGTAGGTAGAGGGAGAAAGGAAGAAATACAGTAGGTAGGTAAGTAGATAGAGGGAGAAAGGAAGAAATACAGTAGGTAGGTAAGTAGAGGGATAGATATAGATGGAGAAATAAAGTAGGTAGGTAGGTAGAGGGATAGATAGAGAGAAATACAGTAGGTAGGTAGGTAGATAGAGTGAGAAAGGAATACAGTAGGTAGGTAAGTAGAGGGATAGACAGAGGGAGAAATACAGTAGCTGGTAGGTAGGTAGGGGGATAGATGGAGAAATACATTAGGTAGGTAGGTAGAGGGATAGTTAGAGAGGGAGAAATACAGTAGATAGGTAGGTAGAGGGATAGATAGAGAGGGAGAAATACAGTAGGTAGGTAGATAGAGGGAGAAAGGAATACAGTAGGTAGGTAAGTAGAGGGATAGACAGGGAGAAATACAGTAGCTGGTAGGTAGGTAGGGGGATAGATAGATAGGGAGAAATACAGTAGGTAGGTAGGTAGAGGAATAGAGAGGGAGAAATACAGTAGGTAAGCAGGTAGAGGGATAGATAGGGGGAAATACGGTAGGTAGGTAGGTAGATAGAGGGAGAAAGGAAGAAATACAGTAGGTAGGTAGGTAGAGGGATAGATATAGATGGAGAAATACAGTAGGAAGGTAGGTAGAGGGATAGATAGAGAGGGAGAAATACAGTAGATAGGAGGTAGAGGGATAGATAGAGAGGGAGAAATACAGTAGGTAGGTAGGTAGATAGAGGGAGAAAGGAATACAGTAGGTAGGTAAGTAGAGGGATAGACAGGGAGAAATACAGTAGCTGGTAGGTAGGTAGGTAGAGGGATAGATATAGATGGAGAAATACAGTAGGTAGGTAGGTAGAGGAATAGAGAGGGAGAAATACAGTAGGTAGGTAGGTAGAGGGATAGATATAGATGGAGAAATACAGTAGGTAGGTAGAGGGATAGATAGGGAGAAATACAGTAGGTAGGTAGGTAGGTAGGTAGATAGAGGGAGAAAGGAATACAGTAGGTAGGTAAGTAGATGGATAGACAGGGAGAAATATGGTAGGTAGGTAGAGGGATTGATAGATAGGGAGAAACACGGTAGGTAGGTAGGGGGATAGATGGAGAAATACAGTAGGTAGGTAGAGGGATTGAGAGGGAGAAATACAGTAGATAGGTAGGTAGAGGGATAGATAGAGAGGGAGAAATACAGTACGTAGGTAGGTAGATAGAGGGAGAAAGGAATACAGTAGGTAGGTAAGTAGAGGGATAGACGGAGAAATACAGTAGCTGGTACGTAGGTAGGTAGGTAGGGGGATAGATAAATAGGGAGAAATACAGTAGGTAGGTAAGTAGAGGAATAGAGAGGGAGAAATACAGTAGGTAGGTAGGTAGAGGGATAGAGAGGAGAAATACAGTAGGTAGATAGAGGGAGAAAGGAAGAAATACAGTAGGTAGGTAGGTAGAGGGATAGATATAGATGGAGAAATACAGTAGGTAGGTAGGTAGAGGGATAGATATAGATGGAGAAATACAGTAGGTAGGTAGGTAGAGGGATAGATAGAGAGGGAGAAATACAGTAGGTAGGTAGAGGGAGAAAGGAATACAGTAGGTAGGTAAGTAGATAGAGAGAGAGGGAGAAATGCAGTAGGTAGGTAGAGGAATAGAGAGAGAGGGAGAAATACAGTAGGTAGGTAGGTAGAGGGATAGAGAGGGAGAAATACAATAGGTAGGTAGGTAGGTAGAGGGAGAAATACGGTAGGTAGGTAGAGGGATAGATAGAGATGGAGAAATACAGTAGATAGGTAGGTTTGGGGTTATACGGTGGTTGTGTGTATGTGTCCATGTGTAGATCTACACACAGATTGGTTGGCCATTTAACCCAACTGGGCCACAGCCTGTTAGGGCCCCAATTAAGGGACGAGACATACTGTTTCCTTTTCTTCCTTTCGGCCCATCACCAGAGACCATCTAGACACAAAGCCATGATTTCCGTTGTGTGGTTTTTAAAATATGTGTGTTAGTTTTATGAGCTGATCAATAAATAAATCAGAGAGACTAGTATAGAACTATTTCGAGCTTTTTAGCTCTCATCAGCTAGCCATACTCTTACTGGGAGTTCGAATCCCCGGTTCAAATCCCAGTTAGAGTATGGCTAGCTGATGAGAGCTAAAAAGCTTGAAATAGATCTATACTAGTCTCTCTGATTTATTTATTGATCAGCTCATAAAACTAACACACACACACACACACACACGCACACACACACACACATATATAAAAATATAAATAATACATTGCCAATTAGAGGTTTGTGAGTTTTTAGAACCGAAGATAAGATTAGGATTTCACTCGGATCTAGTATGAAAATGCAGGATGGAAATGGGGTTGATGGAAGATGCAGTGATTTTTTTTGCCACCTTGTTTTTTTCTAGGTGCCCTTGAATTTCAGTGACGCTTCAGTCCATTTCAATGAGCAGGAATGGAGGAACTTAGAAGAGTGGCAGAGAGAGCTTTATAGAAGCATCATGAGGAGCAATTACGACATGCTAGTCTCACTGGGTAAGGACTTTGATCTCTTGTCTATATGTTGACTGAGTTATGCTCTGTGCATGTTGCTCAATGGCCTGGTTTCCTAACGTGTCTCCTTTTCTATGGTATAGATCATGCCATTTCCAAGCCTGATATCCTATCTCAGATGGACCAAGGGGAAGAAGTGCGCATGGAGGAGTCCGAAGTGTTGGAGAATAGGGAGATACCTAAAGATCCCAGCTGCACAAGTATGTTAATGGCACTGACAGATTAAGCTTTCTCATTTCTAAATGGACTTTCCAGTTTATTGCTGGGTTTGTTGTTGATAGGAAGAGAAAGACCAATCCAAGCCTGGACTGCAGTTTCGTTATATCTGCTGCTTCCTTATATCAGGGCCTGAACTTGTATTTTACTTCATTATTGATTATCTACTTTCCTGTGGATTTAAATACGTTGGCACATATACATTGAAAGACAGAAGTTATAATAAAAGCAAATGCCCCATGTTCAGAAAATTCTGTGCTTCTGATGGAATGGACAATCACAAAACCTGATACTATAATACATTTTTTTACTCTGTTGCATCCTTGTTGCTGCCCAAGCTTGTTTCTTGCAGTCGCTTTATAACCTAACTAGATGATATCATCTGTTCTAGAAGTGAAGAGGGTATGGGAGGAGGATTGTGAGATGCTTAGTGCTCTCTGAGCTTGTTTTCTTGCAGACATTTCATGACCCAACTAGGGTATGCCATCAGTTAGAAGCAAGTGGAGTTTGCTCTCCTCAATTAGGAGAAAAACAAACCCTCACCAACAGTGGCAGGGGAAGCTACCCTATACAGGTAGTCCTCTCTTAACAACCAGTCACATAGCAATTGAAGTTACGATGGACCTCTTTAGAGCTCCTTCCAATTTGGTGCTGGAGTTCCGATGGCTGTGGCTTCCCTGTGGTCACAGGGATTATATTTTGGGCACTTGACAACCAGCTCGCATTTATGGTGATTTTTTTCTTCTTTCCAGCATTTACTCCTGGTTTCTGGCAAAAAGTGCTCATTGAATAAAATGTATTCATTTAATGACTGAGGCATTTGCAATATGACTAGAATGTTTCCTTAAGAGCTGCCACAAAAAAGATTGTAAAATCAGAACACAGTAACCTGCTTAACAACTACAATTTACACCATAATTCCAGACTCAATTATGATTGTAAATCAAGGACTACTTGTATAAACAGAGCAAACCTTTCCAATGCCAATCAAATAAATGTATGCAAGAAAATAACCAAGGACTAAACAATTCTTCAATATAGATATTATCTTCTATTTATTAATCTTAGCTGTTGTTTTCCTTCTCTGTCTGCAGCTTCCCCAGTTGATGTGGCAGAGGTTTCTTCTGGAGATGGAGAGGCAGAGGAAGAAACTAACTTGTTTGCTGATGTGGCAGAGGTTTCTTCTGGGGATGGAGAAGCGGAGGAAGAAACTAACCTGTTTGCTGATGTAGCAGATGCTTCTTCTGGAGATGGAGAAGCGGAGGAAGAAAGTAATTTGTTCGTTGATCAAGAGAATTGCTATGAAATGAGCTTCATTGATAGCGCTGGCCTTGGTGAGTTTTTGTTCCTTAATATTTGCCTGTTGAGCCTCAGGCATTGACCTACATCCTTTTATGGCGTAGTGTAACAAATCGTACACAAATCCACTTACGATGCGGCTAGTTTACCAAATCCTGTCCCCAAAGCTGGTAATTTGTATTCATGTGTTGACCTGTCAGGTGGCCAAGATCAAAACATGAAATTTGCTATCAGATATGACAATAACCAATTTAGTTATTTCTAAAAGATTGGAGAAATGAATGGAGGATCCGATGATTGATGGCTGCCCACAGATGCCATGTTTTTGATAACAGCTACCAAGCAACAATAATGGAAGAAGGCTGTCATTCTTCTGCTTGCTTGCAAGCTTCTTAGAGATACTTGCCGTTTTGCAAAATAGTTGTTAGCCTGATCCAGTCTTCGTGTCATTATGTCGTTATACCTCTCAGAAGGAAGAATGAGGTAACATTTTCTTTCTTGCTTGGCCAGGCAAACATCATGTTTTTATCAAGCAATGATTTATCATGTTTTAAAAATACTCAGTCTTTACCAATTTGTCTACCACGGCTGCTTCTGGGCCAGAATCTTCCTAGAGGAATGACTTTATAGAGATCTATTTCTTCCTTAAGCATTTAGACCAAACTGCAGCGGAGGCAGCTCTTTTAGGATCTTGAGGTAGGAAATTTAATTTAACCCCAGAATATCATAGTAACACATTTTATGCACATTTGTACTAGGTAAACTCTATGTTATATAAAATAAAAAAGGTATTTTGTTTAATTCCCAGTTGAAATCATTTGGGGTCTAATTCTCTTTATTCCACAAAGAATATCAGATTGTTCGTCATAATATCAAGGAAGAAAAAGAAGAACTGCAAATTAAGGAGGAACCATGGTCTCCTGGAAGCCCCAGCAGTGATGAATGTGAGTATAGTAATAAAGTGGAAATTTTTGATATTCCTGGGAATCTTAATTGAGGCGAGTGGAATATTCCAAGAATTTGAATTGCTGTCCTTCATTACTGCCTGATATACCTATATGTGATTACTTTGAAATGGATTTGGCATTTTCTTCATAGTGTTCTATTTTAAAGATGTGGATTTTGAGGACAAAGAAGGGCATCTCAAGGCAATTGTATGAGGGAAGAAAGTGGAGCCTACAAGCATTTCAAGCTACTTTGGTTTCCACTTTTAGCTCATGGAAGACCTGCCTGCAGCACTGGGGTTTGGGGAGGTGAAAGAGTTGAACTTTCTGATTTATACCTCTTCTGCACAGATCCACCTGCTGCAGTCACCATTAAACAAGAAGAGGAGTTGTGTGTCGAGCATCAGGAGAGTTTGGTTTCACTTGGTGAGTGCTGGGTAATAATGGCAAAGTACAGCAATTATTTAGCATAACGAGGCTTTCCTAAAGTTGAAGGAGTATTTAGTCCTTAATGATGTAAAGAATGAATTCCACGTGGTAAGTATAAAATTTTTTGGTTACATACATTAAAAATGTTAAGTTTACAAATACAGGTACCGTGTTTCCCCCAAAATAAGACCCAACCAAAAAATAAGCATGATTTTTTCAGGATGCTCATAATAGACTCCTATCCCCAAAATAAGCCTGTTGAGATTGTCAGCCAAATGGACACATTTAGTACGTCCGTTGCAACACAGCAGATATATTGAATTGTAAAATAAGATACAATTAAATATAAAATAATATTGACATTAATACGTAAAATAAATAATATAAATTATAATTCAGTATTTGTTAATACCCAAGTGGGTGCCTTTGAACAAGAGGTAAACACCTACGTAAACAGATGAACTCGAGACTTATTGCCAAATGACCAATCGGTGTACAGACACAATGCACATGTTATAGACATACTTAATATACTCATGTGAAATAAATGTTTTCTGAATTTTCATGCCTGCAATTTTTCATCCCTTTTTTGTGTCATTCTTAACTGTCACCATTCTTAACTGTCATCATTTTTGTTGCCACTCCTGTCTCATAAGTCTTCAATTAAAATTTGATTTAATGCAGACATATCAAACACAAGGCCTGCAGGCCGGATGGATGCATATCTGGCCCGCGAGCTGCTCTGGAGATAATGAGGACCGGCCCCTGCAGCCCCAGCCCAGCTTGGCCAGCTGTCCCCTGCCACTGGCACAGGTAGTGAGCACACAGGGACCAATTGTGTCCAGCAGTAGCCACAGCCCACCAGCCCCTTGGCTGGAGCACTTGGGCTGCGTAGCCTACACAGCGCAAATGAGCCTGTGACTACTGGGCCAGCTCTCCAAGCAGCAGGTGACCGTCCGCCCACCCACTCCAACCCACTGTTGGTCTTTGCTTACCCGTGACTGTGATGGGGCAGGCAACCACGCCTCCCTCAAGGGCAACCACAATGCTGATGCAGCCCTCAATGAAATTGAGTTTGATACCCCTGATTTAATGATAGATTTAAAGGGAATAATATTTTCACCCCCAGACAAGGTGAGTGCAAAAAGAAAGAGCTATTCCGTCGAGTTCAAGAAAGGAATCGTGGAGGAGTCTTGGGGCAAGAATCTTACGGCTTTCTGCAACGAGAAGAAGTTGGATCGCCGAATGGTCCGAAAATGGCGAGCAGAATACAATAATCTCAGTCAACAGTTGGACAAAGGAAATGCTAAGAAGCGCAAGTGTGGATCAGGTCGCCAACCATTATTTCCTCAACTGGAAGGCATCATCTGTGAATGGGTTGCTGACAGGAGAGCAAAGGCTTTGATTGTGCGTAGGGCTGATATTCAAGCATTTGCCCTTGCAATAGCACCACAGTTAGAAATATCCCGAGAAGAATTCAAAGCATCACAACGCTGGCTCAATGACTTCCTTCAGCGATATGAGCTTTCTCTAAGATCAACACCATTGTTCAAGCTGGAAGATACTGAACTTATTAAACGTGCACTCGCATTCAAGTCCTTTGTTGATGGCATTGACTTTTCTAAATACCAACTCTCCAATATGATTGCTATGGATGAAACTTCAGTGATTATGGGCCAAGGATCTCAAACAACAATTGATCAGAGGGGTGCCTCATCAATCTACATTCCCTCCACTGGTTACGAAAGTGCACGTGTTACCTGTATTTTGGCAATTCATCTGAATGGAAAGAAAGCCCCACCTCTAATCATCAGTAAGGGCAAGAAAAATAAGATTGAGTGCATTTCAGGCATTTACATTCTTGAAACCGAAAAAGCCTGGTGCACACAAGCAGTTATAAGGAAGTGGGTTGATTTAATGCTGCCACTTGTTTTGCGAGGTGACCAAAGAGGTCTACTAGTCTGGGATTCAGCCAGCACTCACCGTGCTAAAGATATGAAGAACTTCCTTGCAGAGAGAAGAATAGATCAAATAATGATTCCTGCAGGAATGACTGACTATCTCCAGACTCTTCATATTGCAATAAATAAGCCATTCAAGGAGCATTTGCACATGGAAATAAACAACTACATTGAAAATAGAATGGAGAGAAATCAGTGTGGAAACTTTGTGAAGCCTAGCCTGCCAGAGGTTGTGACTTGGGTGAAGAATTCCTGGGATAAAATCACTGACAGCTGTGTTGCCAATGCACTACGAGCGGGCTACATGGACAAGAAGTACTCATTTAAGGAGAGCTCTATTGCTGGACATGACAGATTGGGGCCATTAATTCTACAGGAAATGGAGTCACAAGAAATTCAGGCTGGAATTCGAGGGTTGGAGAGTTATGATGATATTCCAGAAGAAGATGACATGACTATATTTGAATAAATGAAGATTGTTGTAAACCAGGGGTGTCAAACTTGATTTCATTGAGGACCACATCAGCCTTGCGGGTTGCCCTTAGGGAGAGTGGGGGGCATAGCCAACTCACAAGAAAAGACAACAGACAGTGGACAGAATAGGCAGGTGCCTGCTGCTTGGAAGGCTGGCCCAGCAGTTGCAGCGCTTGAACTCACTTGTACTACGCAGCCCCAGTGTATTGGCCAAGGACCTGACAGACTGGCTGCTGCCTGACACTGTCAGTTGCCTCATGCGTGCACCGGGAGGGCGCCCTGCTGAGCTGGGCAGGAGCCACCGGGGCCGGTCCCTCGTCATCTCAGAGGCAACCCTTTGGGCGCACAGGCCTTGTTTTTGACATGGCTGTTGTAAATAAAAAAAGACATCATCTGAAAATAAGCCATAATGTGTATTTTGGAGGAAAACATAATATGAAACCCTACTCTTATTTTTGGGGATACACAGATAATCCTTGGATTATGAGCTCTTGATGAGTAACTATTTTAAGTTACAAGGACCTGAACAAGTGGTGCATAGACTGGTCCTTGAAATTCTAGCTGTTGCAGTACCTTGTAGTGATACAATCTCCATTTGGAAACTTTGCTGCCTTCCCACAAGCAAAGTTGATGAGGAAGCCGGCAGGGAAGGTCACAATTTGGACTTTAAATCATTCCTGCCACATTTCTCATGAGAAGCCCCATTACAGAGATCTCAGGGATCTTGTATTCCATAGCATTCCAAGCCTGTGCCCATCTGCAGCAGCCCTCCACTAACCTATCTGCTTAGTCCCCAACAACCCATTCATGCTCCCAATCTGTGAGTCATGCTGTCCCCACCTGTGATTCCCACCTTTTCCCACTTAACTATGCAGTCCTGGAGTAATAATGGCAATTGGAACTGCTAGGATTGCTTTTATTAAGTGGTTTGACCAAGTGATGTCACAATTTATCAGTGACGCGAATTCCAATCTCAATTGTTGTCATAACCCAAGGAGTACCTATAATGTATTATTAAATATTTTCATTGCAAGTGATTTTAGCCTGTTGTTTGAACTTCAGATAAGGATGAATTGTAGAACATCTCCTTTTCAGAGTTTGGTTTCTAAAGTGCAATCTTGTGAACCGTGGATAGGGATTTTGTTTCCTCCTTAAAGAGTGGTTCCTTTTTGCCTTAGCTGGGCACCCAGCGCTACTACAATCTGTTGAAGAAGAAGAGGGACAGAAGACTCCAACATCCTTGATGGCCTGTAGGAATGCTCTTCTGCACGATGCCACAGATGATCCCGAACAGAAAGAAGCATACGCAAAAGGATGCCTTGTTCAGTGTGGCAGATGCACTAAGAATTCTACACACCAGGAGACTTTGACTGATCACCAGTATAGCCGCAAACGAAAATTCCAGTGTACAGAATGCAATAGGAGTTTTGCTTTTGAGGGACAGCTGTCCCAACACTTGCTAATACATGTACCTGGGACACAGTTCCATTGTACTGAATGTAATTTGTGTTTTTCAAGCCAAAAGGCGCTTACTGTGCATGAGCGTGTTCATGCAGTGGACTGGCCATTGCACTGTTCTGCATGCAACAGGACATTTTTGGACACTGCAGCATTTGACCAGCACCAGCTATCTCATGCGCCAGGCCAGGTTTGCCGTTGTGTGGAGTGCAGCGTTTACTTTACCGATCCAGCAGCTTTGGCAGAACACAAGCGAATGCACTCAGAAGACTGGCCTTTCCGGTGTGCTCAGTGCGACCGAACTTTTGTCCATGAGGGCTTATTGTTGGAACACCTTCAGAATCATAGCCGGACAAGGAGTCGCCGCTGCCATATCTGTGGCTCATGGCTATCCTACAAGGGATTGCTAAAGCATACTGGGGCCCAGTTGTATCACTGCAAGAAGTGTAATACTTCTTGCCAAGTTCAGGGGTCTGACTCAGTGACTATGAGCGTTAAAAATGCAAAGAAGCCAGCCAAAGGTAGTTCTTAGCCCTCATTAGGCTATATCTCGAGTCAGGTGCAAAGATTATTTTTGTGGATTCCTCTTCTTTAAGGCAGTTAAGAAAAGTGAAGGAATGCACTTGGATACATGGTGATGGCATGGAAGTCTTCCTAATTCTCAAAGATTAGGCAAAATTGAATTGGTTTAGAAAGGATGTTGTTGCTGTGAAATAAGACCTCCTGCTCCTATTAGCAAAGGAATGTAGAGGATGCTTCTTTAACTTCTTACCTGCAATCTCCTAATCTCTTGTCCCTCAGTACATCCAAATTTGATTTTTCTTGTGATCAAGTGGGCAGTTTTCTTCTTTTGACCATTGAATAAGTGTTGGAAATTGCAACCTCTTGCATTGTGTGACGGCTGCTTTGCTATCTGTAAAATAGGTTTGCTTCTTAGGCATGCATAGGAGGAGCTTGTGGCAATTGGACTGCTGTTTTTGCCATCCACTTATACAAATCACTTTTTTGTTTTTGCTTTCAAGTCCCCCTCTGTAGAGAATTCTTATCACTTGTCTGTCTCAACTTTCTTATGATAGATAACCACAGTCACTGTAGAAAGAATATTCCAAAAAATTTCAGAATGGTCAGGCAGTAAATAGTTGAAAAACAAGCTGCAAGATAAATCCGGATATATAATCTCTGAAATATTTTCTGATTTCGCTATTGCACATTTATACTCCGTATTCTTCCTATGCTATGTTTCAGCTTTCCTTGGTCTGAGCTTTTTCATATGTGATAGACAAAAGCAAAGTGGGCTGGATGTATGTGATGTAACCCAACATATCTTGAGGATTTCAGGTTGCAGAAGGTGGCTTTATTTTTTTACTTCACATCAGGAAGAGTATATTAAGTGTTTTCACTTCTGCTATATATTTTTCCCCTGAAGCAGTCACTAAGAGGTTTCAATTCATTGTATGCTAAAAGATTATCCTGTGTGCACATGATTTCCTATGATTTCCTTTGCTCTTAATCCATTGTTTTCTAAAGGCTGTTGCTCATTTGAGAAATATACCAAACCATACTATTTCCAGGTTAATTGATTCGACTGAAGAAGCTGCTTTATAGTAAGGAGGAAATCAGTCATCAAGTACTTCATCGCTTTTGTGAGTGTTTTTAATATTTGCTTCGTCATTAAATGGTTACTTCCCTCCAAAATATTGAATTTGGATTTTGTGGTATTTTTACTTATCTTCCTAATTTAGAACTTTATTTTATTTTAATCCTATGGCCCGTTCAAGGTGCTAAACTTACTGGCTTCAAATTCTGTTGGGAGTTCTGCCAATAAATCTTAGCAGTTTGTAACTGCTCTAGTCTTGGGCATCAACAATGCTGGCAAATAGAAACTGCAGAAAAAGACTGAGTAGTCCCTTTTGAGATTTTTGTGATTGTTTTTGTTTCAATGTATTTGTTTTTTTTAATTACTTTATTTTGTCAAGTGATATTACTCCAAGCATGTTTAAACTCAGTAACTGATGATTGACCCACTACATCTGCTGGTAGTTTGTTCCAAGCTTCCACTACTTATGTGGAATAATCCTTTCTAATACTACTTTTGAACTTCCCTCCTGTCAGTTTATGCCCTTGTGTTCTTGATTTTTACTTAATATTGTAATTTCTGCCTTCTAGAACCTTATTCACAGCCTTAATATATTTAAAGGTTTCAATCTTTCAACCTTTCTCTTTTGTCCTCCAGGCTGTACGTGTTCAGTTCCTCCAATCACTCCCAAGTTGTTTTGTCCCTCAGACCTTGCAACATTTTTCTTTTGTTACAGTGACACTCTAAAGCAGGGGTCTCCAACCTTTGCAACTTTAAGTCTGAAGGACTTCAGCTCCCAGAATTCTCCAGCCAGCAAAGAGAAGTCTGGGAGCTGAAGTCCTTCAGACTTAAAGTTGCAAAGGTTGGAGACCCCTGTGCTAGAGAATACACTCCCCCCTCTTCACAAAGACATAAATCTTTTTCAAACATCAATGTGATATGGATCGTAAGAAAGCCTCTTTTCCTGCAGAGGGACACGTGAATGAAAGAATCCTGCCAATGGGGTGGGGGTGGGGCTCTTGTTTGCAAGCATTGTGCACCAAAGCAGAACTTTTCACTAAAACCAGGTTAAAGTGGGGAGATGTCCCACCCTTTTGTCATTCAACAAAGGCCCATTTTATCATCCTATAAACCAGGGGCCTCCAACCTTTGCAACTTTAAGTCTGAAGGACTTCAGCTCCAAGAATTCTCCAGCCAGCAAAGCTGGCTGGAGAATTCTGGGAGCTGAAGTCCTTCAGACTTAAAGTTGCAAAGGTTGGAGACCCCTGCTCTAAAGTGGCCACATGCTGACAAGGTATTTCAGAATAAAAAATATTCTTATGGATCTTTTGATGAAAGGCAGATCTGATTTCCAATATTTGGAAGGCCATGAATCGGGATAAGTTTGGTCAAATGAATTTTAGATGTGATTCCTGAGACTATAACTCAGAGAAAGACAAATACATGCATGCCACTCGAGATTATGCTCAGAAAAACTGAGGGAAACAAGAGGGAAGGCAAGATGATTGGAGAAGCCTTGAAAAAGCTACATTATAGGTAGACCTTGACTTACAACTGGTTGCATAGCGACCATTCAAAATTCTGATGGACCTACCTGGGGAGGCACTCATGACTCAGACTTCATTCCGATGGTCTCACAATACCTGCATCACACAATCATGCGTAGGGTACTTGGCAGCTGGGTTGCACTAACAGCCGTTTGCAGCATCCACATGATCACGTTTTATGTTGCTTTCATCAAAAATTTACTTCTGGTTTTTGACAAAACCTTTCCCATAGCGAAGCACTGGTTTGCGTAACAACCATACTTGCTGTTTAACCACTGCCATAAAATTAAGTGTATCACATGACTGTTCCATTTTAAAATTGTCATGAATTAGTCATAACTTAAGGACTTCATGTATCTTGGAAGGCTTCACATTCCTAGGGCTACCATGCATCAAGCAGATGCAATGGCACCTGTAGAATTGTCTGATGGTTAATTCTTTCAAACATCTCCTGTCCAAATCCTTGGATGTGAACTGTGGTGTTCATCCTGGGTCAAACATTTCCCTCCACGTGACGGGCAGTCGAAGGAGGCCCAGGAGTGGGGGGATGTTTAGACTTTCCACTCATAATCCCCTGGATTGTGAGAATTGTAGCAAATAAATTACATAACATAGGGATAGGATGGATGGGTAGATGAACAGGACGGATGAAGTGGATAGAAAAGATAGAGTGAATAGGATGGGTGGATTGAATAGATGAATGAGTGGGATAGACACGAATGGGTGGATTGCTAGATGAAATGGGTGGATGGATGGACAAGGCCAAATGTTCCCAAATGGGGCTTTCGAAGAGGGTCCCATCTTTCTGGATGGGAAGCAAACTTCACAACAACCTTAGATGGCCATGGGGCTATTATGGAACTCTTTCCATCCCACTTTTTCCTGATTTTATTTATTTATTTGGATTTATTGACCGCCCCCCTTTCTCCGAAGAGACTCGGGGCGGTGTACAGGAATTTAAGAACATATACAGATAACAAATTATAAATAAATTAAAACTAAATTAAATGTTTTACCCTGTGTTAAAAAAGTATCTTGTTTAAATTTATATCGTAGAAACCCGATTGGTAATATTTACTAAAACTAGGCTGGTATGGTAGGTTAGGCCATGATGGAAGCTGGGTGGGCACCTCAGGAGAGGCCTGCTTCCCTCTGCCCCCAATCCCAGCTCTCTTCACCCTTTCATAGCCTGTCATGGCTCCCTCTCTCCCTTGCTCATCCCTTGCTCACAAAAGCTAGAGAAGATGGGGCTGGAGGGGGGGTGGGGGAGAGTAAGAGAAAGGGAATATAGAGCCAGGGGGAAAGGGAGAAATAGAAAGCAAGAGAGAGACGGGGGAACAAAGGGAAAGAGCGGGAAAGATAAGTGAGGGAAAGAAAGCGAAAGGGGTAGACCAAAAAGGGAAGGGAGAGAAAAAGCAAGAAAAAGACGGACAGAGAGGTAAAGACGGATAGGGAGAGAAACAAAAGAAGGAGGGGGAAAGAAAAAGAATTCAGAGCCGCCTTTCCCCCCGTTCTCTCTCTCTCTCCTCAGGAATCTCCCCTCAGGAATCTCTCCTCAGCCCAGCGCGGCCGCTCCCTTCAGAGGGCGACGCTCCTTCTGAGGCGGCCAGCTTTCCCGCTCAAAAAAAAAAAAAAAAAAGGAAAGCGCGGGAAGGAGAGCGCGTGCGCGCCACTCCTCGCTCCTCCCGCCGGCAGGGGTCGCCCGCCGCCGCCCAAGCAGCGTCCGCTCTAGGCCTCCCCCACTCCCAGCTTTCGCTCCCCACCTCAGGGGCGGCGGGGCAGGCGAGGGGGCGGGCGGAGCGACTCCCGGGGGAGTGTGGTGGGCGGGGCTTGTCGGGAGGTCCTCCGCCGCGGGGCATGACGGTCTTTCTGCCCCGACCCCCTCCTCCCTTCTGCTCCTTTCTTTTTACCTCAGAGCGAGGGAGATGGAGGCACCGTTGTGGCCGGTCGGGGCGGCTTTGCAAGGCCCGGAGGGGTCGGACGGGCCCGGGCTTCGTTTGCTGGGCCTGGAAGGGCGCCTGTCTTCGGCCGAGAGGAAGCTGGGCGGTTGCCAAAGGACGGTAACCGAGCTGGGCAGCCAGTTGGAAGGCAAATGGGCCGCCCTGGGGGGCCTGGTCCAGGAATACGGGCGGCTCCAACGGCGGCTGGAGAACCTGGAGAACCTGCTGAGGAACCGCAACTTCTGGATCCTCCGCTTCCCGCCGGGCGGCCAGGGGGAGACGCCCAAGGTCGGCCGGGGGAGATGCCGAGGACCGGGAGGGAGGGAGAGCGGGGTCCTCGTTGGGGTGGGGCGGGGGTGGTGGGCCAAGAGAGGGGGGCTGGTCGGCGTGGTTGTGGGGGCAGCGGGGCTGACAGGAGGCGGGTGGGAGCGGTCCGAGGGGTGGGTGGTTTCCTGGCAGACGTCTCGGGAGCCGGCGAGGGCACAGCATCAGGGCTTGGAGGAAGAGGAGGAGGAAGGACTGTGGGGTCCCTGGGGGTCTCTCTGTGCTGGGTGGGTTTCTTATGGACATCTCGTGCCCCTGCTAGGGGACATCATCGGAGCAGAAGGGAAAGGGGTTGGTGGAGAGGAGGAGGAGGAGGAGGAGGAGGAAAACTTCCAAGAACCGTTTTTCTTGCTATGTACATGTATACATCCAAACTAGACTGTTGTTTATATATGTGGGTATATGCATCATTATCTATCTATCTATCTATCTATCTATCTATCTATCTATCTATCTATCTATCTATCTATCTATCTATCTATCTATCTATCTCTTTTATCTATATCTATCTATCTATCTTCTATCTATCTACCTACCTACCTACCTACCTACCTACCTACCTACCTACCTACCTATCATTATCCATCTGTCCTCTATTATCTACCTATGGATCGATCTTATCGTCTGTCTGTCTGTCTCTCTCTCTCTCTCTCTCCCTCTCCTTTGTAATGTTTACATAATGTGAGTTGGAGGTGGTGAGAACTGTATGCAGCGGAATTTCATTTTAATGTATGCCAACTACTGTACATTTAAAGTGACGATAAAGTTATTCTAAGTCTGAGGAATGTCCCTAGTAATCTCTGTGTTTGGCAGTTTTCTTGCAGACGTTTCATGACCCAACTAGGTAACACCATCAGTGTTAGAAGAGAGTGTGGGTTTTCTGCAGGAGTAGAGGGGCACTGTGGTGTCCTTGGCCGCCCTGGGTCCTCTGTGGAGAAGGACGGGATATAAATATAAATAAACTAAACTAAACTTGGTGTTTCTCTGCACTTGGTCATCACTGCAGTTGTTCCCAATTTTAAGCATGCCAGAAACGCTTAGATCATATTTAGATGATGAGCAGATATTCTTGGAAGATGTATATGGGTAGTCCTCAATTTAGGACTACAGTTGAGTCCAACATTTCTGTTGCTAAATGAGACACTGTGAATTTTCCCATTTTATGTCATTTCTTGCCACAGTGGTTAAGGGAATCACTGCCAATAAGTGAGTCATAGGGTCGTGAAGTGAATCTGGCTTCCCCTGTTGAGTTTGCTTGTCAGACAGTGGGAAGAGAGGATCACATGACTTGGGTCACTGCAACTGTCTTAAAAATGAGTCAGCTGCCAAGTGTCTGATTTTAAATCTTGTGACTGTGGGGATGCTGCAATAATTAAGTGTGAAACTTCACTTTTTTCAGTGGTGTAATTTCAATGGACACTAAATTGTTGGTGAGGACAACCTGTAAGAACATTTATATGGCTATCCCCACTCACGGTCATCTTCCTCTTCCTCCTCTTCCTGTCCGCAAACTCCATTCCCTTCTATCACTGCTGATGTTACCTAGGTAGGTCATGAAAAGTCTGGAAGAAAACAACAAAGCTCAATCAACACTACACACATTTCACTGTCATCCCCTTCTCTTTAACCTCTCCACTACACAAACTCCATTCACTTCTTGGACTGATGAGGTTACCTAGTTGGGTTGAACCAGAGACTGCCTTGACTGGCTTCAACATCAGGCCGAATCCTACTTTGTTGGTTTGGGGAGGCCTGAATGATTGACACAATTGGGAGATTTTGACCCTTTCCAAGCTCCCTTTTTCAATAATATTTGTTTATTTAGATAAGGGAACGCCAAACTTAAAGACTTTTGGGGACTTCAACTCCCAGAATTCCCCAGCTTGCAAGGCAGTGTTTCATTTAACAACTGTGGCAAGAAAGTTCGTAAAATGGGGCAAAACTGCTGATCTTGCTTAGAAACAGGAATTTGGAGCTCTATTGTGGTCATACCGAGTACTACATGTACAGCCTGAATTCTGCAAATGTGGAGGAAGCTGGTGGTCTCTTAAATTAAATCCTGGGAGTTGAAGTCCTCCACTCTTAAAAACATGATGACTGGGGGATTCTGGGAGTTGAAAGTCCGCAAGTCTTAAAGTTGCCAAGACACCCCTGGTCTAGAGAAAACTAGTAGGCTTTTGTGTGCTAATTATAAAATATTGGGTTGTCCCACCCCCACCTGCTCCAGTATGCAACTTAATTCCAATTTATCCAACAGGTATTTGTCAACTTGCTATTGCTATTAAACATACAGGATTTGGAGGCCAGAGAATACCAAAACTGTAGCTTTGCTATTTATTTCCAGGTTCCAGTCACTTTCGATGACCTGTCTGTTCATTTCAACGAGCAAGAATGGAGCAATCTGGATGAATTGCAGAAGGATCTATATAAGACGGTCATGAAAAGCAATTATGAGATGTTGGTCTCAATGGGTGAGAACATATCATTCATTGTCTTTCTAGCCATTGTTTAGCCACTGTTTATCTTCTGCAGGTTTCCAACAGTTCGTTTAGTCATCTTCTTTTAATGGCTCCATAATCCCTTGCAGGGTGTCGTCTGGGCAACTGAATAGAGCTAGCAGAGTGTTTAATAGCAGGATGCCCTTCCTGTCGCCAATGGGGGAGCTTTGTTCAGCAGATATATTCTCATTTTGCCCAGAGAGAGAAATATCTGCTTCTACCTAGGATCGAACTCACAGCCTCCTGATTGTGAGGTGAGAGCTCCACCTCTAGGCCACTGCACCACTCTACAACAGTTCATTTAGTGACCTTTCGAATTTACAAGGCACCGAAAAAAAGTGACTTATGGCTGGTTTTTAATTTATGAGGCCACAGCATCCCTAGGGTCACCTGATCAACATTCAGACACTTAGGAACTGGTTGTGGATGGTCGTAGTATCCCTGAATAAATTTTAGGCCACCCGATTTCTTCAGACTCTCGATAGAAAACCGTCATTTAAACATAGAATAACTTGAAACAATCACAGCCGGGTAGTCCTTGACTTACGACCCCAATTGATCCCCAGAATTTCTGTTGCTAAGTGAGACGGTTGTGAAATGGCTTTTGTCCCATTTCTACAACTTTTCTTGCCTCATTTGGTAAGTGAATCCGTGCAGTGGTTAACTTAGTCACATGGTTGTTAAGCAAATCTGGCTTCCCCCTTGACCTTTGCTAGTCAGGAGGTCACAAAAGGGGATCATGTGAACCTGGGATGCTGTGATGGTCATAAATATGAATCAGTTGCTTAGCATCTGAATTTTGATCACGTGACCATGGGAATGTTACAACAATCATAAGTATGAAAAGGATCTGTCCCTTTTTCCAATTGTAACTTTGAACAGTCACTAAACGAACCGTTATAAATCAAGGACTACCTGTATTGTTTTGGGCAAGACGTCCCCAGATGAACATTGCCCCATTTCTAGTGACAATTTTGTCTTTCCTCTAACATTAGTTTGTGCAGTTGTGAAATAAAAACCCAATTATTAACCCTCACAGCAGAGAGACAAGCCTGGTTCACAATTCAAAAAGGTTTGTTTACAGAAAAATAAAAAGCGTTTTCAAAGGCTCCAAGTCTCCCCCCCAGGATGGATGGAGTACAAGGAGAGCAAAGAATAACATTCAAGCCGTGCATTCTATCCCCTCTCCTCCTCAGAAACTCTTCCCCTCCTTTCTCCTTCATTTAAGTCACTCCTTTCGTCATCCCATAAGAGTAAACTTGACCTTTTCTTGAGCGGCCGCTATCTCTTATTTGGGTTTTTCTGGCGCCTTTTCGTCTGAGCAGATGGCTTCCTATCTAACTTGTACAGTGAGGTATCTGTAAACAGCTTGGAATAACACAGGTTATCTTGTCCTGTTTACAGAACATAGTTTGCAGTCAACAAAAGCACAGTAACTTATTACACATTTTAAGCAAGAATATAATGGCTTATGCATTTAACAGTGTAAAAGACTACAAAAGTAACCTTTTAACATTTTATAAAATAATAATATCATTTCTTTCATAGCTAACAGAAGTGTATTTTCATTTGTTGCATGAATAGATTATGCGATTGCCAAGCCTGAGATCCTGACCCGGATTGAACAAGGAGACCCCTTGTGTGATACAAATGTTGAAACCATGTCTGAGAATGACACACTGGCACATCCTGGCACAGGTACGTTTACTGCTTCTTGAAATACACAGATTTTTCTTTTTCTTTGCTTTTGATCCTTTTTTTCCCATAAGAGGTAGGTTGCTCTCAATTGTGGGGGTCCTTGGTGCTCTCTGAGCTTGGTGGTTTTCTTGCAGATGTTTCATGACCCAACTAGGTAGCATCATCAGTGTTAGAAGAGAGTGGGGTTTTCACGGTGGTGAAATTCAAATTTTTTTTAAACTACCAGTTCTGTGGGCGTGGCTTGGTGTTTGTGGCAGGAGAAGGATATTTCAAAATCTCCATTCCCTCCCCGCTCTGGGGCCAGCCAGAGGTGGCATTTGCCGGTTCTCTGAACTACTCAAAATTTCTGCTACCGGTTCTCCAGAACCTGTCAGAACCTGCTGGATTTCACCCCTAGGTTTGCGAAGGAAGGGCATCCAGCCAGTAAACACAGCTCTCTTCAGTTGCCCAGACTCCCCCTCCCCCCTCCCGTGTGGCATAAAAGATGACGATGGGGCTTTAACAACCAGCACAGTGAATTGGACACCAAAGCAAACCAGGAGCTGATAAAAGAGCTGACCTGTTTGCCAATCTCGGCTTCTCCAAAGCCAGGTTGACCACCACATTGTGAACCTGGATACTTTTCAAGGGTGGGCCCCCTTCAGGCCTTGGGGGTTTTGACCTTGGGGTTTACGGCAACCTTTTCCTCTCTCCTCCATTCAGAGTCCCCTGTTGCTCCAGTCGATGTTTCTTTGTGGCTGAAAGAAGAAGTGGACGGACCTCAAGGCGGTGGCACCGCCAGGCCTCCTGAGGAGATCAGTGCTGGACGTCAAGAGGGTGAATAGATGGTGTCCTGGAGTTGTGGTTTGGCTTAGAAAGAAGGGAGCCTTTGATCGTGCTTTTTTTCCCCGTAAGGGAAAGCCTTCCTTGCTGACCTGAAATTCCTCGTCTTTTTCGTTGACCAGGGAGATGAGCATCCCAGAATCTTGCTTCCCTCTGGACCGTGCCGGAATGACATATTCTGGAGAGAAATGGGAAGCTTGTATGGATGAATCGGACATCTCCTTACTGCTTATTTGTTATTGATATATTAGATTTTTAACTCGCCTTGATTACAAGGTGGGGAAAATCTGTAATTTTCCTTCCCCTTCCCATTTCCCCCACAATGATCTGGAAGGTGAATTGGGTTGGGGGAGAGAGACTGGCCCACAGTCACCCATCTAGCTTTAATACCTGAGGCGGAACTGGAACTCACTGTCTCCCAGTGATTAGCCCAAACTCACTCAGCTCTTTGTCATGCCTGCGATGGGACTAGAACTCATTGTCTCCTGGTGTTGGGGATAGCACCTAACTGGTGCCTACCCGCTAGGAATTATAGTTGAACGTTAATTTAAACTCCCTGTAATTTCCTCATACTTGGTTCCTTGTGATAAGTGTGACCCTCTGTTCTATTAAAGTTTCTCTTTAAAATATCCCTCCATTACTGCCCCTTGATACCTTTCCATGATCTCCTAGACCAGGGCTGTCAAATTCATGCCCAGGGTCCAGATCCGTCCCTCAGGGTTCCTGGATCTGACCCATGGGGCCGCCATGTAAACAGCCCACGGTGCCTCTGCCAGTGCAAACGGAAACCTGTTTTTGCTGGCAGAGCGCTTCGGGCACCATAGGTGCCCCTGACACGAGTGACGACCTGGCCATGCCCCCCCCCCCGGCCCCTCCCCCCCAACCTCAAGGTCAAACATAACCCTGATGCAGTTATAACCCTCAATGAAATCAAGTTTGACACCCCTGTGTCCTCAGTGGGCACAGCTCTGTCTCACCAACTTTCAGATCACCTGGGCTTGTTTCCAACCATCTTCTCGACCCTTAATGCCTCAGGCAAGCGCCCTTCCATCCTGCCTCTTGAGTTCTGTTTCCGCCCACTTCCAGTCCATGAGATTCCTTGACGTTAGAGAAGAGCAACTCCCCTATTTTCCTCTCTTTTTGTTGTGTCCAGGTTCTTCGGTGGAGTACATAGACATACCCACTGGGATTAAACAGGAGATGGAGGAGGTGTGCTTGGGCCCAGGGGAACCCCACAGAGAGCACATGCAATACGATCCTAGTGAGGGTAAGCACCCCTTTCTGTCGAGAGCTATATAGCACCTATATATATCGGTTCATGGTGCTTTACAGCCCACTCTGACCTGTTTAGAGTCCGCGTTTTGCCCCCAACAATCTGGGTCTGTTTTTAACTCACATTTGAAGTCCTACTGGGCTGTGGTATCTATATATTTCTTTATTCTGATCATTGCTATTACCAATAGAGGACAATATTTGAAGCTCGGGGTTGAGCGGTGGGATCCTTGGTACTCTCTGAACTTGGTAGTTTTCTTGAAGACGTTTTATGACCCAGCTTGGCAACATCATCAATCCTGTAGGTAGAGTGGTTTGGGGGGGAGGAGGGCTGGGTGACCCTTGGTGCTTTCTGAGCTTGGTTGTCTGCTTGCAGACGTTTCATGACCCAACTATAGAACATCATTAATGCCAGAAAGGAATGAGGTTAGAGAGCAAATACTACTACCTTCTTAGTCTGATGATGTTACCTAGTTGGGTCATGAAATGTCCCATGAAAACCTTCAAGTTCAGAGAGCACCAAGGACCTCACAGTTGTTGCTATATTAAGCTGATCTAAGATCGCCATACCTCACCCTGTCCTCGCTTTATATTTGGGTCAACATCTCAACAATCCTCAATCTCCATGTGTGTTGGCTTTTCATATAGTATGCATTTCATCAGGGCAATAAATTGGAGCCCTTGTCTCTATCTATCTATCTATCATCTATCTATCTATCTATCTATCTATCTATCTATCTATCTATCTATCTATCTATCTATCTATCTATCTATCTATCTTTCTCTTTCTGTCTATCCCTTTCTTTCCCTCTGTCTTTCTCTTTTGCTTTTTCTCTTCCTCCCTCCCTCCCTCCCTTTCTCTTCCTTCCCTTTCTCTCTTTCCCTCCCCACACTTCCTCTGTCTTTCTCCCTCCCTCCCTCTTTCTTTTCCTTTTTCCTTTCTTTCTTTCCTTCCCTCGCTTTTTTCTTCCTTTCTCCATCTCTCTCTCCCTCCCTCTCTTTATTTCTTTCCAGAATATCAGACCATTACCATTTCTGAAGAACATCTCTGTGGACTTCAGGAAGACCAATGTCCTCAGGAAGACCAGTTGTTCTTTGGGGAAGGCCCTAGCTCTGGTAAGAGGAGAAATTTTGGTTCTTCTGATGTCTCTTTTGAACATGGCGGTAGTTTATTTGTTAAGGTGTGGCCTTCCCACTGAATTGTCCAAAATAATCCCACCGTGCCAGGGTATAGGCTAGGAAATCACAAGTCCTGGTCAAGAATGTCAGGGAGCAGAGTTTGGGGAGGGCAGGATCTGCTTCAGGTTGTCCTTAAATTATGACCGCAATATGAGTCCAACATTTCCATTGCTGACTCTTAAGGGAGTTTTGCCCCATTTTACGCCTATTCCCCACAGCTTTTGCAAATCACCTCAGTTGTTAAATTGGTAACAGAGTTGTTAAATGAATCTGGCTTCCCCTTTTGCTTGTCAGTAGGTCGCCAGAGGCGATCACTTGACCCTGGGATGCTGCAACTGTCATAAATACATGCCAATTACCGAATTTTGATCATGTGACCACAGGGGTGCTGCGATACTCGTAAGTTTGAAAAACAGTCATAAGTCCCCTTTTCCCCCCCCAGTGCCGTTGTAACTTCCAGCGGCCACTAAACAAATGGTTGTAAATTGAAGATTACCTGTACTGGGCTCAGTGGCAACTTGACAAAAAATTGTGCTAGGAGAAATCAATTTTTCCTTGATTTGATTACTTGATTGTGTGCCATCACGATATTGTTGGCCATTAATAATGGTCATTTTTAATGATCGATAATAATGATACTGTTGTCCATTAATGTGTGTTAATTTTGACTTCTCCAGCAAAATTTGGCCCTTCAACTCTTCCAGTAATGCAACCATGAGTCCATTCACCTTTTGTTGGTTGTCCTCCTTCTGCGTTTCCTGCCCACATGGTCTATCTAAGCAAGCGGAATCCTTGCATAATATGATAATTTAAGCCTGGCCATTCGTGCCTCGAGGGAGAAGTCTGGATTGGTCGGCCTGATTGCATTGCACTCATGCCAGCAGCACTGAGGGGCTTCTGTGTTGATCTGATTAGCCGGTGACATCACAGTTGCCTGTGGGGGGGGGGGGGGATGCCCACTTGAAGGCTCCTTTCATCTCCCCAACGGGAGCTGGAGGGAAGGCCGGGAGCTCACCCCGCCCTACAGCAGCACCGGGTCTCAAATGCGGTCTTAAAAGTTGTCTCAGACACCTGATTTACATGCTTTGAGCCAGGTAGTGAAATTGTTACCAAACCAGGAAAATGTATGTATGCTTCTGTCACCTGAAGTTAAATTGTTCTAAAACAATTAAAGTGTTTTTTAAAAATATCTTTCTTCTCTCTCTCTCTCTCTCTCTCTCTCTCACTTTCTCTGTCTTTTTCTCTCTCTCTTTCTATCTCTCACTTTCTCTCTGTCTCTTTCTGTCTCTCTCTCTCACTCACTTTCTCTCTGTCTCTCTCTGTCTCTTTCTCTCTCTCTCTCTCTCTCTGTCTCTTTCTATCTTTCTCTATCCCTCTCTGTCTTTTTCTCTATCTTTCTCTCTCTCACTTTCTTTCTCACTTTCTCTCTCTGTCTCTTTCTATCTCTCTGTCTCTCTCTGTCTCTTTCTGTCTTTCTTTCTCTCTCTCTCTCTGTCTGTCTCTTTCTATCTCTCTCTGTCCCTCTCTCTCTCTCTGTCTCTGTCTCTCTCTCCAGTATTCTGCAATGGGCTCCTATTTTCGCTTGCCATGTCCTCAAAGGGGAAGAGGAAGGGACACGGTTCATCCGAAGAGCGCAGCAAGAAGCACAGGAAGGCCATCAGCCTGAATTTGAAGATGAAGATCATCAAAGCCTACGACGCCGGGAAGAAGGTGAACATCATCGCTCAAGAAGAAGGCCTGGCTCATTCCACCATCTCCACCATTCTGAAGAACAAGGAGCGGATCAGGGAGGCCATGAAAGGATCGCCGGGGACGAAAGCCATTATCACCAGGCAACGCAAAGGCCCCATCCACGAAACGGAGAAACTCCTGATGCTTTGGATCGAGGATCAGATCCAGAAAAGGATTCCCATTAGCCTCCCTCTCATTCAGGCCAAGGCGCGCAGCATTTTTGCAACCCTGAAAGAACGAGCGGGCGAGGAGTGCACTGAAACGTTCACGGCCAGCCGCGGCTGGTTCATGCGCTTCCAGCGCCGGTTTAATTACCACACCATGCACCCGCCAGGCGAAGCTGCGGGCGCCGACGAAATAGCAGCCCAACGCTTCCTTGATGACTTTGACGATCTCATCACAGAAGGGAACTATTTGCCCGAACAGATCTTCAACGTCGACAAAACCAGGTTATTCTGGAAGAAAATGCCCGAACGGACCTACCTTCACCAAGAGGCCCAAGCTACGCCTGGATACAAAGCCTTTAAGGACAGGATCACTTTGCTGTTGGGTGGAAACGTTGCCGGATTCAAGCTGAAGCCGTTTCTGATCCACAAATCGGAGGATCCCCCCGTGTGCGAAAATATCGGCCAGGAGCCCCTGCCCGTTTATTACCAATCTGATCAGAAGGCTTGGATGACCCAAGTCTTCTTCGAGGATTGGTTTGTGAATTGTTTCATCCCCCAAGTGCAGGAATATTGTTTTCAAAACAGAATCCCTTTTAGAATTCTTCTGCTCCTCAACAACGCCCCTGGATATCCCCTGCATCTGGACGATGTCCATCCAGATGTGAAGGTCGTTTATCTACCAAAAAACACCAGCCCTTTCCTGCAGCCCATGGATCAGGGAGCTGTCTCAACCTTCAAAGCGTGCTATTTACGGGCTACGATGGCCACGGCCGTCGCCACAACGGAGGACAACAGCATAACCTTACGCGAGTTTTGGAAAGCGTATGATATCAGCCACTGCATCGAAAACATTGCAACGGCCTGGAAGGATGTCAGTCTGAAATGCATGCAAGGGATTTGGGAACGGTGCTTAAAACGCTTTGTGCTCCTGGTCCATAATTTTGAAGGCTTTGACCCGAACGAAGATTTGGAGGAAATAAGTCACAACATTTTGACACTCACCCGAACTCTTAGTTTAGAGGCAGACGCGGAAGATGTGAAAAAATGGATCGCCTACCCCGAGGGAGAGCTTTCCAACGAAGAATTGATCGAGCTGAAAGAAGAATTGGAGGCCCAAGGCATTGCAGAGGAGGAGGAAGAAATGAAATTCTAGACTTGCGTTCAGGAAGTTCAGTGTGAAAATATTGACTGATGTTTTTCTTGGAACGTTAACAAAATGTTATGAAAATTAAGAAGTATGGGTCCCAATGTAGAACATTTTGAAAAGTTACATTGGGTGACCAGCAAGTTCATGTGAAAAATATTGATTGGTGTTTTCTCAGATGCTAATGAAATGTTTATGAAAATTAGGAAGTATGAATTAGAATGTAGAACATTTTGGAAAGCTATATTGGGGAGCCCAGGACGTTCATGTGAAAAATATTGACCAGCATTTTCTCATGTTAACAAAACGCTACAAAAATGAGGAAGTATGGGTCCGAATGTAGAACGTTTTGGAAAGCTACATTGGGAAATGCATGTGTGCTAGGAAAATAGATGAAGAAAAACGTGCAAAGACAGTTATTTCTTTCTCACCCTCTCCCTCCCCATCCTGAAGAAGAGCAGACTCCAGAAGATGCTCGGTTTATTAGCCTTCTAGGCCTCAGTGTCCAGCATTTACAATAACGCAGCAAAAATTCTAAACTTTGGAAGGGGATTTCTATTGATGTTTACAGGTACAGTACTGTAATTGTAAACGCTGATTTTGTATTCTTTTATTTTTGTACTGTAACACAACATGATGGCTCTTAACAATAATACATGTTAGATCAAGGATGTTTCAAAATATTGGAAATGATCTTCAGTTCCTGGGCGGACTAAATTGATTTCTTTAGAAATAAAGATGTTTTAAAACATGAAAAGTATAACTTGATTCATTGAAGGCTAATAAAAGTTGCGTTCGAAAATAATTGTAAGTTAAACTGTGTATGAATGGAAAAAGTAGAATTGTGATCACACACACACACACCCCTCCTCATATGGACTGCATTACTTAGTGACCGAGTTGTTCTGTCCAGATTGTGGTCCCTAAACCAGGATTGCTTATATATTGGTCTTCGATTAAAATAATCGCTTTAATAGTTTGCACATAATTGTGCCAAGAAACCAGGAGACAATGAATTCTAGTCCCACCTTAGGTGTGAAAACTGAATGGGTGACTTTGGCCAATTACTAGTCCCACCTTAAACGATCAAAGTGATATGGGTAATCACCAGGATTGGCCCAAAGTCACCTGGCCAGCTTTCATGCCTAAGGCAGAACTAGAAATCACTGTCTCCAGGTGACTGGCTGAAAGTTACCGGACCAGCTTTCATAGGCTAAGGCAGCACAAGAACTCATCATCGAGTCATCGAGCCTCGAGTCCCTTCGGGGAGAGAGAGCGGGTTATAAATAAAATTATTATTATTATCATCATCTCCTGGTAATTTACCCAAAGTCATCCAGCCAACTTTCATGCCTAAGGCAGGACTAGAATTCACTGTCTCCTACTTTCTAACCTAGTACATTAACCACTAGACTAGATCAAATGGTCTTTCTCCTTATATTTCCCCCGTCAATCATATTCAGTGAAAGTGTGCGTCTGTGTTTGTGATGTACTGGGAGGTGTGTGAGTTGTATGAGGAAAAGCTGAAAGAGTTGAAAAAAGATTTTGTAGAATCTGACTTGTCTGGGAAAATGGATGCGCAATGTCGGCTTGGTATCACACGTAGCACAATTTATTTGGTCAAGTCAGTACGGCGTATCACTGCAGTCGATAAGTGAGCCCCTTGTTTGCCACAGCGCTGCTTGGCCAAAAAGCAGAAATTAAGAATCAGTGTTCAACAAAACCTTTGCCGGACGCAGTCATGTGTCCGTGAGATGCTGCAAAACGGCTGCGCATGAGGCCGTATTGCCAACAGCCCGATGTGTGATGATGTGACCATACAATTGGGCAATTGCCAGACTTCGGATCTGAGTTGTAAGTCCCCTTTTCAACGCTGGTTGTGACTCCAAATGGCTACTGTGACTTGTCTTAATTAAAGAAGTGCCTGTATTGGGCTTTGGGAAGCCACGCCTCACTGTTTTGGCCAAAGTACATAGACTGGAGCAGGGAGAGGCTTGCTAGCAATAAGTCGGTGGAGGGTGGAATGGCCAGAGTGCTCTCTCCCCTCCCCACTCCCCATAGTGTCTACACCAGTGTTTCTCAACCTTGGCGACTTTAAGTCCTGTGGACTTCAACTCCCAGAATCCCCCAGCCAGCGCAGCTGGCTGGGGGGATTCTGGGAGTTGAAGTCCACAGGACTTAAAGTCGCCAAGGTTGAGAAACACTGGTCTACACAGTGGTGATGCCTTGGAATGAGGCGAGGACAGGGCCCGATAACACTTCAGAGTATCGAATGGACAATCCAGCATGTTTGCACACAACTTACTTGCCACTTCGCAAGATGCCACTAGGGAATGCAGCCTTCCCCCCCCCCCTCCAATTTACATCCCCCCCCCCCATTTTACGACCTTTCTTGCCACGGCCGTTAAGTAAATCACTGCAGTTGCTAAGTTAGTCACTCAGTTGTTAAGTGAATCTGGCTTCCTCCTTAACTTTGCTTGTCGTAAGGTGGCAAAAAAGGGATCATGTGACCCAGGGGTGCTGCAACTGTTAAAAACTACGCGCAGGTTTCCAAATGCCTAAATTTTGGATCACGTGACACGGGGAATTCTGCAACGGTTGTTATGTGTGAAAAACAGTAATAAGTCACTTTTCTCGTGTAGTTGTAACTTTGGGCGGTCACTAAATGAACTGCTGCATGTCGAGGACTACCTGTATTAAAGACTAATACAGGTAGTCCTGTTGCAAATCGAGAAAGCAGTGAGAACCTGGCGTGGAAGTGGGACGGAGGTCTCGGCTTACGGCCATGATTTTAGGGTTGCTAACCGAGTCTTCTTTCTTTGGGGCGGGGAGCATTTTCAGGGCTGGAGAGAATGCTGTAAGGGCTACATCCTCTTGGGGTCAAAGAATTTGAAGAGACGGGGCCAAACTCTTGATTTCATGTCACTGTCTGAACAGGCAGAGAGAGAGGGCATAAGAACTGGGAGCCCGTCAGAGTCTCGGTGATAAATATACCGCATGGAAAACTGCAGCTGAGACTTCGGCAAAAGAGTTTTTTGGCATAGGTCAGGGATGTCCAAACTTGGGAACTTTAAGACTTGTGGACTTCAACTCCCAGCTATGCTGGCTGGGGAATTCTGGGAGTTGAAGTCCACAAGTCTTAAAAGTTCCCAAGTTTGGACATCCCTGGCATAGGTCGACGCTATACCAGAAAACTGGTAAACCAGGAGTTTGACAATGCAGCTTTTTTTTCAACAGCAGTGAAATAAGGAAGGGTATCTTTGACGAGTGGGCAGCTCCTGTGGACCAAGAGTGTGGAACTGTTCCGAATTGTGCCACGGACAGGTGCCCTGCGTGGCCCTCGGGAGAGAAGATGTAGGGGACAGTCAATTCTGCCTTTTGTGCCTGCTGCGCGCAAAGTGCTTTCAAACGCTCTTCTGATCCTCTAGCAAAAGGGCGTGGAGGGCGAGGCCAGAAATCCACAGCCGTGCACGGAGACCCTGGGGGCCTGTGTCTTCCTCCCTGCAGGCGAGACTCAGGATGCAGCCCTTTTGACTCCAGTGCTGGGCTGGGCAATGGAACCAAGAAGGTAAGTGGGCGTGCGGTCACATTGTAGGTGCGTTTGTCTCCCGGTTCGGCCAGGACTCGGAGCTCCTCAGACGGCCGTGCAGGGCGGTGAGAGTCTCCATGGAAGAATTTATTTCAGACAATTGGAGTGTTCTGATCGCGGGGAGCTGGGCTCGTTCCACAGGACTAGAGCCTTCCCCCACACGGTCCTGATCGGCAAGCAAGAAGGAAGCACTGGAGAGAAGAAGCACTGGAGCCACCCCATGGAAGGCAGCGAGGATCTTAGCTGGCCCACCAACGGACAAATTCTAGGCAAGCGGTTCATTTGGCACGAAAGACCACTTCCGGCCCAGCTTCAGGTCCCACTGGGGGGGTTGGCCTCAAAGAGGGAGCTGGCGGCTGGCAGGCTTGGTGGCACAGCAGGCGCAGGCGATGGTGGCTCCCGGTGCATGCGCAGGTGCTGCTTGAGTGACTGCTTGTATCGGAAGTGCTTGCCACAGTGTGGGCAGGCATACGGGTTCTCTCCCGTGTGCATGCGCTGGTGTTCCAGGAGATACTTCCTGCGGGCGAAGGTCTTGAGGCACTCGGTGCAGCGGTGGCGCCTCTCCCCGTTGGCGTGGCTGGCCTGGTGGCTGAGGAAGGCCTGGGCGTGGCCGAAACTCTGTCCACACTCGCGGCAGGAGTACAGCTTAGCCCCGGCTTGGTGGACGCTGCTTTGGTGCTTGACCAGGTGGTGGGCGCGCACAAAGCGCTTGTCGCATTGCCCGCAGCGGTATGGCCGCTCCCCAGTGTGGATCCGGTAGTGGTTGGTCAGCTTGGACTTCTCCGCGAAGCGCTTCTCGCACTCGGGACATTGGTAGGGCTTCTCCCCCGTGTGGGTGCGGGTGTGGTCGTCCAGGTGCTGTTTCCGGATGAAGGTCTTGCTGCACTGGGGACACTGGAACGGGCGTGGCCGCTCGCGGTGCGTCTTCTGGTGGACCACCAGGCTGGACTTGCGGTTGAAGGCTTTGTGGCACTCCGAGCACTGGTGGGGCCGGTCGGCGTGGATGGCCTGGTGCCGAGTCAGCTGGGCCTGGTGGCTGAAGCCGCAGCCGCACTCGGAGCACACGAAGGGGCTGTCGCTCTTCCCCACGGCGTGGGTCTTCTGGTGGATAAGCAGGCTGGTCTTCAGCCGGAAACTCTTCGGGCAGAGGGAGCAGGCGTGGGGCCGGCCGGCCGTTTCAGAGACGGCCACGTCGCTGAAGCTGTTGTTGTCCTCCGGGCACAGGTAGGGCTCGGGGGCCGGGGGGGCACTGGATTCGGCCACTGGCCTGACCCCTCCCCCGTACCCTTCCTCTCCTGCGGGGATCCTCGGGGGCAGGGAAAGCTCATCCAGGCCCTTGAAGGATCTCTGCTGGCCCTCCTTCAAGCAGGCCGCTGGCGGGGGGGCCTCGGGGCAGCTTCTCTCACTGGGGTGGGGTGGCTCCTCTGGTGGCTTTTGGGGAGGAGGAGGAGGAGGAGGGGCAGGTTGGCCCTGAGGGCAGCTTTGCCTCTGGCAACATCTGGGGCTCTGGAAGACCTCGTCGCTGGGTGCTGCGTGGAGCTGGGCAGGCAAGGCCTGTTTCAAACTTTCTTGGAGCTTCTGTTCCTCGCTTTTGATCCTGGTGCTCTCATCTGGAAGAGAGATGGGAAGGGGGGGGGGGGGAAGAGAATAGCTCAATTAAAATGGGTGGAAGCTGGAGAGCCCAGTCGTTTGAGCCCCCTCCCGAGGAACCTGAATGAAAGGGAATCCTTAAATCAGGGGTGTCCAAACTTGGGAACTTTTAAGACTTGTGGACTTCAACTCCCAGAATCCCCCAGTCGGCCATGCCGGGAAGTCAGATGAGATGGCATCATGGCTTCTCCTGGAGGCCTGTGATCCATTTGACCACACTCACCGTAGCCGAGGGTGGCAGGGATCTCTCCCTCCAGATGCCATTTCCCGGGACCGGGAGATTCCTCCTGCTTAATCCAGGACAAGAGATCGTCTTTGGAAGTCAATGGTTCTGCTGTTAGGAAAGAGGATCACACAGAACTACAGAAAAACTTTATTATCACTTTGAATGTAGACTAACTGGCATACGTTAAAATGAAATTTAATTACTTACAGCTCTCAAAGGATCTCCATCTCTAATATACACTGCATACATGATAAAATCAGTAAATAAATACAAAATTATGCAAATACCTACATATATTACATGGCAAAGAGAAAGTCAATGTAGTTTGGATGTATACATGTACATTCAAGAAAAATGAATCTCGCAAGCTTTCCAGACGGATGCCCTAGTGAACAAAGCTGTTACAGAATTGGGAAAACCCGCTAGAAATATTTCGAAACAGAGGGGAGTGACAGCAACAGGCCGTGGTGTGTGTGTAGCCTCTAACAATGCTTTGAGCTCTAAGCACACAACGCTTATAAGCAGCATCCTGAATGATGGGAAGTGAACTTTCTGTCATCTCCACTGTCCTCACCACTCTCTGTAGGGACTTTCTATCCGAGGCATTGCTGATAGAAGATAGAACTACTGATAGAAGAGAAGATTTTTATATCTGAGGGTTGAAATGAGGGATCCTTGGTGCTCTCTGAGCTGGGTGGATTTCTTGCAGACGTTTCATGACCCAATTAGGTAACAGCATCAGTGCTAGAAGGGAACAGGCGACGGTCTCTAATCTTTTTCTCTTCTAGTACTGATGATGTTCCCTAACTGGGTCATGAAACGTCTGCAAGAAATCCACCCAGCTCAGAGAGCACCAGAGTCACTTATCAAATGCTGCTGTGGCAAACCACGGCAACGAGTATGAATCAAGGCGTACCCTGGAAATTTGCGGAAGGGAAAATGGAAGGCGGGGGTCTACATTTACAGACCCAGGTCAGGAAGGAGCCTCTCATATTGTTCAGCCCTTCAAGAATGCTTCAGAAGAAGGACCGACTTCAGAAGCCCCCCAACGCTTGCAAGACACCCCATTCTTGGTCTGAAGTGGGGAGGGGAGAAGCTCTGGTGCCAGAGCCTAACCCAGTCCTCTCCCACCAAATTCAGCCATGCAAACCATCCCAGAAAGGAGGGGGGGGGGTGAGACTAGAAGACCTCCCAGGTCCCTTCAGCCTTTTTGAGAGCCTGATTCTTGCCTCCTCCCCTCCCAAGGAAGGACCCCATTTTCTCCAGGGATTGGGGCGGGGGCTTCGAAGAAGGATCAGAGAGGGCTTAAAAGGAAAAAGAAACCATGATTTCAAACCAACAGGGATCAGGAGAGAAATTTGCAGGGCGAAAGCAAATTTTTGAACATTTCACGCACCTAGTTTGGGCGCTGGTGAGAGTCCCTTTCCCCCCACCGAGGGCTGATCCACAATATGGGGTGCGGCTCCCAGAGCTGCCTGCGGGGGAAGGACATCAGCTTTGGCGATGGCAGAGTCTGGAGAACAGAGAAAGAGGGGAGAGGTTAAGCCCATGGAAAGGAATCTTTGTAGCTCTGGGTTGAACTGCCGGTGTGTGTGTGTGTCTCCTTGGTGTTCTTTGAGCTGAGTTGGGTTTCGTGACCCAACTAGGGTACAACATCAGTGTTAGAAGGGACGGACGGACGGACGAGGAAGTGATGGCGGAAGAGTTATTAGGGGAGAGGGGATGGTTCCAGGTGGACCACAGCTCACGGACTGCAGACCCCTGGCCATAACCAATAATAAAAATCCCCCTCAGGGCAAACTCCGCGCTTACCGAGAGAAACGAGCGGCTCGTAGCTTCCTCTCGTGATGTTTCGGTAAAGTTCCTTCTGCCAGTCCTCCAGTTTGGCCCATTCTGGCGTGGAAAAATGGACCGCTTGCTCCTCGTCAAACGTCACAGGGACCTAAAACGAGAGGCGGCCCTCCAAGACCTCACCAAGGTCGCCTGCTTCGCAGCTTCAAAGAAGGACCATTTCTCACCCTTGTCAAGTGGAAAGAGTGCGGACTTCAACTCCCAGAATTCCCTAGCCGGCCACATTTAGTGTGACAGGAAACTCGCTTGGTCTCCAACCGTGGGAACTTTAGGGCTTGTGGACTTCAACTCCCAGAATTCTTCAGCTGGCAACGCCAGCTGAAGAATTCTGGGAGTTGAAGTCCACAAGCCTTAAAGTTCCCACGGTTGGAGACTCTGCTCTATGGGACCAAGCGAGCCACCTATGTCACTCTTAGCGTGTCCGCAGCTGCCCAGGCACAGGCGGGATTCGTACCTGGTTGCATTCACCTGGTGTGCCTCTTTTTTACCTTGGGGATCTCCCCCTTCGGACCGAGGGGGAGCCTGAGAATCCAGAAGTTGCGGTTCTTCAGGAGGTTCTCCACATTCTCCAGGCGCCGTTGCAGCACCCGGTATTCCTGGATCAAGGTGCCCAAAGCCGCCAGGTGGCTGCCGAATTCTAGCTCCGTCTTCTCGCACTCGAAGATCTTCTTCTCGGCAGTGGCCGTGCGGCTTTCGAGGTTGAGCAGGCGGGCGGCCGAGGTGTCCACCTTCCTCTCCACCGCTTGGAGGGCGGCCACCACTGTCCAGAGGGAGATCTCAGCCGCCGGGTAGATCTCTCGCTCGGCCGATTGGTCGAAAATGGCGGGAGGTTGGAAAGGCGCCAGGTGTTGAGGCTCCACTTCCCATTCCCATGCCTAGCCGGGAAGGAAGATCAGAAGTCAGCACCCGCTCGACTTATAACCGTCCGTTTAGTGACAGCTCGAAGATATACCCAGCCACTCACCCCCCGCCCTGATTTAGGACCGTTGTTCACATTTACAACCGTCACGGAATCCCTGCTGTCGTATGATCTAAATTGAGATGCTTCTCAACTGGCCCGTATTTAAGATGGTTGCAGTGTCCATTTAGTGACCGCTCCAAGGTACAACGCCCCTGAGAAAAGTGGACTTAGGACCGTGATTCACACTTATGACTGTTGTGGCATCCCTGTGGTCACATGATCAAAATTGAGATGTTTGGCAACTAAGTGATATTGATGGCAGTTGCAGTATCTGTTTAGTGACCCTTGCAAGGTAGAATGGCACTGAAAAAAGGGGACTTAGGACTGTGTTTCACACTTACGACCATCCCGGCATCCCTATAGTCCAAATGTGGACACTTGGCAACCAGCTCCAATTTAAGATGGTTTCAGTGTCTGTTTAGCGACTATTCCAAGGTACAACAGCCGTGATAAAAGGGACTTAGGACCATGATTCACACTTACGTCCATTGCAATATCCCTATGGTCACGTGATCAAAATTCGGACACTTGGCAACTGATATTTATGTGCGTTCCAGGCTCATGTGATTCCTTTTGAAAACTTTTGACAAGCTAGATTCAGTTAACAACCTGGCGACTCATTTAACAACCGCAGGGCAAAATCGACCACCACCCCTTCCCCAATGGGGGCTTTTTTGCATGCCTTTTGCACATGTTCAAGGACCCTCTTGCTCTTCCTCCTACCCACCCACCCCGCCCCAATGCTGTCAAGGCTTCTCAGCGGGGCTTCCCACCCTGTCATGCTCAGCCCCCCCCCCCAGCAGCCCCCTTTGTGGGTGGGAGACCCCCACCCAAAAAGGAGCCATCTCTCCCCTCCCAAGAGGGATCCTTTCTGCTGCTTCTCCGCCCTAAATGGAGGGCTTTGTGCATTGCTGCAAGGCTGTGCACTCTGCACATGCCCAGGAGCCCTCTTGCACTCCGTTGGTGACGTCAGTCAGGGAGCAGCCCGTCTGGGGCGGCATCTCAAGCCCCTCAGACCTCTTCCCAAAAAGCCAGCCAGGGGCCCCCCCATGCCTCCTTCCCCCCCCCCCCAAATGGAGCCATCTGACAGCTGTTCCCCCCCATCTCAAGGTGATCCTTCTTGCTGCTCCCAACATCTTCCCCACCTCCAAATTGGGGAATTTATTGAAGCTGCAAGGCTGTGCACTCTGCACATGCTCAGGAGCCCTCTTGCCCAACCCCTTGATGCTGTCAATCAGGGTGTTCAGGGTCTCCCAAAGAGGCAGAGCCTGTCTGGGGCATCTGGAGACATCCCCCCCACAGACCCCTCCAAAAGCAACCTGGACCGCAGGATCTCCCTCCTGCCCCTCCCCTCCTCCTTCCCCCTCCCCGACCGGGAAGGGCATCGCTGACCCTCACCTGGGCAGGCGTCCACTCAGCCATGGCCGATGCCCGCTAGGTGCAGCTTCCGCGCATGCGCCTCGGGACGCCGCTTCGGCGTCGGGAGAACCTCAGCGCAGGGCGGATCGAAGAGTACGCATGCGCTCCGTGGCGGCTCCCGTCGGAAGCAGCGACCCCTGGAGGCCTGGAGGAATACGCCGCCCGCCTAGCCGAGACCAAGCAAAAGGGACCAGAGAGCGGAACTCCAACCTGCGCCCTCAGTTTTCTTTGAAATGCAACATTTAAAAAATATATTTATATGCATCCGCTCCTTAATCTTAAAAGGCTTCCTTGGCAGGGAAACAATTAGTTTTACTGAAAATTGTATCCATTTCCTCATTCTCTAAAATATCTTTTTTACTTGTTCTTATCAACTGTTTTAATTATGAAATTAATTATTATGAACTGTCTATTAGATGATGATGATGATGATGATGATGATGATGATGATGATGATGATGATGATGATGATGATGATGATGATGATGATGATGATGTTAATCTTTGGTGAGATTCACAGCCTTTGGGGCTGGTTGGTAGTTCAACAGCTCGAGTCCTAACCAAGGACCTAGGAACTGTTAAGTTAATGTCGGAGGATATAAACTGTTCCTCCATCATCATCATCATCATCATCATCATCATCATCATCATCATCATCATCATCATCATCATCATCATTATATTAACTTTATTCATGAAACATGAAACTCAGCCAACTGAACATTTAAAAATGCATTGCAAATACCATTGACTGGTGCTAATGGTTGATACGGTTTGCTGCCAGCATCCTAGGTACCAACCAAGTATCTTCTTAGATTAGAATGTAAGATGTTCCAAGTAGCACAGTTTTTTTGCAGTTCCACTGGTGTTATTGTAGGAAGCTGCAATTTATTGATGTATCTTATAAAATTCTTGGACGTGGTGCCAAGTGCCCCGATGACAATGGGTGTCACTGTGACATGCTTCATCCATAATTGGGTAGTTTCGATGGCCAGGTTGCGATATTTCATGATTTTTTCCAGTTCTTTTTCTTCAACTCTGGCATCTCTTGATACCGCTGTGTCAATAAATTGTACGTTTCAGCACTCCATAACTGTGATATCTGGCATATTGTGTGTTTTGTTCCAAATGACAATCCGTCTGTATTCGAAAGTCCCACAAGATCTTCACCTTCTCATTTTCGGTAACTTTTTCCACTTTGTGTTCCCATGACTTTTTGGATACAGGTAAGTTGTATTTTTTGCATAATGACCAGTGGATTAATTTAGCAACTCAGTCATGTCTAGCTTTGTAATCAGTTTGTGCAATTTTGCTGCATTCACATATTAAACATGAAACAGTTTTGACTTTGTTGTTGCAAAGTTGGCAGTTTGAGTTGTCAGTGGATTTTTGTACCTTTGCTTTCATGGCATTAGTTTGGTGTGTTTGTTCTTGAGTAGTCAGTATTAAACCTTCCGTTTCTTTCTTGATAGTTCCCATCTTAAGCCATGTCCATGTCAAGTTGTCATCACATTTTCCTTCAATGTTTTTCAGGTGCTGTCCGTGCAAAGCCTTGGTCTTCCATCTATTTAATCTGTCATCCAGCTGTTTTTCCTTATATTCTGCCTCTGTTTCTGTTGTTTTTATAACGTTCTCCATTTTCACAGCCTGTAGCAATTTTTCTGTACTTTGATTTGCATCATATTATTATTAAAATTATTTAAAATTATTATCATTTAAATTATTACTATGAAAAAGAGAAAGAACTGTACAAAATATTGAATGTGGGAATTTATAATCAAGCATATTTTTTTAAAATAAAATATTAAACGAGGAACTTTATAATTTTTTTTTTTTTAAAAACCAATACTGAATAAGGGGATTTATAATAAGGAGGAAGAATAATATTGTGGGGTCCTGGGTGCTCTCTCAGCTTGGTGGCTTTTTTGCAGACATTTCATGACCCATCTAGGGAACAACTTCAGGGCTGGAGGGATGATATATAAACAGAGAGCAACCCCCCCTCCCTTGCTTCCTACGGAGAATAATTCTAAAAGGCATTTTTTGTTCTTCAAAAGACAAGTGGATTTTCTTGATGTTTTCTTTGAAGACATTTTGCTTCTCATCCAAGAAGCTTCATAAGTTCTGATAGGGGGATGCCCCAGATTCCTTTGGATCTTCCCTTCCTTCTTTCCTCTCATTTCCTTCCTTCCTTCCTTCCTTCCTTCCTTCCTTCCTTCCTTCCTTCCTTCCTTCCTTCCTTCCTTCCTTCCTTCCTTCCTCCTTCCCTCCCTCCCTCCCACTCTCTCTTTCCTCCCTCCCTCCCCCCTTCTGACTTGCAGTGCAATAACACCCCTCCCCTCCTTAAAACTACCAAATATAAAGGACCCCCTCCCTCATAAAATCACCAGATCAAACGGAATTAAGATCGTCAACTCTTCCCGAGGGAATCTTCTCCTGATTTTTCAGGCGGGCGGGGCGCGGCGGGGCAACCACGAAGACCCGGTTGCGAGGAAGGGCTTAGGGAAGGGGGGGGGGTGGACCCCTTGGGTTGCGGTAGTGGGGAGGAAGACCCCATCTCCCAAAGCCTCGCGGGGCTGTTAGGTGGGGAGGGGGGCTCAAATTGGAAAGCCTGCAAGAAGGAATAAAGCGATCCAGAATAGCCCACTCTCTCTTAGCTCCGCTGGACCGAAACCCGCCCAACAAGAATAGAAGGAACCCCGGATCGCCCCCCCCCTCGCCCCACTCTCCAGTTTGGACTTGCGCTCCTGCGCAGCCCTGGCCCGGAGCCACCCGGGCAAAGCCGGGCGCTGTCCAGCCCAGTCTGCCGGGCGAGAGGAAAAGATGGGGAGGGGGTGTCCTCGCCGCGGTGGCCGCTGGGACTCGTAGTTCCCCACCCTGGGAGGGTTGCAGAGCACCCGCCCCCGAGGAACTACGGCTCCCAGCCGGGCCTTGCGCGCGATCCACCGAACCTCCCAATTGCCAGAGCATCCCGGCCGGGCGCAGCGTGGAGTTCCCCCATCATCCACTCCCGGGGAGGGGTGGGGGGAATGCAGGATGAACCCGGGGTCCGGACGGCTGCGGACGGCGGAGACCCCCGACGCAGGCGAGGCTGCGCGCAGGGTAAGGCTGCTCGCGCTCGCGGTGCCCCCGGCCGACGAAAGCATCGCTCCTCCTCGGGCTGCTTGGAGAGGAGGGAGCGCGGCTCAGATTGGGGGGAGGCGGTGGGGCGAGACCAGGGAGGCTCAGGGCGAGGAGGGGTCGTCCGGCTCCCCGGCAGCCTCCGGAGGGGTCCGCAGGCAGCGCATCAGGTGAGGACCGGAGGCCGCACAGGGCTTTTCCACGGAAGGTCGGCGGATCTTTCCCCGGTTCTTGAAAGCTCAGGTATTTGGGGCTTGTGTGGGTATGCGTCTCTCTCTCTCTCTCTCTCTCTCTCTCTCTCTCTGTGTGTGTGTGTGTGTGTGCGTGTGCGGTTTGGATGGGGCATCCACTTGGGAGAAGGCATAAAAAGGAGGAAGAGGAGGAAGAAGGGGAAGAGAAGGAGGAAGAGTAGAAGGAGGGGGAAGAGGTGGAGGAAGAAGAAGAGGAGGAAAAAAGGGACGGAGGAAGGAGAAGAAGGAAGAGGAGGAGGAAGGAGGGAGAAGAGGAGGAGGAAGAAGAGGGAGGAAAAAAGAAGAGGAGGAGGAAGACAAAGGAAGAGGAGAAGGAGGAGGTGGAAAGAGAAAAAGGAAAAGGAGGGGGAGGAGGAAGAAGAGGAGGATAAAAGAAGAGGAAGAGTAAGAGGAGGAGGAAGACAAAGGAGGAAGAAGTGGAGAGGGAAAAGGAGGGGGAGGAAGAGGGGAAGGTAGAGGAGGAGGAAGAAAAGGAGAAGGAGGAGGAGGAGGAAGAGAAGGGGGAAGAAGAGGTGGGGGAAACGAGGAGGAAGGAAGGAAGGAAGCTCTGGAAACCATCATTCTGTCTCTTCTTGTGATGGGCTCTACCCATCTTGCCCAGCACGATCTGCTGAGTCAGCCAAGAAACACCATAAAACAGGGCAAAACTCACTGGGCAGATGTCTCACTTAGCAACCGAAAAATTGGATTCTATGGAAGTCATCGCTTGAGGACTAGCTGCGTTCTTAATATTTGGAGGCCTTTGTGTTTGCCTATGTCCTCTCCTTCTTTTCTGTTTGGCTGTCTCCAAGTCCCGCCTTGCCCACTTACCCAGGGGACCACAACCACCGGTTTGCGGACAGGAATCGGGCCCTGGCATGCAAGCCAGAAACTGGGCTGCAGAAACAAGGGAAGCCCCCTTGGCAGTCCCCTCCGCTCCGCCCCAAAAACCCCTCTCCACGGAACCGGTGCCCGGTGCCCGAAAGGTTGGCGGCGGCTGCATTAAATTAACCAGAAGACTGTATAGAATAGAATCACAGAGCTGGAAGGGACCTTGGAGGTCAACTAGTCCAACAGATGCCAGGCAGATCCGATCCTAGGGAAGGGTCTCCCGTCTCCGGAATTCCTCGAGGGAGGGAAGCGATGGTCGGAAATCTCTCACGTTCATGTATGTCTCGGCTTTGGGTGCAGGCACAGAATGAGGCCCTCGGAGCAGCGGTCACAGCTGGCACGGCTCCAGACCAGGTGACCTTTGCGGACGTGGTGGTGGGCTTCTCGTTGGAGGAGTGGTCTCTGTTGGAAGACAGTCAGAAGGAGCTCCACCAGGAAGTGATGCTGGAGATGTGCTCTTTGCTCCTTTCACTCGGTGAGACACCCCCCCCCCCCGTGCCCTTCAGCGCTTCTTGCCTTTTGGGGTGGGTGGAATAACAATCTGCGAGATCGCATCCTGCCCCATACATCCCTTCGGCCGATTCGCTCCCACAGAGAGGGACTTCTCCGGGTGCCGTCCACTAGGCAATGCCAGCGGGTGACGCCCAGGGGAAGGGCCTTCTCTGTGGCGGGCCCGACCCTCTGGAACGACCTTCCCCCCGAACTTAGATCTATCCCGGACCTCTGCTCCTTCCGCCAGCAACTAAAAACCTACTTTTTCCAACAGGCCGGCCTGGCCTAACCTACCGTTTTCAGCCTCAGTTGTTTAGTAGAGAAATTTTAAATTGGGCTTTAGGGATTTTAATGGGGTAGTTTTTAGCACAGGGTGTAATTTAATATAGTTTTTATGTATTTATTGTGATGTATTGTATTTTTTATATTTTCCTGTGCACCGCCCCGAGTCCCTTCGGGGAGAGGGGGCGGTTAATAAGTCGAATAAATGAAATGAAATGAAATGAACCTTGGGGTGATTCGGGCGAGGGACACACACACACACCCATGACTTGCAGCTGGAGGCTCTCCTAGGAGTAAGGAGAGGCTGCGGGGGAATCTGGCCCTGCTCTGTCCAGCAGCCCCTGGAGAAGAGAAATCGGTTTGGCTTCCCCTGCCATGAATCTTCCCGAGAAGGCAAAAAAATAATGGAAGATACAGAAGAGGTTCAAGCAGAAGAGCAGGTCCTCCTTCTCCTGTCACTCTCCCCCCTCTCTCTGCGCTCCTTTTTGCTCTCTGAGCTTGGTGGTTTTTTCTCACGGGCATCTCATGAACCAACTAGGTAACATCAACAGTGCTTGAAGACTTCTGGCACAAGCCCTCCAGCACTGATGATGTTCCCTAGTTGGGGCATTAAAGATCTGCGAAGAAACCACCAAACTCAGAGAGCGCCAAGGAGGCCACAGTCGTCATCCTCCTCCCCCTCCCTTCCTCCCTTATCGCAAACTCCTCTCCCTTCTAGCATGGATGACATTCCCTAGTTGGGTCATAAGACATCTGCAAGGAAATCACTAAGCTAAGAGATCTCCTGGTCTCCATAGTCCTTTTCTTCCTCTTCCTCCTCCTCCCTCCCCTTCTCCTCCCCTTCTCAAAGCTCCTCCCTTCTAGCACCAATGTTCTCTAAGTTGGTCATGAAAAGACTGCCAGAACCCTACCAAGCTCAGAGAACCATCTAGAACCCCATTCGTCAACCCTGAGCTACAAATCTTCTCTTCTCTTCTCCTCTCCTCTCCTTTTCTTCTCTTCATTTATTTTCTCTTCTCTTCATTTATTTTCTCTTCTCTTCTCCTCTCCTCCTCTTCTCTTCTTTTCTTCATTTATTTTCTCTTCTCTTCTTCTCTTCATTTATCTTCTCTTCTCTTCATTTATCTTCTCTTCTCCTCTCCTCTCCTCTTCTTCTCTTCATTTATGTTCTCTTCTCTTCTTCTCTTCATTTATCTTCTTTTCTCCTCTTCATTTATTTTCTCTTATCTTATCTTCTCCTCTTCTCTGCTCTTCTCTTCTCCTCTCCTCTCCTCTCCTCTTCTCTTCCCTTTCCTTCCCTTCCTTTCCCCTCTCCTCTCCTCTTCTTCTCTTCATTTATTTTCTCTTCTCTTCTCTTCTTCTCTTCATTTATCTTCTCTTCTCCTCTTCATTTATTTTCTCTTCTCCTCTCCTCTCCTCTTCTCTTCTTTTCCCTTCCTTTCTCCTCTCCTCTCCTCTTCTTCTCTTCATTTATTTTCTCTTCTCTTCTCTTCTTCTCTTCATTTATCTTCTCTTCTCTTCATTTATTTTCTCTTCTCTTCTCTTCTCCTCTCCTCTCCTCTCCTCTCCTCTTCTCCTCTCCTCTCCTCTCCTCTCCTCTCCTCTCCTCTCCTCTCCTCTTCTCTTCCCTTCCCTTCCCTTCCTTTCTCCTCTCCTCTTCTTCTCTTCATTTATTTTCTCTTCTCTTCTCTTCATTTCAGCCCCTGACCCCCAACCCAAATCTTTCCTGAACCTTTCAAGCTCTTGGTTGCCCCGTTGCGGTCCGATTTGAACCCTCGTCTCCCTTGTGTCTCATTTTTCCATGCAGGTCACTCCGTCCCCAACCTGGATTTCTCCTCCTTGACCTGCCAGCCAGACACGACTGCCAAAACACCCCAGTCCAGTTGGAGAAGACAGCAGCTGCCCTTGGTGGCAGGAGGCGACAAAACCCATCGTAAGAAAGCCTCTTTTCCCGCAGAGGGACATGTGAATGAAAGAATCCTGCCAATGGGGTGGGGGTGGGGGTGGGGGTGGGGGTGGGCTCTTGTTTGCGAGCATTGTGCACCAAAGCAGAACTTTTCACTCAAACCAGGTTAAAGTGGGGAGATGTCCCACCCTTTTGTCATTCAACAAAGGCCCCTTTTATCATCCTATAAACCAGGGGTCTCCATCCTTTGCAACTTTAAGTCTGAAGAACTTCAGCTCCCAGAATTCTCCAGCCAGCAAAGCTGTCAGTGTCAGGGCCTGGGCCAGGGGTTCCCAACCTTTGCAACTTTAAGTCTGAAGAACTTCAGCTCCCAGAATTCTCCAGCCAGCAAAGCTGTCAGTGTCAGGGCCTGGGCCAGGGGTCTCCATCCTTTGCAACTTTAAGTCTGAAGGACTTTAGCTCCCAGAATTCTCCAGCCAGCAAAGCTGTCAGTGTCAGGGCCTGGGCCAGGGGTCTCCATCCTTTGCAACTTTAAGTCTGAAGGACTTCAGCTCCCAGAATTCTCCAGCCAGCAAAGCTGTCAGTGTCAGGGCCTGGGCCAGGGGTCCTCAACCTTTGCAACTTTAAGTCTGAAGGACTTCAACTCCCAGAATTCTCCAGCCAGCAAAGCTGTCAGTGTCAGGGCCTGGGCCAGGGGTCTCCATCCTTTGCAACTTTAAGTCTGAAGGACTTCAGCTCCCAGAATTCTCCAGCCAGCAAAGCTCTGGGAGCTGTAGTCCTTCAGACTTAAAGTTGCAAAGGTTGGAGATCCCTGCGTTAGTAGATGGGGGGGGGGGGGCGGACCAATCTTATAGGTGCTGCCTCCCTGCGGGGGGATACAGCTCTTGAGATACTCATTGCCACCAGACTGATCTGGCCATGACAAGAGGACCAAGGACATGCCCACCAATTCCAGGCCACATGGGCAGCGCTCCGACAAGAACACCAAATCGGGTGTGCGAGCACTATTCCTAGTCGGGCCCTGGATGACCTGGGACGGGCCCATGGAAGTCATGGTTTCCATGAAATCTCAGGCTACCTCTGACCCCGGGACTGGCAGGTTGAAAGTCCCCAGCACTGTAAGCCTGGGGAATTCCACCAATGAGGTCCTGTTCTGACCGAGGCTTCCCAAGACCGTGAAGCAGACTCCTCGTCCCAATAAAACCACTTTTAATTAGGTTAAAGATAATTCCTCTCCAGCAAAGTCCTGGCCAGCAGTCTTTCATGAGATTTCACAACTACAGCCCAGGTTTAGAGAGCCAGGCCAGGCCGATATCTTCCAAACGCCACTCTGTAGCAGCAATCACTTGGCAAGAAGTCAGGAACAGATCTTCAACCGAATGAATTGAACTAATGGTCTCCTGCAAACTCCACTCCCCTTTCGCTCCTCTTTTATTCCCTCTGGGAGGGGCCATTCACCGTCCACCTGTTCCTTTACTCCTGAGTCGGCCCTTGTTCCTTAGCTGTTCCCTTTGTCTGGCCACTCTGTGCATGCGCACACTGGGAACAGGCTCCAGCTGTTCTTCTGCCCCACTGATCTCTAACTCCGAAGGCAGCTGATAACTGTCAGACGATCCTGGTCGTCCCCCCCCCCCCCCCGCCTCTGACACACAGCCCTCGTCTGAGCCTTCCCCAGACTCCAGGACTGGCCCAGGTTCCTCCCCAGCCACCTCATTGTCGGAAAATACACTTCCAAGAGATCCAAAAGGAAAGACGGCTGCAGGCCTGACCCCCAACACTCTTCCTTTAAAGGGGACAAGCTGTCGGGTGGGGCCAAGGCAGGGGTGGGTTTCTGCAGGTTCGCACCTACTCGCGAGAACCGGTTGGTGAAATTTAGAGAACCGGTGAGAAGGGGTTCCACTGGCGTACCTGGAAGTAAATCTGGCCCACCGCTGCCAGTGACCCAACAGGAAGGAAAGGAATGGAAGGAAAAAAGGAAGGAAGGAAGGAAGGAAGGAAGGAAGGAAGAAAGAAAGAAAGAAAGAAAGAAAGAAAGAAAGAAAGAAAGAAAGAAAGAAAGAAAGAAAGAAAGAAAGAAAAAGAAAGAAAGAATCATCACAATTGAGTCCAAAATTTTGGTTGCTAAGCAAGAGCGTTGTTAAATGAGTTTCACCACATTTTAAAAGGTGGCCACTCCCACCTGTCACATGACTGCCAAGCCACACCCACAAAATAGGCCACACCTACAGAGTAGGTTCTAAAAAATTTGAAACCCACCCCTGGCAAGGTGAGCCTTACAGGCAATGCAGTGCTTGCTCTCAGTGCCCTCAAACTCACACCACCCCTTCCTCATTGCTGCAGAGGGGTCACGCCCAGCACCCCTTATTTCCCAAGACATTCAGAATACACTCACTCAGTACACAAACGGCACCCTGCCCCCCCTCCCCAGTCTCTCTCACCCACCAAGCAGGGAGCTACTCCTCTACACCCCCCAGCTCTCATCCAGGGGCAACACCTCTCACCCAACTTTCCCTTCCAGCCCCAGGATCCCCCAGGCTCAATTACAGAACATGCAGCAGATTTAAGGATTTGTTTTTGATTTAAGCCTCTGGTTTCTTTGGTAATTACTTAAATGTGCCATCGTTAGGTTGTCGGCTGCCTCTCTCTTCCCCTCCTCACAGGTGAAGACTCCCCCTTTCCAGAGGGCATGGAAGGACCCTGCAACCTGAAGCAGGATGGGACTGAGGAGTGCCGGGCTGCAGCGAGCGACGAGGAGGGTAGGAGTGGCAGAGAATCAAGCCAATATTTCCCTCCGTCTTCCTTTTCCAGCCAGTGCTCTCCACATCTGCGTGGACAGGAATGCCCCCTGGTTTAAGCCTTGGCTGAGGCTTCTGGGCATTGCAGTCGCAGCCCAGTTGGAGGGGATCCCGCAGGAGAGATCACGGATTAAGGGGCAAGGTCATGTCCTCTGTAATTTTGGCTCAGAACTGGCCGCCTTTGGGTGGCGTCCTATTTCTCACCTGTTTTCTGGCTATTCTCTCCCCCGCGCAGGTAAGGATCAAAGCAGCCACCACCTCTGCGCACTCATGAAGCTGGTCAATGAAATCCCAGAGTTCCTTTGTGGACATGCGCAGGCGAGCCTGGATCGGTCCACGCCTGCTGGGGGCAGCGAAAGCCGAGGGCACGGTGAGAGCGCCGGCTGCACAGCAGAGCAGGCGTTGTTGAACCAAGGCCAGGGGTCCCCAACCCTGGGTCTTCTGGCCTAGGCTTCACCAAACCTTGACACAGACTCTTGGTCCCCCAAAAAACCCCTTTGTATTTGGCTAATGGGAATTCCTAGCATTCACATCAAAGTCCCAGCCAACAGTCTTTCAGGGGTGAATTGCAACCACGGACCTTATCAGCCCTTGGAGAGCTGCCAGGCCGATATCTTGCAAACGCCATGCTGGACTTGGCAAGGAGTCTCACAGATAAGCAAATTCCCACACTAATTAAACCAGGGGTCTCCAACCTTTGCAACTTTAAGTCTGAAGGACTTCAGCTCCCAGAATTCTCCAGCCAGCTTTGCTGGCTGGAGAATTCTGGGAGCTGAAGTCCTTCAGACTTAAAGTTGCAAAGGTTGGAGACCCCTGAATTAAACAAACTCATTGTCTCTTGCAAACACCAGTCCCCTTTTTGCTCCTATTTATTCCCTATGAGGGGGGCATTCAGCATCCACTTGGGCCTTTATTCCCAAGTGGCCCCCTGTTCCTTCTCCTGACAGCACTGCACATGCGCACACTGGGAACAGGCTCCAGCTGTTCTTCTACCTCACTGATCTCTGACTCTGAAGGCAGCTGATAACTGTCAGAGGGCCCTGGCCCCCTCTCTGCCTCTGACCCAGACCCCTCCTCAGAGCCTTCCCTGGACTCCAGGACTGGCCCATCTTCCTCCCCAACCCTCCTCACTCTCTGACTCTGCCACTAGCCGTTGGTGTGCCACAATACTAGGGCCGCAGCCCAGTACTAGTCTGCGGCCTTTTTGGAACTGGTGAGCGCAAGCGGCTGGTGAGCGCATGCACACAACTCCATTTGCATAAGGGGTGGCCACTCTCAGTGGGCACAAAGGGTGCTTCACCCGCCAGTTCCCGCTGCTCACACAAATGGAGCTTTGCACACCAGCGCACTGCCGTGCACACTGGTTCACAAAGGGGGAAAGGTTGGCGACCACTGGACTAGGCCGAGGCAGGCTTCGATGGTGTCTTTTATTGCATCGGCTGCCAACCTTTGGGGCACCAGGGAGCAGTTTTGTGGTTTTTCCGCTGACCAGAGAGGGGATGGTGTTGTGTATTGCCTGCATCCCGCAGGTTTCTTTGCGTAGGCTGGCATGCCGCAGACTGTGGGCTAAGGGTTTGGGACCCCTGCTTTATTGCTCTGCTCTCCATGACAAATTGTCCTATCATGGCTGGTGGAGCTCCACCCCAAACTTTCCTGACGGCTGCCACCCACAGTCAGGGCCCCCCAAACTAAGACCAATAGTGACGGGAGCCGACTCACAAGGCAGGGAGGAAGTCCGGAGTGCCAAAAGGAGATATAAAGTCCACCAGGCGAGGCCCGTAGTTCCACAAACCATGGTCAAGATTCACAGGGCAGAAACCCAGTGCGGTTGTGACCTGTCAGCCTCTGGCCCTTCCAGCAGCCGAATCAGAGGAAAAGGAGGAGTTTGAGCCATTGGAGAGGGCCAGCATCAAGGCAACCTGAGAGCTTCATGGAGGAAGAGGGAATGGAGCTGGCAGAGAGAGACAGAACGAGAGAGAGAGAGAGAGAGAGAGAGAGAGAGAGAGAGAGACAGAGACAGAGAGACAGAGACAGAGACAGAGACAGAGACAGAGACAGAGGCAGAGCCTGGCCATCTGTTAGCCCTCAGATGAAGAGTCAACAGCCCCCAGGTCAGGAGGTGGCTGATGAGGAAGAGGAGGAACAGCTGGGGTCATCGCCTGATGCACAGAAGGCAGAGAAGAGGAGAGCAGTGGAAATCTGTGAGCTGGTCCTTGGGACGGAAGAGCCACCGTTGCTAGCGAAGCCCCACCCTAGCTCTGGGGATCAAAGGCAGGGGGCGGAGATGAATAGGTATGCTGGACAACTATTCATCTCCTTGCCAGACAGACTTGTAGGCCTGCTTTCAGAGAGAAATCTTTTGCCGGAGCTGCTGACGTTCCTAATTGATTGAACTTCAGAGGCCTTGTTGTGTTTGAGGAGCTGGATCAGAACAGGCGCCAAGCGAAGTCTACAAAGGCTGGGGAACAGCGTGCCAAAGCCCAACGGTTGTTACTGCAACCCTCCCTGGCCTCTGATTAAATCGGATCGATTCCGGTGTGAGAAAGGAAGGGGCTGCCTCCTCGCTGGCAACCTCACAGATCTCTGAGCCTTGCCTCTGCTCCGCTCTCTGTGCCTTCGGAGCGAGGGCGGGAGGCAGCTGTTCCTCGTCAGAGGGGGATCTGCTGGCTCTCATCCCCGCTGCCTGTCTGCAGCCGACCCTCCCCTGCAAAGTTTGTGAGGGAAGGCAGTCTCGTCACCTCTCGACTCGACTACTGTAATGCTCTCTACATGGGGCTCCCCTTGAGGTGCACCCGAAAGCTGCAGCTAGTCCAGAACGCAGCCGCGCGGGTGATTATGGGAGCGCCCAGATGCTCCCACATAACACCTATCCTGCGCGAGCTGCACTGGCTTCCTGTGGTCTTTCGGGTGCGCTTCAAGGTTTTAACGACTATCTTTAAAGCGCTCCATGGCTCGGGGCCTAGTTACATGCGAGACTGCCTCCTGCCCCATACATCCCTCAGACCGATACGCTCCCACAGAGAGGGCCTCTTCAGGGTGCTGTCGGCCGGACAATGCTGACTGGCGACACCCAGGGGAAGAGCCTTCTCTGTGGCGGGCCCAGCCCTCTGGAACGACTTACCCCCTGAACTCCGCACCATCTCCGACCTCCGCCTCTTCCGCAAGTGTCTGAAGACACACCTATTTCATCTAGCCGTCCTAGCGTAACCTCCATACTGACTATTAGATAGTTTTTAAACGTGGGATTTTAATTCGGTTTTTAGCGCAGGGTTTATTTATTAGAATAAGTATTTTAAATTTTATATATTTTATATATTTTGTATGTATTTTAACATCCCTGTGCGCCGCCCTGGGTCCTAACAAGGAGAAGGGCGGGGTATAAATTTAATTAAAAAAAAAAAAAGCCTGAGATGGGATCGCCCTTGGTCTGTGGACTCTTCCGATAATGGTCATTCCCATCAGACGGTCCCGGTTCAAACTCTTCCACCTCCTCCTTCTCCTCTGAATCGGGATATGATGGAGCCAGGAGAGATATTCTCTTCAGTCTCCTTCTTGGTGGTCCTTGGCTACCAGGGGTTGGGAGCCCCCTACCACACATGCAGATGTGAAGAACCCCCTCCCCAGGTTTCTTTGTGTCTTGCAGGTAAAAAGGGGAGTTGTGGGAATTTTTGAGCTTCTGATCTTTCTTTCCAGCAGGCCCCGTTGTCCAGCTGAAGAGTTTCCCACACTCCCAACGGCTCGAACCCTCGGCTGACTCGGTTTCCCTGAGCATCTCCAGCCCAGGGGGGACCCCCAGCAGCAGCCCAGAGGGAGAATGGTCGGAGCCCACCACCCAAGGCCCATTTGCCCTCTGCGATGCTCAAGGATGGAAGGGAACAGGTGAGTCCATCCCTGGAACAATGCAGGTAGTCCTCAACTTACTTCCATTCATTTAGTGACCGTCCGAAGTAGCCACGACACTGAAAGAAGCGACTTACAAGAGTTTCTCACTCTTACGACGGGTTGCAGCATGCCCACAGTCACATGATCAAAATACGGACACTTGGAGACGGACTCCTACTTATGACGGTCGCAGCGCCCCGGGGTCACTTGATCCTGTTTTGTGGCCATCTGAACCCACAAAGTCAGCAGATTCACTGAGCGACCATGTTACTTGTTTAACAACTGCATTGCTTCGCTTAACAGTTGCGGCAAGACAGGTCGTAACGCGAGGCAAAAATCACTTAGATTTTTCACTTTGCGACCTAAATTTTGGGCCCAGTCGTAGTTGTAAGTTGAAGACTACTTGTGCACGAGCCAGAAATTTTAGCCTCAATGAAAACAGGCCAACAAATGGAGGTGGTGGTGGTGTATCTTTGGCGACCAAATTACAGAATTGGAAGGGACCTTGTAGGTCATCTAGTCCAACCCTCTGCTCCACCAGGAGACCCTATACCCTTTCAGACAAATGGCTCTCCAATCTCATCTTTAAAAGCTTCAGTGTTGGGGGACCTGCAACTTCAGGCCTTCAGGCCTTTCCCACGGATTAATTTGTCTGGAATTAAAAGAATATCGACATGGGAAGGGACCTTAGAGGTCTTCTAGTCCAACCTGCCTGCTCAAGTAGAAGACCCTTACATAATCATGGAATGAAAGAGCTGGAAGGGACCTTAGAGGTCTTCTAGTCCAACCTGCCTGCTCAAGTAGGAGACCCTATACCCAGTGGTGGGATTCAAATAATTTAACAACCGGTTCTCTGCCTTAATGTCCGGCTGGATGGGCGTGGCCATGGTGGGCGTGGCCAGAGGTGTGTAGCAGGCAGCACCGGCCTTCTAACCCCCCCCTGGGATCAAAAATGGGCCGTGGGGGAGGGGCACACTGTCCCCCGGGGCCCGTTTTTGGCCTAGTAAGCCTCCCTGCACTTACCTGGGAGCCAAAACAGGGACTCCTGGAAAGGGAGGGGGGAGGGGCAGAGGGGGGGAGGGGCAGGGCCAGCCAACTATTTAACAACCGGTTCAGCCAAAGTGGTGTGCACTGGTTGAATCCCACCACTGCTTATACCAGGGGTCTGCAAAATCGGCTCTTTTAAGACTGGTGGACTTCAACTCCCAGAGTATGCTGGCTGGGGAACTCTGGGAGTTGAAGTCCACCAGTCTTAAAAGAGCCGACTTCGCAGCCAAGTGGCTGGCCAGTCTCTTTTTAAAAAGCTCCAGTGATGGACACCCACGACTTCTGGTGGCAAGCAGTTCCACTGGTTAAATTGTTCTCACCATCAGGAAATTCCTCATTCGTTCTAGATTGAATCTCTCCTTGATGGGTTGACCTCCGTTGCTTCTGGTCCTGCAACCACAATAGGGACCAGCAACTTGATTCTGAAGCGAAATCGTCTGAAAAACAGTCCTAGGTTTTTGTAACTTTGAACAGTCACTAAACGAACCGTTGTAAGTCGAGGACTGCCTGCACTAACACTTCACGTGATGTTGATTCTAGTTTTGCCGTCCTTCCTTCCTGTTGATGCAGAGGTAGCGACCGACGCAGAGCTGTCGACCAAGGAGAATCTGGCCGAAGGGCAGCTGAAGTCCGAAGAAGGACTTGGAGGTCCTCGCCTCTCCACGGAGCAGAAGGACAGCCCAACAATGGACCTGAGGCTGGATACCGACGGTGAGCTTGAGGGAGGGTCTTCGGGCCCCCTTGTCTTTTTCACCCGGTTCCTCCCACCCATTCGATATCCCTTCCGCTGCAAAAGTGGGATGGAAACTCGTGACCGTCAATTTAATCTCCTTGCAGAGACAAAGGGGGGGGGGGACCACAAAGGCACCCCTGACGTCTAAAGACTTGGAGCGATGTGGATTCGAATGCAGGACTCAAATAGCAAAAATCAAGGCTCACGGCAGGGTTTATTTTGTTAATGGTGCACTCTGGAGGAATTCCCCCCAGAAAACAATGGAGAAAACGATACACTCATCTTTACCTTTACAGCAATATGTTTAGTAACGGTTCACACTGAAAACATCTATTCTTCTGTTTTGTTTTGTCTGGTTCTGTCCTGTCTTATCCTGGTTCTGTCCTGCCTTATCCTGTCCTGTCCTGTCCTGTCCTATCCTATCCTATCCTATCCTATCCTATCCTATCCTATCCTATCCTATCCTATCCTATCCTATCCTATCCTATCCTATCCTATCCTATCCTGCTGTATCCTTTTTGTTCTGTCTGGTTCTGTCCTGTCCTATTCTCCTCTTCCATCCTCTCCTACCTTATGCTTCTTTTTGTTCTGTTCTGTTTTGTTCCATTTTGTCCTGTCCTGTCCTACCCTACCCTACCCCATCCCATCCCATCCTAACCACCTTCTTTGTTGTAAAGGCTCTTCTGCAGATTCCGGCTGTCTGGGCCAACATCGTTCCTGTGGGGATGGAGGGGCAGAACAACCCACATCACTGGCCCCTTCGCGAAGCATCTCTGACGCTGACGGCCAATCCGAGGATGGGAAGACGATGGCCGAGGCCATCGCTGAGAAGGAACTTCCGAAAAGGTCTCGCAAGGCATCTCCAAAGTTGGGACCAGGTTTGTCATTTGCAAACTCGGAGAGGGAGAAAGGAATCGTAACAGAATAACGGAGTTGGACGGAACCTTGGAGGTCTTCTAGTCCACCCCTCCCCCGGGATCTGTTGTAAATCGAGAACTCCTGCTGCTGGCTACTAATTATAACTGTATTTATTTCTAGATATGATATAGTTGCAATTCCTGAGACTCCGTGGGATGAAACCCACATTAAATGTCCTGTTGTTCTATATGGCCCATTGTTCACATCCGTCCAGATCTTTTGGGACCCTGAGTTTGTCTTCCGGGGTGTCAACTGTTCTTGCCATTTTAGTGTCATCTACATATTTCGATGAGTTTCCCTTCTCTTCCCATCTAAGTCATTTATGAAGATGTTGAAGAGTCCAGGGCTTAAGACAGAATCTTGTGGTAGCCCACTGCTTCCTTCCCTCCTTGTAGGCATAGTACCATTGAGGACTACTTGCTGAGTATAGTTTGTCAGCCAGTTACAACTCCACCTAGAGGTGATGCTGTTTATCCTACATTTTCCCAGCTTATCAAGAAGTAGGTTGTGGTCTACTCTGTCGAATGCCATACTGAAGTCGAACTACGCTACGTCCGTGGTGTTTTGCTGGTCTACTAACTTAGTCACTGGGTCAAAGAATGAAATGAGATTGGTTTGCCATGACCTGTGTTTTAACAAACTCATGCTGGCTACTAGTTATATCTTTATTTGTTTCCAGAGATGGCACAGTTGCAATTGCTGAAACTCGGTGGGATAAAACCCACGTTACGTGTCCTGTTGTTGGATTTGGTGTGACCAGATCTTTTGGGATCCTGAGTTTGTCTTCTGGGGTGTCAACTGTTCTTGCCATTTTAGTGTCCAATGCAGATTTCGATGAGCTCCCCCTCTATTCCCTCATCTCTCATTTATAATGATATTTATTTATGAATTTTATCTGCCTCGTCCCCTCTTGCAGAAGGACCGTCCGAAGAGAAACCGCCACTTCAGGGGTTGCTGAAGTGCCTGAAGGATCTGGTTACCCTGCAGTCCAGCCGTGGCCCCCAAACTCCCCTCAAGGCTTCCATAGGGAGGCAGCCACCGACCCCCAGATTTGGGCGATGGGGAGGCAGGAGTGACTCATTACCCATTCAAGGCAAGTCTTGATTTTCACGGACAATTTACCTGAAGTTTTGATTCTCCTCAAAACACTTGCCTTCTGTTCTGGGACCAAACACAGCCACACCCACCCACCCACTCCCAATGAATATAGATGATCCTCGACTTACGACTACAATTGAGCCCAAAATGTCCACTGTTAAATGAAACCCTTTTTTTGGCTCCATTTTACGACCTTTCTCGCCACGGCGGTTAAGTGAATTCCCTCCAGGAGCGATGTCGGTAACCTGGTTATTAAACGAATTCACCTTTCCCCCTTGATTTCGCTTGCCTGAAGGTTGCAAAAGGGGATCAGTGTGACCGTCGTAAATAAGAGTCATTGACCAAGCATCTGAATTTGGACCACGTGGCCCCTCGGGATGCAGCAATGGTGGTGAAGTGTGAAAGAGGGTTAATACAATATAATAGCAGAGTTGGAAGGGACCTTGGAGGTCTTCTGGTCCAACCCCTCTGCCTAGGCAGGAAGCCCTATACCGTTTCAGACAAATGGCTCCCCAACATCTTCGGTCCCTTTGTCGTCTGTCCCTTTTTTCAGTGCTGCTGTAACTTTGAACCGTCACTAAATGAACTGCTGTAAGTCGGGGAGAACCTGTAATAAAGACCCACTGCCCTAATTTTTATTTTCAGTGTGCCTTGCAGGAATTTTGCTCCAGAAAACAACAATGCTGACTCGTACAGAGCACAGGATGTATTCTTATTTACAAATTTCAGGAGAGGAAATGATGCACAGAATAATAAAATAACTGAATAGCTGAATAGCCAAATAATAGAAGGGTGACAAAATAATAATAATAATCTTTATTGTCATTGTAAAAATTACAATGAAATTGGTTGAAAGAGTAAGAGAATTACAGAATAATAACCGAATGAGTAGTGGAGTTGGAAGGGACCTTGGAGGTCTTCTAGTCCAACCCCTGTTCAAGCCGGAGACCCTTCCCTCCTCCTCCCCATCCTCAGAATAAGAGTTTTTCACACTTATGACCGTTGCAGTATCCCCATAACCATGTGATCAAAATTCATATCCTTGGCAATGGATTCATCCTTATGACGGCTGCAGTGTCCCAGGGTCAAATGGTTCCCATTTGCGACCTTCTGAGAAGCAAAATCAATGGGGGAACGAGATTCCCTTAACGACCAGGTTCCTAACTAAATCCACTGATGTCGTTCACTTAACAACCCTGGCAAGAAAGTTTGTCAGGTGGGGCAATGTTCTCTCAAAACGTGTTTCCCTTAGTGACAGGAATGTTGGGCTCAATTGTGGTCGTATGTCGAGTGCTGCCTGCGCTTTTGAGCTTTTCGCCATGGGCACGCAGAAGATATAGGCTGCCTTTGAATTGTTGAGACACCACCATCTTTTACAAACACGTGTTGTTGTTAAACAAAATGGTAAGAGTGGTGCGGTGGCCTAGAGGTGGAGCTCTCGCCTCACAGTCAGGAAGCTGCGGGTTCGATCCTAGGTAGAGGCAGATATTTCTCTCTCTGGGCACAATGAGAATATATCTGCTGAACAAAACTCCAGATTGGCGACAGGAAGGGCACCCGGCCATTAAACAATCCACTAGCTCCATTCAGTTGCCCAGACTCCACCCTACAAGGGATTATGGGGTCATTAAAAGATGATGATGATGATAATGATGATACAATTGTAAAATGATCTCATGCCCGCCTAGACTCTTTTCAACTTTCCCACGTGGTCACTGGGTCAGGGGTTCCAAATAGCGTCCAAAATTAAATCAGAGTCCGAGGCAAAGGATTGCTCAAATTTCTCATTGATGAAGAGAGCCATGTTGGCACATCTGATGAAAGCCCAATCTGAAAGCTTCCTGGTTCCCTCCCCCACAGTTGAAAGTTCAAGATCTTGCCCCCCTCCCCACCAGTCCATCCCATGGAAACCAATCTCCCACTGCCACGCTGGCAGCTTCCACCCATCCAGTTCTGGTCAGGTGCAGAGGTGCAGAGACAAAGGATGATGACCTTGGCTTTCCAGAAAGAACGCTGTTATGGCTGCCTATCATCTAGCTCTGTACAATCCAAAGGAAAAGATGGCCGCAGGCCTGACACACTGTTAGAATTAAGGCATTGGGTTTTCAGCTGGGTTTTTTTTTTATCTCCGTGGATCTAAATTTTAATTCCTACCTATCCTATCCTGCCTGCAGTTAAGGTGGAAGCTTCCGGAGAGGAGCTGGGGGTCTGCAACCCCAGAGAAGGACCCGGGTCTTCTGTGGCAACCAGGGGGGATCCCTCCACCCCCCAGCCCAAAGGGAGCAGGAGAGCAAACTCCCCAGGTGGAAAAGAGGAAGAGAACTTTCCGGCAGGTACGTGGCTTTCCAGTGGCACCGTGGCTGCCGACCACAGATCCCATTCCTGGCTGCCGAGGGGAGGGGGCTTTGGTGGGGAAGGGGTTTCTCTTTCTGTTCTTGTCTCTGGCAAAGCCGGGATTGAGGGCAGCGTTTGTGGGTGTCTGCAGTCAAAACGGAGCAGGAGACCAGCAGCTGCCCACACGAGGACCTGCCAGGGGACCTTGCCTTGGTGATCGTCCGTGAAAGTGGAAGCCCGGAGAAAGCCCAAGACCGATCCGGCATCTCGGCTGTTCGTGGTAAGCTTCCAGGTCTGGTTTTGGGGTTGAATCGAATGGGCGACCTGAAACATTGGGAGAAGGGGAAGATGTGGGAAGGAAGGGAGGGAGGGAGGGAGAGAGGAAAGGAGGGAGGGAGGGACAGAGAGAAAGAAAAGGGGGAGAGAGAAAGAAAAGGAAGGAGAAAGGAGAGAAAAGGGAAAGAAAAAGAAAAGGGGAAAAGAGGAGGAAGACAGGAGAGAGAAAGAAGGAAAGAAAAAAGTAAGAAAAGAGAGAGAGGGGACGGAAAGAAAGGAGAGATAAAGGAGAGAAAAAGAAAAGGGAGAAATAGTGGAAAGGCAAGGGAGAGAGAATGAAGGAAAGAAAAAAGGAGGAAAAGGAGGAGAGAGAAAGGAAGGAAGGAAAGAAAAAGTAGAGAGAAAGAAGAAAAGAAAAAAAGTATAAAAGGTGGAGAGAAAAAGGAAAGAAGGAAAGAAAGGAGATAAAAAAAGAAAAAGAAAAGGGAGAGGGGGAAAGGAAGGAAGGAAAAGGAGAAAGAAGGAAAGAAAAAAGAAAAGGGAGGGAAAGGAAAGAAAGAAGGAAACACAAAGAAGGAAAGAAAAAGGTAGAGAAGGGGAAGGAAGAAGAGAAGGGAGGGAGGGAGATAGCAGAAGGGTAAGAAAGGATTAAGGGAATAACAAGAAGGATAGTAGAAAAGGAAAGGAAGGAAGGAAAGGGGAGGAAGGAAGGAAGGAAGGAAGAAAGGAGAGACGAGGAAGAAGGAAAAAGAAGAGATAGAGGAAGGTAGGAAAGAAAAAAGGGAAGACAAGGGGGAAGAGAAGTGCAAGAAGGAAGGGAAAGAAAAGAGAAGAAAGGATGAGAGGAGAGCTACCCAAAGGAAGACCCCTTGCAGGCAAATGTCTGGGTGTTTCAGGCAGGGCTGGAAACGTTCTGGGTCCCATGACAGCAGTCAAGATCAACTTCCTTCCCTCAGCATCCTTTCAATCTCTTGGAATACAAAGCCCATCCCTCCCAGCCAGCTGGCTCAAAGCCAATTTTGTTTGGAAATGTGGTCATCATACGGTTTGTTTCTTGGTCCTTCTTCTCCTGGCCTCGCTCCCTGCCCACCTGTGGATGGACGTCACGAGGGCCTTGGGGTCAACCAGCGGCAAGAGGGCTGGAGAGTTGGTGGAGGGGAAACTGGAGGGAGGGGCATGGAAGCAGCCTCTTCCACCCCCTTCAAGTCCCTGCAGTAGAGATGCCTTCATTGTACTCCCCCCACCCCCCCAGTTAAATCCGAGGAAGAGCACTCCCTACGAGGCCACGGGGACGACTTGGAAGAGAAGAGGTATCACCACTTTGGCCATCCAAGGAGCAGCTTGTCACCCAGGTCCAAGCTGGGACTATGGGTCCCGTATTCGGCTGGTAAGGCAAAGACTGTTTAGGGCAGAGTTGGGGGGGGGGGAAGGGGGCGCATCTCTGGTGGGTAGGAAGGCTGTCGTCTCTACCCCACAATTTTGCACTCCGTGTTTGAGTGATTGGGGCCAAGGTTGAGCTGGGGAGATGAAGAAATTAGAATTGCCCTGAGTTAGTGAAGAAGAGTCAGAGTTGACCAGGGGGATGAAGATGTCAGGATTGGCCTGGGAAGGTGAAGACGATGTCAAGGTTGAGCTGGGGAGATGAAGAAGAAGTCAAAGTTGAGCTGGGGAGATGAAGAAGAAGTCAAAGTTGAGCTGGGGAGATGAAGAAGAAGTCAAAGTTGAGCTGGGGAGATGAAGAAGAAGTCAAAGTTGAGCTGGGGAGGTGAAGAAGAAGTCAAGGTTGAGCTGGGGAGATGAAGAAGAAGTCAAAGTTGAGCTGGGGAGGTGAAGAAGAAGTCAAGGTTGAGCTGGGGAGGTGAAGAAGAAGTCAAGGTTGAGCTGGGGAGGTGAAGAAGAAGTCAAGGTTGACCTGGGGAGATGAAGAAGAAGTCAAAGTTGACCTGGGGAGATGAAGAAGAAGTCAAAGTTGACCTGGGGAGATGAAGAAGAAGTCAATGTTGAGCTGGGGAGGTGAAGAAGAAGTCAAGGTTGAGCTGGGGAGGTGAAGAAGAAGTCAAAATTGAGCTGGGGAGGTGAAGAAGAAGTCAAAGTTGAGCTGGGGAGATGAAGAAGAAGTCAAAGTTGAGCTGGGGAGATGAAGAAGAAGTCAAAGTTGAGCTGGGGAGATGAAGAAGAAGTCAAAGTTGAGCTGGGGAGGTGAAGAAGAAGTCAAGGCTGAGCTGGGGAGATGAAGAAGAAGTCAAAGTTGAGCTGGGGAGGTGAAGAAGAAGTCAAGGTTGAGCTGGGGAGGTGAAGAAGAAGTCAAAGTTGAGCTGGGGAGGTGAAGAAGAAGTCAAAGTTGAGCTGGGGAGATGAAGAAGAAGTCAAAGTTGAGCTGGGGAGGTGAAGAAGAAGTCAAGTTTGAGCTGGGGAGATGAAGAAGAAGTCAAGTTTGAGCTGGGGAGATGAAGAAGAAGTCAAAGTTGAGCTGGGGAGATGAAGAAGAAGTCAAAGTTGAGCTGGGGAGGTGAAGAAGAAGTCAAGGTTGAGCTGGGGAGGTGAAGAAGAAATCAAAGTTGAGCTGGGGAGGTGAAGAAGAAATCAAAGTTGAGCTGGGGAGGTGAAGAAGAAGTCAAGGTTGAGCTGGGGAGATGAAGAAGAAGTCAAGGTTGAGCTGGGGAGGTGAAGAAGAAGTCAAGGTTGAGCTGGGGAGATGAAGAAGAAGTCAAAGTTGAGCTGGGGAGGTGAAGAAGAAGTCAAGGTTGAGCTGGGGAGATGAAGAAGAAGTCAAGGTTGAGCTGGGGAGGTGAAGAAGAAGTCAAGGTTGAGCTGGGGAGATGAAGAAGAAGTCAAGGTTGAGCTGGGGAGATGAAGAAGAAGTCAAAGTTGAGCTGGGGAGGTGAAGAAGAAGTCAAGGTTGAGCTGGGGAGGTGAAGAAGAAGTCAAAGTTGAGCTGGGGAGTTGAAGAAGAAGTCAAGGTTGAGCTGGGGAGATGAAGAAGAAGTCAAAGTTGAGCTGGGGAGGTGAAGAAGAAGTCAAGGTTGAGCTGGGGAGATGAAGAAGAAGTGACCTGAGTAAGTGAAGAAGAGCCTGAGTTGACCTGGGGAGGTGAAGAAGAAGTCAAGGTTGACCTGGAGAGGGCTGAATTAGGGTAGAGGAAATTTTGGGGATCAAAGAGATAGGTAGAGACGCTTCAGCAGGAAGTGGGAGACCTAACATAGGTGGCTCAGAGAAGAAGCAGGAAGTGGTGGGAGTTTCAATCCTAGGAAGTCCTGAAAGGAAAGAAAGTTCAAACCTGAAAGGTCAGATGTTGACGAAGGAAGGAAAAAGCTGGTCCAGAGGTCCCTGCCCAGCCTAGGTGTCCATAGTGAAGGACAAAGGGACAGCTTCTCCGATTCCCATCCCTGAAGGACAGGTTCCAAGCATGGTTGTCTGATGATGATGATGATGATGCCAAGGTCTTTGGAGATCTACCTTGAGTTCCTCCTCCGTGCCTCCTCCCTCCCTCCCCCTCTTTCCTCTTTCCTCTCTTCTCCTTCCTTCTTCCTCTTCTCCTTCCCCTTCTCCCAGAGTGGAGCCCTGCCACCAGTCCTCTCCATGGCTTGCTCAACTGCCTGAAGGATATCCCCGTGCCGAGACCACCGCCCCCACAAATCTTGCCGGGGAAACGAGGAGCAACTGGGGAGAAGGAGAGACGAAGAGGAGGAAGACGAGGACGCTTCGGTAGGCCAGGGGTTGGGAGAAGGTGGTGAGCCTCAACCAGATAATGAGGAAAGGGTTCCCCAACCTTGGCAGTTTCCAGGAAGGTGGACTTCAGCTCCCAGAATTCCATAGTAGCCATTGATGAGAATTCTTGGAGTTGAAGTCCATTTGCCTCCAATTCACCAAGGTTGGAGGACTCTGAGCTAGGTAGAGCAGGGGTCCCCAATCCCCGGGCTGCGGACCGGTGCCGGTCCGTGGCTGGGTGGGAACTGGGCCGCAGGGCGGAGAGGAGGAGGAGGGAGGAGGGGGCAGCCCCCTGAGCAGAGCATGCGGGAGAACGCAGGCGCGGCTGTTCGCGCTGTTGGAGTTGGGCTCTTCCTCCTCCCTCATCGACGGTGGGACTCCTGGGCGGCGGCGCCCCTCTCTACCGGCCGCCGATTCCCTTCCTCCCCCCCCCCACACATACGGAGCCTTCTCAGTGAGTGAGTGAGCAAACGAGCAACCAAGCCCGGGCGGCGAGGCAGGCTAAGGCAAGTGAGCACGGGCTAAGGAGGGTCTGCGGTGGGGGGGCGGGGGCAGGGACAACGACAGACAGACAGAGAGAGGCAGAGACACAGAGAGAGACAGGGAGGGAGGGGGGAATCAGAGTGACAGACACGCACACAGAGACAGGGAGAGAAAGAGAGACACAGAATGGGTGATTAAGTGCGTGGATGCGAGACAGACAGACACATACACACACACAGAGTGTCAGATGGGGGGACGAAGGAGAGAGACAGAGATAGAGAGAGAGTAAGAAAGAAAAGAAAGTGGGAGAGAGAGAAAGAAAGAGAAAGAAAGACAGACAGAGAAAGAGAAAGAAAGAGAGACAGAAAGGAAAGAGAGAGAAAAAAAGAGAGGAAGAGAGGAAGAAAGAGACAAAAGAGAGAAAGAGAAAGAAAGAGAGAGAGAAAGAGGGAAAGAAAGAAAGAGAAAGAGAAAGAAATAAAGAGAGAAAGGGGGAAAGAAAGAAAGAGAGAGAGAGAAAGAAAGAAAGAGAAAGAAATAGAGAGAGAAAGAAAGACAGAGAAAGAGAAAGAAAGAAAGAAAGAAAGAAAGAAAGAAAGAAAGAAAGAAAGAAAGAAAGAAACTTATGACCACAATTGAGCCCCAAATTTTGGTTGTTAACCAAGACCATTGTTAAGTGAGTTTCACATTTTCCAAGTTGGCCACGCCCACCCAGTCACATGACTGCTGAGCCACTCAGCCGGTCCGCAGAATTTTCTTTAAAATGAAACCGGTCCCTGGGGCAAAAAAGGTTGGGGACCCCTGAGGTAGAGCATCGATCAGGAGGTCCACTCGGTCCCGCATTTCCAAATTTCAGCGCCAGCCATGCATCTCACTCCTCCCCAGATGTGGTATTCCAACTTCCATCCTCCCGTCCCATCATACAGGCAGTTGCTGATCTGCAAACCAGCTTAGTTTAATCTTTGGTTCCCAGAGAGAGACATGGAAGCTCCCGAGAGTCCTGGTTGAGTGGGGAGGGTCCCTTAAATGACCTTGAGAGCAGCGTCTTCAACCAGCGCTTGAAAGTAACCCTAGGTCCCTTCGACCTGGATGGCAACTCCTAAAGCCAGGGCCCGCCTGCCTCTTCCTCCTTTCCTTGTCTCCTGCCAGGCCCTCCATCCGATAATTGCCCTCCCCAAGGATCAGAAGCCGGTCTTGGGGAAAAGCCAGCTCAGCAGTCCTTCCTGCCCCAGGGATATGCCAACGGGCACCCTGAGAGACAGCTGGCAGGGCGGCAAGTGGAGACGGCGATGGGGCAGGAAGGTAAGTTCCATCAACAGGAGAAGCCTTGAAGATCTAGCTTGTTCAATGGGCCTGTTTTTATCTATCATCTCTCCATTCTCTCTCTCTTTCTCTCCCCCTCCCTCCCTCTCTCATCTAATTTATCTATCTATCTATCTATCTATCTATCTATCTATCTATCTATCTATCTATCTATCTATCTATCTATCTATCTATCTATCTATCTATTGTCTGTCTGTCTGTCTGTCTGTCTGTCTATCTATCTATCTATCTATCTATCTGTATCTATCTATCTATCTATCTATCTATCTATCTATCTATCTATCTATCTATCTATCTATCTATCATACAATAATATAATAGCAGAGTTGGAAGGGACCTTGGAGGTCTTCTAGTCCAACTCCCTGCCTAGGCAGGAAGCCCTATACCATTTCAGACAAATGGCTCTCCAACATCTTCTTAAAGACTTCCAATGTTGGGGCATTCACAACTTCTGGAGGCAACTTCTGTTCCACTGATTAATTATTCTAACTGTCAGGAAATTCCTCCTCAGTTCTAAGTTGCTTCTCTCCCAGATTAATTTCCACCCATTGCTTCTTGTTCTGCCCTCAGGTGCCTTGGAGAATAGTTTGACTCCCTCTTCTTTGTGGCAACCCGTGAGATACTAGAAGACTGCTATCATGTCTCCCCTAATCCTTCTTTTTATCATCTCTCTCTATCATCTCTCTCCCCTACCTCTCTCTTTCTCATCTAATCACTCTCGCTCTCTCGCTCTCTGTCTCTGTCTCTCTGTATCTATCATATCTTTCTCTCATCTCTCTCTTCTATCTATCTATCTATCTATCTATCTATCTATCTATCTATCTATCTATCTATCTATCTATCTATCTATCTATCTATCTATCTATCTATCTATCTATCTTCTCTCTCTTCTCTGTCTTTGATCTTTCTATCATCTCTTTCTCCATCCATCCATCCATCCATCCATCCATCCATCCATCCATCCATCCATCTCTATCCATTATCTTTCTCTCATCTCTCTCTCTCTCTCTTCCTCCCACTCTCATTTATATCCTCGCTTTATTAATTGTATTGATACCCCAAAGTGGTGAACATCCTTAATATCTTTTCCACCTCCTATTTTTCCCACAACCACCACCCTGTGGGCTGGGAGAGAAAGTGGCTGGTCCAAAGTCACTCAACTGGCTTCCATTCCTGAGGCGGGACTAGAACTCACTGACTCCTGGTGATTGGCCCTCAGCCAGCACACCTATCCCACCATGAGTCCTTGGTTCTAGGAGAAAACGGCATCGGGGTTGTTTCCAGCGGTGGGATTCAAAACTTTTAGCATCTGGTTCTCTGCCCAGTTGCTGGGTGGGCGTGGACATGGTGGGTGTGGCTTACTTGGCCTCCTGCACCATGGTGTTTTTCCCCTCCCCCCAGGCTTTGGAGGCTTTCCTCGAGCCTCTGGGAGGAAGAAAATAGCTGGGGGTGGGCTTTTGCCCTCCTGGTAGTTCCAGTAGGCCCATTTTTTGTCCCGAACCAGTTCAAACTGGCTGAATCCCACCCCTGGGTGCTTCACATCTTCGGAAGACAACCTTGTTCTTAAGACTTGCCCACTGAGTATGTTCAGTTGGTTTGCTGGATACCTACTTTAGCTTTACTCCAGGAGCCTTTATCCCCAATTGGCAGTTTCCCCTACAACAGCCCTACAACCCTCTGAGGTAGGCTGGGTCGACTGCCCAGGTGTCACCCAAGGAAGTTCTTTCCTCGAGACCCCATTGGCCCCAGTTCTCCTTCAGTGGGTCTTCTGCTGATGTTCCTCCTCCGTTCCTCACAGATCTTGGAATCATGAAGGAGCGTCCTCCAAGCGCCTACATCCAGCCCACGTCCCCTGCCGTCAATTCATCAATCAGCAGCTCCCCGGATTGTCTTCCCTGGTGGACTCCAGAACATGCCAGATGGAGGAGGAAGGAAGATGGTGAGATCTTTCTTGACCTGGGGTGGCATGGTAGACTCTGGTTCTTCAAGATCTGGGACATCTTGGTGTCCATCTCTTGGCAGAACATCTCTGTGGGCCAAGGGTTGTGGTTGGGATCTCAAGAAGGGATGACAGTGAGGGAAGTTGGCAGCCAACTCAAGAGTCTTCATGATCAACCACTGTGCTAGGCTTTCACCACTGGTCTTGGCCATGGTACCTTGACCTGTTTACCTACCTGTCTTCTACAGAGCTCGGCCAAGCCCAGAGTCCTTTGCAAAGCCTTGGGAAGGGGTTCAAGGAGACCCCGTTGAGTTCCCCCAGCCAGGCTTCTTCTCCGGCCATCAGCAGCTCTCCGAATGGTCTCCAAAGGTGGACGTTGGGGCCAACTCAGCGGGCAAGGAGAGAGGAAGGTGAGAGGGTTGGGGACTCAGGTCTGGTGGGTTCCCGGTTGCCATGCTGACCTAAGGACCCTCAACTCTGTAGGACTTGGTCAAAGCAGCAACCCCTTGCAAGGCCTGGAGAAGTGCTTGAAGGACATTCAGAACCAGCGATGGTCCCCAGCCGCCACTTCCTCCATCCATAGCTCGCCAGACAGACTCCGCCAGTGGACACCAGAGCCAGTGCCGTGGGCCAGGAGGGAGGGAGGTGAGAGGTAGCTCCATGCCCCACACTCCCCAGTGGGATTCTTTGAGAGTGGGGAAAGGAGGAGGAAGTCCAATCTTCTGGAAATGCTCCTCTGGGATGACCGGTTCTCAGTTCTGTCACCATAGTGTCTATGGGTGGTGGAGGGATCCAGTTGAGCTCGCCTACAATCCTTCTTGTTTGTCTGTCCATCCATCTGTCCATCCATCATCTCTCCCTATCATCATCTCTCCTTCTCTTTATAATATATGTCTATCAAATCTATCTATCTATCTATCTATCTATCTATCTATCTATCTATCTATCTATCTATCTATCTATCTATCTATCTATCTATCTATCCATCCATTCATCCTTCCTTTAATCCATCCATCCATATATATTTATCTGTCTTTCTGTCTGTCTATCTATTTACCGTGTTTCCCTGAAAAATACGACATGTCCTGAAAATAAGGCCATGCCGTATTTTTCGGGTGGGCTAAAATAGAAGCTCCGGAGATGGGCTTCCGGCAGCGGCCGCTCTGGGAGTGCGCTCTATGGTTGTGGGCTGGCTGCCGGAAGACTTGGCAGCCGATCTCCGGAGTTTGGAAGCAGGAGAAGAAATTATGCTCGGAGCGCAGTGCTGGCGCCATGACCCTGCAGGGAGAGCTGGTGAGGCTGGGAGGCACATGAGCTGGGGCGGAACAGATGCTTGCGCAACCCTCCTCTCTAGCCGGGCAGAGCGCCATGCACTGACCCAGGGGGTATCCCGAATGTACCAAGCTGGGGGAGTTGGGGGGGGGGGGGCAGGCAGAGCACCATGTGGCTTGGCGCCTTGGGGATACCCCTAGGTCAGTGAATGGCGATGGAGGTTGCCGGGTGGCTGCTCGTGGGTGTGGTCACCTCACGGCTGCTGTGTTGAACTGCTGCAACAGTTGTGAGACCCACACAAGCATGCTTCACGCATGCGCGCTATGCACACGCACCTTTCGCACTTGCCTGCGACACCTAAACAAGGTTTTGTAAATGGGGGCAGTTTCCTGCACACCTGCTAGGTCAGCCACGGTTAGTAGAAGGGGAGAGGGGCACCAATCACCTTGGCAGCGGGGGACGGGGGGCGGTGAGCGAGCTGGAAAGTGAGATATCTAAGACCGGACAGTGTAGCAGTGGGGGGGGGGGGGCAACCAGTGATAGGAACTAGCAGTTTGGGCAAACCAGTCCAAACCGGTAGCAGCCCACTACTGTATCTGCCTGCCTGCCTGCCTCTCTCTCTATATCTACTTATCCATCCATCCATCCACCCACCCACCCACCTACCTCTACCTACATCCATCCACCTCTACATCCATCCATCCATCCACCCACCCACCCACCCGCCCACCCACCTACCTCTACCTACCTACCTACCTACCTACCTACCTACATCCATCCATCCATCCATCCCTCCCTCCATCCACCCATCCATCCATCCACCTCTACATCCATCCCTCCCTCCCTCCATCCACCCATCCATCCATCCATCCACCTCTACATCCATCCATCCATCCATCCATCCATCCATCCATCCATCTCTACATCCATCTATCCATCCACCCACCCACCCACCCACCCACCTACCTACCTCTACCTACCTACCTACCTACCTACCTACCTACCTACCTACCTACATCCATCCATCCATCCATCCATCCACCTCTACATCCATCCATCCCTCCCTCCCTCCATCCATCCATCCATCCATCCACCTCTACATCCATCCATCCATCCACCTCTACATCCATCCATCCATCCATCCATCCATCCATCCATCCATCCATCCATCCATCCATCCATCCATCCATCCATCCATCCATCCATCCATCCATCCATCCATCTATCTATCTATCTATCTATCTATCTATCTTTGTGTCTCTCATCTATCTAATCCAGGGGTCTGCAGAGTCGGCTCTTTTAAGACTGGTGGGCTTCAACTCCCAGAATTCCCCAGCCAGCTATCCACCAGTCTTAAAAGAGCCAACTTTGCAGACCCCTGATCTAATCTATGCATCCATCTCTTTGTCTTTCTCTCTGTCTGTCCATCCATCGTATCCCCCACTCTTTCTCTCTCATCTTTCTCTGTCATCTCTATATCTATCTACATATCATCTCTCTCTCTCTCTCCATCTTTTCTCATCATCATCATCGTCTCTCTCTCTCTGTCATCTATGTATCATCTAACAAACCCTTTGTGTGTGTGTGTGTGTGTGTGTGTGTGTCATAACTTGGAACAGTTGCTAAGCGACCCATCATAAGATGAGGATGCCCCGCAAAAGGGGATGCTGGTGTGTGTGTGTGAACCATGTGCTTCCAGCGGTAGCAGCAACTCACCTTTTGCAAACAGGAGGAAGCCCCCTGAGGGTCCCACCACTTCAGGGCCTGGAAAATTGCCTGAAAGAGATTGCCCCGAGCAGAGAGTTCCTCGTGGCCTCCAGTCCTGCAGGGCGTAGCATCTGTACTCCAAAGCGGCCAGGAACGCAGGAGCCTCACTCACCAAGGCCATGGCCTGCAGGTAAAGAAGGAAGCTGCGAGAAAATCTGGTTCCAGAGGTCATTGAGATCTTAAGATTCTAGTCCTCTACGGTGACTAGAGAATCGAGGCTGGGCATGTGGGCAGGAAGATGGAGTTCTCCCGTGGCTGCCCTCAAGCTCTTTTCCCCAGCTCTTGTGGTACAACAAACCAGCATTTCTCGGCCTTAACTACCTTCAGATGTGTGAACTACAACTCCCTGAATTCCCTGCAGGAGAATTCTGGGAGTTGAAGTCCATGGATGATAGATACGATGGATGGATTGGCAAATAGATACAATGGATGGGTTGATGGATGGTAGGTATGATGGATGGATGGATGGATGGATGATGGGTGGATCAATTAATAGATACAATGGATGGATTGACAAATAGATACAATGGATGGGTTGATGGATGGTAGGTATGATGGATGGATGGATGGATGATGGGTGGATCAATGAATAGATACGATGGATGGATTGACAAATTGATACTATAGATAAACTGATTGAAAAATAGATACGATAAATAGATTGATGGAAGATAAATGCAGTGGATGGATGAATTGATGAATAGATATGATAAATAGGATGGATCGATGGGCGATAGATACGATGGACGGATTGATGAACAGATGGGTGATATACAGTAGATGAATGGATGCATAGATTGATCAGATAGACAAATGTAGAGATCGACTGATAGAAGATAGATAGATAAGAATTCTTTTTGATGGGATTGTGGGACTGTGACAGATTGGGCCAACATTTTGGAGACGACACAGCTTACAATAATACAATACAATAATACAATAGCAGAGTTGGAAGGGACCTTGTAGGTCTTCTAGTCCAACCCCCTGCGTGGGCAGGAACCTTATACCATTTCAGACAAATGGCTCTCCAACATCTTCTTAAAGACTTCCAGGGTTGGGGCATTCACAACTTCTGGAGGCAACTTCTGTTCCACTGATTCATTGTTCTAACTGTCAGGAAATTCCTCCTCAGTTCTAAGTTGCTTCTCTCCTTGATTAGTTTCCACCCATTGCTTCTTGTCCTGCCCTCAGGTGCTTTGGAGAAAAGTTTGACTCCCTCTTCTTTGTGGCACCCTCTGAGATATCGGAACACTGCTATCATGTCTCCCCTGGTCCTTCTCTTCATCAAACTAGACATACCCAGCTTGGTCCAGTTCGATATGCAATCAAGCCGCCCAGCTTCATCCTCCTTTTCAGAACCGGTGCATGTCCACCTCTCTCTCTCTTTCCCCACAGGGAGCCTTCCTCCACCAGGCGCCTCTGAATTGGAAGCGGCTGCTAAACATTCCCCCCTGCACCGGCTGATGAACTGCCTGAAGGAAATCCCAATACAACGGCCAAGTTATCTCAACCCGCCGAGCGCATTATCCTCTTCCACCTCCTCTTCCTCCTCTTCCTCCTCTTCCTCCTCCAGCTGCAGTGAAACCGAAAGGGACCAGCAGAGCCCAGGAAGTTCAACCTGGTGGGATGGGGGCCAAGGTCGGCATCAGCTGCCAGGTGGGCTTGGGGGAACCCCAGGATGTTTAAGAGGAGTGGGAGTAGAGGCTGACCAGATCCGGCTTGGTGGACCAGCAGTGGCGGAGCCTGTGCAGCTCCATTTGCACAACCTCCACTCACACAATCGGAGCTTTGAGTGCGCACCTCCAATGCTTGGGTGGCCCAGTAAGCGGGCCATGGCTGGTGGTGGTGGTGCTGGTGGTGGACCCTGGTCCAGGTGAACCTCTTGAATCAAAGATCTCAATTCCAGAGCAGAATATGAGACACGAGATCTTCCCATCTTGGACACCTCTAGTTAACGTGGTTTTCTCGACTTTCCACACACGTTCTCAGGATCCGAGAGCGATGCTCTTGTAGGGCCGAAGGTGACGATGGAAGCCAAGAGAAAGCATGAACGTGCACAGCTCCGTTTGTACAAGCAGCAGGCGTGCCTGCCACTCACACAATCAGAGCTGTGCGCATGGTCTGGACCGATTCAGAATGACCCGCGGCCCGGTAACTGTCTGTGGCTCGGGCAGTTGGGGGACCCTGGTCCAGATGAGCCTCTTGAATCAAAGATCTCTCAAGTCCAGAATATCAACAAGAGACCTTCCATTCTGGACGCCTCCTGCTAACATGGTTTCTCAACTTTCTATATCTGTTCCCAGGATCCGAGAGGGATGTTCTTGTAGGACCGAAGGTGATGTTGGAGGGTAAGAGGAAGTGTCCGTCCACCCAACTTCCTACAGAAGAGAAAGAGCGGTTACCTTACACGCGAGAGGCCAACTTTGCCGATGGGGGCATTGAAGCATCTTCCGCCTCTCTCCGTGGCAACCCGGAGAATGACGCGAAGGACACTGCAGATGTCAAGCAGATGTTTCCCTCCATCCACCCTCTACGATGCTCCACAGCTCCGCAGGATGTGATGTCCAGAGCATCCGAAGCAAGGGAAGATGGGCCACCTCCCACACGTACGTAACATGGAGGTGACTTTTATGACAATGAGTTGACCTCTTTGGGGACGTCAACCAGGATCTTGGGGGAGGATCCTGGTTTGCTGGGAGGGGGAGATTTCTTTGGAGAACCTCAAGGGGCCCAAGGGTAAGAACATGAAGTAAGCATTCTGCACAGCAGTTGAAGTATGGAGGATAGAATCCTAGGGCAGGAAGGGACCTTGGAGGTCTCCTACACCAACTCCCTGTCCAAAGCAGGAGGTCCTCCTTCCATCCCAGATGTTTGATCGGCCAGTCTTTTCTTGAAAACCTCCAGGGAAAGGAGCAGATTATCAGGGCCTGGGAGATCTTGGTTGGCTGTTGGGGGCCCCCATGTTCCTTCCTTGGTATCTTCTTGGACCCCTTGGATAATGATGGGCAAATCTCAGGTGGCTTAAAGTAGAGCAAGGAAGGAGGAAGTTTCCAGAAGGAAACTTAATTGAATGCCTCTTGATCAAGGACTCTCACAGACTCTCGAGGGAACCAAACCAGGTCAGGAGAAGTCAGTCCAAGCCAATCGTGATGACTTATATTGTCCACCCATCAGAAGAGTAGATGGAGAACCTTCCTAGACCATCGACCATGGTATCTTATTGCACCGATTGGGGGGGTTGGTGCTGAGAGGCACCGTTCTACGGTGGTTCTCGTCCTACCGCTCTGGTCGGTCGCAATGGGTGTTGGCAGGAGGGCAGAGGTCGTCCCCGAGGCCCCTCACATGTGGGGTCCCTCAGGGGTCGGTCCTCTCGCCACTCCTGTTTAACACCTACATGAAGCCGCTGGGTGAGATCATCCGTGGTTTTGGGGTGGAATACCATCTGTACGCTGATGACACCCAGCTGTACATATCCACCCCAAACCACACCAACGATGCCGTCGAGGTGCTGTCCCGGTGTCTGGAGGCCGTACGGATCTGGATGGGTAGTAACAAACTCAAACTCAACCCGTCCAAGACCGAGTGGCTGTGGTTTCCTGCACCCCGGTTCAGCCAGATAAGTCCAACACTGGCCATTGGGGGCGAACAACTGGCCCCCGTGGAGAGGGTGCGCAACTTGGGCGTCCTCCTGGATTCCCGGCTGTCCATGGAGGACCATGTGGCAGCCGTGGCCAGGGGGGCGTTCTATCAGGTACGCCTGATACGCTAGTTGCGCCCCTTACTGGACCGGGGAGCTCTTCGCACAGTCATTCAAGCGCTTGTGACATCCCGGCTGGATTACTGTAACGCTCTCTACATGGGGCTCCCCTTGAGGTGCACTCGAAAGCTACAGTTAGTACAGAATGCGGCCGCGCTGGTGATTATGGGCGCCTCAAGGCAAACCCACGTAACACCTCTCCTGCGCGAGCTGCACTGGCTGCCTGTGGCCTTTCGAGTGCGCTTCAAGGTGTTGAGGACCATCTTTAAATCGCTCCATTGCTCGGGGCCTAGCTATATACGAGACCGCCTCCTGCCCCATACATCCCTTCGTCCGATCCGCTCCCACAGAGAGGGTCTTCTCCGGGTGCCGTCGGCGGGGCAATGCCGGTTGGCAACACCCGGGGAAGGGCCTTCTCTGTGGCGGGCCCAACCCTCTGGAAAGACCTACCCCCCAACCTTCGCACCATCTCGGACCTCCGCCTCTTCCGCCAACGTCTTAAGATGTATTTATTCCAACAAGCCGGCCTAGGATAGCCCCCCGCTTCTGACTTTTTAAAAATAAATTATAATTTGGGAAGGTTTTAACATGGGTTTTAGCACGGGTTTAATTAATCTAATATATTTTAATTGATGTATATATTGTATTTTGTGGTTTTAATTAATGCCTGTGCGCCGCCCTGGGTCCTAACAAGGAGAAGGGCGGGGTATAAATTTAATAAAATAAATAAAATAAATACTCTACTCCTAAAATAACCACCATGGGGGTGGCCTCTGAGGATTTCTGGAGTAAAGAACCATCTCTGAGACTTGGGGTGTCCAACCATGGTGGCCACCTACCCTATGTTCTTCACTGGAGTTCCTTCTTTTCGGCGCAGTTCTTGCCAACAAGATCTTCCCCTGTGAGCGGCAGAGGAGCCCAAGAGATACAGCGCCAGACCAGACCCCAACATGTTCCAGCCCCCTAAGCCACAATTCCCGGGATGGGACACCTGAAGGAAACATGGACTGGAGTCCTGGGGAAGGCCAGGTCCAGCCACAGCCTGGAGACAAAGGTAGGCAGCCTCAGCTGAGACTGATGATGTGACTTGTTTGGGTTATAAAATGTCTGTAGGGAAACTACCAAGCTCAGAGCGCACCAAGGAGCTTCCTCCTCCCCACCCTCCTCCCAAATCCCTCCCCCTACTAGCACTGATGATGTTTCCTAGTTGGGTCATGAAATGTCTTCAAGGAAACCACCAAGCTCAGAGACCCCCCAGGAACCTCCCCTCTGTTCAACTCTGAGCTCCTATTAGAGGACAGGGATGATCACCTCCCAGCTCTACCTGCTGTAGTCCCAAGTTCAAATCCCGCTTCCCTTCGGATGGGAGAGGGTGCCGATGTGCTGCCACCATATTGGGCAAAGTTTTCCAGGAAGGACTTGGCAAGGGGAGGAATGGACTGTAATCTCCCTTAGCCAATCACAGAATGGTGTCTTTCTTTGCCCAGAGGGAGGGACCGGAAGTAGCCCTCTCCAGGGTCTGCTCAGGTGCCTCAAGGAGATCACCTACCCAAGCACCACCACCTCCTGCCCCTCCTCAGCCAGGAAGAGACCCAGAGAATCCAGGCACACCCAGGAGGAAGAGGAGGAGGAGGAAGAAGAGGAAACAGCTCATTGCAAGAAGAAATCCTGGCAAAGTGAGTCTTGGAGGCTGCATCTCCAGTGAGATAGGGTTTGGCTGGGGGATTCTGGGAGTGGAAGTCCTCCCCTCTTAAAACATGGAGAATTCTGGGAATTGAAGTCCTCCCCTCTTAAAGCATGGCTGGATGGGGGATTCTGGGAGTGGAAGTCCTTCCCTCTTAAAGCATGGCTGGATGGGGGATTCTGGGAGTGGAAGTCCTCCCCTCTTAAAACATGGAGAATTCTGGGAATTGAAGTCCTCCCCTCTTAAAATATGGCTGGATGGGGGATTCTGGGAGTGGAAGTCCTCCCCTCTTAAAGCATGGAGAATTCTGGGAATTGAAGTCCTCCCCTCTTAAAGCATGGCTGGATGGGGGATTCTGGGAGTGGAAGTCCTCCCCTCTTAAAACATGGAGAATTCTGGGAATTGAAGTCCTCCCCTCTTAAAATATGGCTGGATGGGGGATTCTGGGAGTGGAAGTCCTCCCCTCTTAAAACATGGAGAATTCTGGGAATTGAAGTCCTCCCCTCTTAAAGCATGGCTGGATGGGGGATTCTGGGAGTGGAAGTCCTCCCCTCTTAAAACATGGAGAATTCTGGGAATTGAAGTCCTCCCCTCTTAAAGCATGGCTGGATGGGGGATTCTGGGAGTGGAAGTCCTTCCCTCTTAAAGCATGGCTGGATGGGGGATTCTGGGAGTGGAAGTCCTCCCCTCTTAAAACATGGAGAATTCTGGGAATTGAAGTCCTCCCCTCTTAAAATATGGCTGGATGGGGGATTCTGGGAGTGGAAGTCCTCCCCTCTTAAAGCATGGAGAATTCTGGGAATTGAAGTCCTCCCCTCTTAAAGCATGGCTGGATGGGGGATTCTGGGAGTGGAAGTCCTCCCCTCTTAAAACATGGAGAATTCTGGGAATTGAAGTCCTCCCCTCTTAAAATATGGCTGGATGGGGGATTCTGGGAGTGGAAGTCCTCCCCTCTTAAAACATGGAGAATTCTGGGAATTGAAGTCCTCCCCTCTTAAAGCATGGCTGGATGGGGGATTCTGGGAGTGGAAGTCCTCCCCTCTTAAAACATGGAGAATTCTGGGAATTGAAGTCCTCCCCTCTTAAAATATGGCTGGATGGGGGATTCTGGGAGTGGAAGTCCTCCCCTCTTAAAGCATAGAGAGTTCTGGGAATTGAAGTCCTCCCCTCTTAAAGCATGGCTGGATGGGGGATTCTGGGAGTGGAAGTCCTCCCCTCTTAAAACATGGAGAATTCTGGGAATTGAAGTCCTCCCCTCTTAAAGCATGGCTGGATGGGGGATTCTGGGAGTGGAAGTCCTCCCCTCTTAAAGCATAGAGAGTTCTGGGAATTGAAGTCATCCCCTCTTAAAGCATGGCTGGATGGGGGATTCTGGGAGTGGAAGTCCTTCCCTCTTAAAGCATGGCTGGATGGGGGATTCTGGGAGTGGAAGTCCTCCCCTCTTAAAACATGGAGAATTCTGGGAATTGAAGTCCTCCCCTCTTAAAGCATGGCTGGATGGGGGATTCTGGGAGTGGAAGTCCTTCCCTCTTAAAGCATGGCTGGATGGGGGATTCTGGGAGTGGAAGTCCTCCCCTCTTAAAACATGGAGAATTCTGGGAATTGAAGTCCTCCCCTCTTAAAGCATGGCTGGATGGGGGATTCTGGGAGTGGAAGTCCTCCCCTCTTAAAGCATAGAGAGTTCTGGGAATTGAAGTCATCCCCTCTTAAAGCATGGCTGGATGGGGGATTCTGGGAGTGGAAGTCCTTCCCTCTTAAAGCATGGCTGGATGGGGGATTCTGGGAGTGGAAGTCCTCCCCTCTTAAAACATGGAGAATTCTGGGAATTGAAGTCCTCCCCTCTTAAAATATGGCTGGATGGGGGATTCTGGGAGTGGAAGTCCTCCCCTCTTAAAGCATGGAGAATTCTGGGAATTGAAGTCATCCCCTCTTAAAGCATGGCTGGATGGGGGATTCTGGGAATGGAAGTCCTCCCCTCTTAAAACATGGAGAATTCTGGGAATTGAAGTCCTCCCCTCTTAAAGCCCACCGTCTAACCAGACTGAGTTTCTTGGCTTCTCTATAGCTGCTGTCCCCTCCATCTCTCCCATCTCTGACATGGAAACACGGGAGACCACACTGAATAGCCACTCCTGTTCTCTGAACACCAGGACCTCTGCCCATAAGCAGAACGACCCTCCCAGGTGGAGTCCCTCGGTTTTGTTTCGGATGGGCACCAGAAGAACTTCTGCGACAGGTGAGGAGGGTAGAGACTGAATAAAAGCTCGGAAGCGTAGATGGGAGTCGGAGTCCCTGGCAAAGCTGAGTCTCTGCCTGGGAGAAGTGGGGAGGGTGGATGGGGGGAAATTGGGGGAGAAATGGCATTTTGCACTTAAGTAAGATTGCCAAGTTTAGGGGAGAAGCAGGGGTTCAGGATGGGAACCCCTGGATGGAGGCCCATCTTTTCAGCTGAGACTACTGGGCCACTAATATGGCGGGCTGGGAGGGACATCCAGTTGGGGGATTCCGGCTCAAATCCTGACTCCAAAACTTAAACTGCAAGAGGGACCTTGGTGTCCTAGTGGACGATCCCTTAAGCATGAGGCAGCCGAAAAAGCTAATGTGATCCTGGGTTGTATAAACAGAGGCATAGAACCAAAATCACGCGAAGAGTTACCACCGCTTTGTAAATCCTTAGTAAGGCCACCCCTGGAATGCTGCACCCAGTTTTGTTCCCCCCATTGCAAAATGAGATGTTTGACACTTTGGAGAAAGTGCAGAGAAGAGCAACTAACTACAGGGGTGGGCAAACTTTGCAACTTTAAGTCTGAAGGACTTCAGCTCCCAGACTTCTCCAACCAGCTTTGCTGGCTGGAGAAGTCTGGGAGCTGAAGCCCTTCAGACTTAAAGTTGCAAAGTTTGCCCACCCCTGAACTAAGATGATTAAAGGCCTGGAGACTGGAACATCTGAAGAACGGCTGCAGGATTTGGGTTTGGCCAATCTAGAGAAGAGAAGGACTAGGGGGGACAGGGAAGCAGCCTTTCAATATTTGTGGGGCTGCCCCAAAGAAGAAGGCTCCGCCTACTCTTCAAAGTACCAGAAAGCAGGACAAGAAACAGTGGATGGAAACTAATCCAGGAGAGGAGCAACCTGGAATTAAGGAGAAACTTCCTAAGAGTGAGAACAATTCACTAGTGGAACTGCTTTTGCCACCGGATGTTCTGGGTGCTCCATTAGTTTTTAAAGAAAAGACTGGACAGCCGCTTGTCTGAAATGGTATAAGGTCTCTTGCTTGAGGAAGGGGCTGGACTAGAAGACCTAAAAGTTCCCTTCCAACTCTGTGATTCGGTAAGGGCTTCTTGCTTGAGCAGGGGGTTGGACTAGATGACCTTCAAGGTCCCTTCCATCTCCATCATTCTATGATTCTGTAAGGATCTCCTACTTGAGCAGGGGGTTGGACTAGAGGACCTCTAAGGTCCCTTCTATCTGTGGTTCTGTAATTCTGTAAGGGTCTCCGGCTTGAGCAGGGGGTAGGACTAGAAGACTTCCGAGGTCCCTTCCAACTCTATTGCAATTAATAATAATAATAATAATAATAAATTTTATTTATAAACCGCGTCCTCTCCCCGAAGGGACTTGGAGCGGTGCACAGGGAAAATTAAAAATACAATACAAAATACATAAATAGATAAAATAAGAATTAAATAAAGTTATCCCTGCGCTAAAACCACTATGCTAAAATTAAACTACAATTCCCTAAACCCAGTTAAAAACAGCAGACTAACCTAGGCCGGCCAAGCAGAAGAAGTGTGTTTTCAATTTTTGGCGGAAGGAGCGGAGATCCGTAGTTGTTCTGATTTCGGGGGGAAGGTCGTTCCAGAGGGCTGGGCCCGCCACAGAGAAGGCCCTTCCCCTGGGCGTCGCCCGCTGACAAAGTCTAGTGGACGGCACCCGGAGAAGTCCCTCTCTGTGGGAGCGAATCGGCCGCAGGGATGTATGGGGCAGGATGCGATCCCGCAGATAGATAGGTCCCGTGCCATGGAGCGCTTTAAAGATGATAACTAGCACCTTGAAGCGCACCCGAAAGACGACAGGCATTGATTGATTGATTGATCGACTGACTGATGAAGTCTCACCAGAGGGAAGGGAAGGGTCTCATGCTAATTCTCTCCCCTTTCCTTTCGCAGCCAAAGACAAGGGAAGCCTTCCGGCTCCAAATCCAGCACCAGAAGCAAAGAAGAGGCCACCCGAAGCGGCCCGACTCTGCCACTGCGCTCATGGGGCTGAGTTGGGGGTCACGCAGCCCCTCCTCTCCAAACAGCTGGGCCGCCTGGCCACTGACGTGAGCAGCCTCTGCCGGGACCTGTCCGGTCTTCAGAGTCACGTCTGGCGGCTGGAGCAGGAGGCGCGGGGCTGGGCGCTGGAGCTGGCCGCGCTACACCTGGAGAACCGGCGCCTGGCGAAGTATACACGGCGCCTGGAGAGCCGCTGTCGGGTTCTGGAGACCCGCTCCCGCCGTCTCAACCTGCGCCTCTTGGGTTTGCCCGAGGGAATCGAAGGAAGCGATGCGGTGTCTTTCCTGCGACGGACCCTGCCAGAAATGTTGGGCTGGACGCCGGGAGTGCCAGCGTTGGAGATTGAGAGCGCCCGGAGAGTCTGTGGCCAGGATTCAACCACCAAGCCACGCCCACTGCTGTTCCGCCTGCTACGCTTGGCTGACAAAGCTGCTGTGCTCGAGGCGGCTCGCGCCCGACCACTGCGCTTTGCCGAGGCGCAACTTGCGATCCTACCTGACCTTGGTGCCCCGCGGAGGAGACCCCCACCTGGGCCATTCCGGAGGAACCGTTGGGTGGTCGACCTGCTTTTGGGGGGGCAGCCTCCTTCCCCATGGGGCTTGGGTAGGGGTCCGGCATGGCAGGAGCCCCTTGCCCCTTGTGCGCCCCTGGCAGCCAAAGCCCCTTCAGGGATGCTGGGGTCTTAGAAGCAACACAATCCATGAGGCACTGCCGAGGTGAGGAAGTGACTTTCCTCTCTCCCACTGGGCAGGGGTGGGTGGGCTAAATCAGGGGTCTGCAACCTTAAACACTGAATTTGGACCCGTTTCCCACAGGAAAAAAACCACCAGGAGCCCCAAAACCTGGGTGGGCGTGGCCAACTCGATGTCAATCACTCCTACCCAGTCATGTGATCCCTAGCCACACCTACCCAGCCACAAAACCATTCTCCCTTTCTGTCTCTCTCTGCCCCTCTCCCTCTCTCCCTCTCCCCTCTTTCTGTATCTCTCTCTCCCTTCTCTCTATTTCTCTCTCCTGCCCTATTTCTGTATCACTCTAAATCTCTCTCTGTCTCTCTCCCCCTCTCTCCCCCCCTCTCTCTTCCCTCTACATCTCTATCCCCTCTCTCCTCCCCTCTTCGTGTATCTCTCTGTATTTCTCTTTTTGTCTCTCTCCCCCTCTCTCCCTTCCCTCTACATCTCTCTCCCCTCCCTCTTCATGTATCTCCCTGTATTTCTCTCTTTGTCTCTCTCTCCCCTCTGTATCTCCCTCTCCCTTCTCTCTATTTCTCTCTCCCTCTCTCTCCCCTTCTCTCTGTAGGGAGGGGCTGCCCTCCTCCCCTTACAGCCCCCCCTCCCCGCACATTTGCTGCACTTTGGAGCTTGCTTGAGGAGTGTCTCCCCACACAGGTGCCCCCTCCCAGCCCTGCCACCGCCGGCCAGGGGGTCATGAGAGGAGGAAGAGGAGGATCACCCAAAGGGCTGCCTCCACCGCAGCTGACGATCATTCCTCAGCCAGCCCGGATTTCCCAAAAGAAGAAATAAAAGGAGTGTCGAAGCCCCCCAAGGAGAGCTTGCTGGCTTGGCCCAGCCGCAGCTTTCAAGGAGACAGAGAAGAGATGCAGAGAGAGGGGGAGATCGACTGACGGGCAAGTGTCTTTGGTGAGGGCGTTCCCCAGGGTGGGCATGCGAGGTTCGGCGGGGCCAGCTCCTCCTTTCCCACTGCCCTGAACCTCTTAAAGCCAGTGGCTGGGCGCTGCTGGCCCATCACCCTTTCCCATGTCCCATCCTCCTGGATCCCACTCCCAACCCACCAGTTCTCGTGTTAGCGAGGCGGCGTTGGTCGCGGCTGGGCCAGGCCAGCACCGGCCGCTTTTCCATCCCCCTCCGTCGCCCTTACCTTCTCAGGCCAGGCAAGGGAGAGGAGGGCAAAGGGTGGGGCCAGCCAGTGATGGGACAGGGAGCCGCAGCAGAGGGCCTAAAGAGCCGCATGTCGCTCTGGAGCCCTGGGTTGCTGAGGCTCGGGCTAAGTGAACCCTCTGGCTGTTTTTCCATAGCTACTTTGCTAGGGTGGGAGGAGGGCGGTTGCATTTTGCCCCACTCCCTTCCACTGCTGTGTAGGAGATCCTACAAAATGTCGGAGAATTGGGCCCTGGGTCTCCAAACTCTCCCCTACATCCATTCCCCCCACTCAAGACCCTCTCCATGTGAGCAGATCAAGGGTACAGGAGAAGGGGGGGATAAAAACACCCCATTAAACAGCTCGGCTACTTTAAGAGGGGTGGGCTTCAACTCCCAGAATCCCCCAGCCAGCAAGGGGAGTTAAAGCCCACCCCTCTTAGAACACACTAAGAAATTGGGAAATTCTCGGAGTTGAAGTCCATCCTTCTTAAATCATGCTGGCTGGGGAATTCTGGGAATTGAAGTCTGCCCATTTTTAAGCATGCCGCCTGGGGAATTCTGGGAGTTGAAGTCCATCCTTCTTAAAGCAGCCAAGATTGAAAACTATTGTCTAACCCAAAATAGAAGTATGGAACTGAGAACCTCCATTGTCACAATGGGAGGCAGCGTTTGGGGAGAATCGTTTTCGCAGCCCCACGGAGATGTTTCAGCTTAGATTCCTGCTCTGAGCACACTGGGTTGGACTAGATGGCCTCAGGGGAGCCTTGGAATGTTAGCATTGTATGAGTCGAAACTCTTTTAGGTTGGCTGGCGTTGGCTGGCCTGGGAAAATTCAGGGTTGAAGGATATTCCTGCTTTGGTTTTGAATATTTTAATCTATTTTGCTTTCAGCTTCTAGTTCTGAGCTTTTTGAAATTGGGCGGCACAGAAGTCTCAAAAGAAATGGCAGGAGGGACTGCTGGGTGCCAAGCTAGTTTGATCCAGGGCAGTGGTGGGTTCCACCGGTTCCGCCAAACCAGTGGTGGTTTGGTGGCCTATGGAACCAGCAGTGACCCAGACCTACCACTCCCCTGAACCGGTTCCCCGGTCAGAGCTGTAGATGCCACCATCTTGTTTTTCAGTTCTGCGCATGCGCAAAACAATTTCGATAGCAGTGCCCATGCACACACAGTGCGCATAAAGCACACACACGGCGTGCCCACGGGCAAACCAGCAGTAGTGCGTGCCGGAACCCACCCCTGATCTAGGGGTGAAGAGCCTAGCCTAAAATACAGGAAGTTGGGAGTTCTAGTTGCCTGAAAGGCAGGAAAGCCAGCTGGGTGGCTTTGGGCCAATTATCAGGAGACAGGGAGTTCTAGTCCAATGCTAGATATTGGAGCTAACTGGGTGACTTTTAGGCCAATCACCAGGCGATGGCGAGTTCTAGTCCTGCTTTAACTGGGTATTTTTTGAACCAATCACCAGGCGATGGCGAGTTCTAGTTCTGCTTTAACTGGGTATTTTTTGAACCAATCACCAGGCGATGGCGAGTTCTAGTCCTGCTTTAACTGGGTATTTTTTGAACCAATCACCAGGCGATGGCGAGTTCTAGTTCTGCTTTAACTGGGTATTTTTTGAACCAATCACCAGGCGATGGCGAGTTCTAGTCCTGCTTTAACTGGGTATTTTTTTAACCAATCACCAGGCGATGGCGAGTTCTAGTCCTGCTTTAACTGGGTATTTTTTGAACCAATCACCAGGCGATGGCGAGTTCTAGTCCTGCTTTAACTGGGTATTTTTTGAACCAATCACCAGGCGATGGCCTAGTTCTGCTTTAACTGGGTATTTTTTTAACCAATCACCAGGCGATGGGGAGTTCTAGTTCTGCTTTAACTGGGTATTTTTTGAACCAATCACCAGGCGATGGTGAGTTCTAGTCCTGCTTTAACTGGGTATTTTTTGAACCAATCACCAGGCGATGGCGAGTTCTAGTCCTGCTTTAACTGGGTATTTTTTGAACCAATCACCAGGTGATGGTGAGTTCTAGTTTCACTTGAGGCATGAAAGCTGGCTGGTCACTTTGGGTCAACCACCAGGTGGCTGTGAGTTCGAGTCGTACCCCAGGCCCGCAAGCCAGCTGTGGGGAGGGAACATTGGCCATTTCCTCTCTCTCAACCTGGCTCACCTCACAGAGGAGTAGTTGTGAGGGAAATAGGAGGAGGAAGGAATGTTATGTATATCCGCCACCTTTGAGTTCCTTGTAAAGTAATAAAATTGAGATTAATATATATATATATAAATATATATAATAAATTATCTAAGAAATAAAAGAATGTGTTTTGCAATATGGTTTTGGGTACAATCCTGAGGCTGCCATTTGCCACAAAGATTCCACCGCACCACTTCCACTTCTCTTGGGTAGGCATCTATCCAGACAGACACAATCAAGTTTCTAGTCCTCAGCATGTCCTTGTGATATTAACTGACCACATTGAGAGCTGCTGTCAAATTCTTCCCTTGAACTGATAGGTGCCTTGAAGGTTCCCAAAGATGTAAGCATTGGGGAGGCTGTTAGTTGTTCTACCCCCCTTTTTTTCCAATTTTCTTTCATTTATTTTCCTAAAACAGAGCATCCCCACCCTAATTTTGGGGGGTGGGGAACAGGCTTTGGTGTGATTCTTGGCAGCTTTGGACAGGCTGAAGTTCCACATGGAAAACCCCTTTGGGGTGACCGTAGAACCCTGGAATGACCGATGGGCTAATTTTTTAAAAGAAAATCCAGTGGGAAGACATCACCCATCATCCACAGCGGAGACATGGGGAGGTGGACTTGCTGCAAATGAGCCAGGGGATTCCCAAGACACCCTCCTGTATCAATCGTTCCCTGAAAGCCCACTCCCCAAACGGAAGAAACAGAGAAAACCAATGGCAAAAGAATCTAGTGGTCCATCATTTTGATTCGTTCTTTACTTTTTTAGTTTATTTATTTATTTATGTTTTTTCCCCTTTTTGTCAGATGATCGACATTGTTTATCCCGAGCGGGTTTTAAGTTCAGGGAGGATTGAGCCGTGACTGGCATTGGAAGTTGGTTCTAGGCTTCTATTTTTCCATCAGCTAGTTTGTCAGTGTATGAGAATTCATGAATTGGAATAGACATGGTAATAGATCAGCCAATGGGAATTGTTTGGTGACATAGACAGCTCAGAGCCTGGGCGTGGCTTAGCTTGACTGATTTGTATATAAGAATTGTTTTGTCCTTGCAATATAGCCTCTATATATAGCTTCTGTGTCTCTGGCTTCTGAGTTCTGTTTCTGGCTTCTGCTGCATGGGTATTGTATACATGCATCATGCTTTATATTATTGTATATAATGAAGCTTCTTATATAAATGAATCTTGCTGAATGTGTGCTGGTTGAATTGCTGCAAACTCTAATGGGTTATGGGCCCAGAGCACACCAAGTACACAGTAAGACTGAATTATAATGAAGCTGTAGGACAGCCTGTGTTATAAGTAAAAGAGAAAAAGGCGGAGAAGACTTTGCAGGATGGCTATTGATTTTGAGGAGAACTCTCTGCCTCAATTGGGGCAGAAGAATTATATTATTTGGGCTGCCACATTGGAATGCTTCCTGAAGGGTAAGGCGCTTTGGGATATTGTTATTAATCCACCCCAGGCACCATTAGCAGCAGCAGATCAAAGGCAGCTTGATAAGGCACTGGCCAAATCACGTTTAGAAGATGAACAATTCTTGAATGCAGCTGATTTAAAAACTGTAAAGGAGGTTTGGCTGAAATTAAGTGTGCATGTGAGTACGTCAACATATAATATTGTGCAATTATCGAGACAATTGTACAGAGACAGACTGTTACCACAAGAGAATGTGGAGAAGCATTTGCTATGAATACAAACTTTATTTATTGAGTTGGAACAGCATGGCATGCAGATTCCTGAATCTCAAAAGGTGCTGTTGGGTTAAATAGTCTTGATGAAACGTGGGACATTGTTTCAGCTGTTTTGCAGTGCAAACCAGAACAGGACTTAACAAACAGAAGCCCTCAAAACCTGCTTGATTTCAGAAGAAAATAAACACCATTTTAGAAAAAGCCATGAGGAAAAATTCCTGAGGTTGGGGCCCAAGGAGCAGAGAGAGAAAAGCAACAGGGAGGATGTCCGCAGAGACCAGAGTAACAGAAGAGACCAGATTACAGCCCATCAAAGTTTCTCTACAAAGAAAGAAACAGAAAAGAAGACAGAACTGCAGTGATTCATCCATGATGGCAAGACTCATTTGAAGAAAGACTGTTTGCAAGGAAGACAAAGAACAGATGGACAGGCTGCGGTTGCAAAAACTATTGTAACAGCAGAGGCAAATGTTTAATAGACATTGGGGCTAGTCAAACAATTGACTTTAGAATTATTAACAATTCTAAATTGTTTTTCAGAATGGATCCAGTTGGCGGAGATGTAGTAGCCTTAGTAAATGGCCAGAAGGCTAAAATCACTGGAAAAGGCAGTGTGGTGATTTTATGTCTGAAGAAAAAGTTTTGCAATATCTTGCATGTAACTGAAATAGAGTATAATTTACTGAGTGTCTCCAGTCTAGACCAAAAAGGATTAGAGACTACATTTGCAATAGGAGGTGTCTCATAAAGAGAAATGGGAATGTATGTGCACAGGACATAAAAGAGGATAATCTTTATGTGTTGCAGGGACGAAAGGTTCAATGTGCCCAAACATTTGAAAATGTGGCACAACATGATTCATGTGTTCATCTGTTGCACAGAAAGCTTGGCCGTGCCAGCTTCAGAGTTTTGCAAAAGATGGAACAGTTTGGAGAAGGGTTAAATTTAAAAGGGTGTAAGGCATACTTGGACTGAGCAGTGTGTAAATCATCTAAGTCCAAGCTATTTCCTGTAAGAAGAGTAGCACAACAGACAACAAGATCTCTAAAGTTGGTACATGCAGATTTGGTTGGGCCAATGCAAGCCAGTTTGAGAGGAGCAAAGTTTGCGCTGGTCATTGTAGATGACTACAGCAGATTTGGTTTCTGCTATTTACTAATGAGTAAAATAGAGATGTTACAGAAATTTAAGCAAGGGGTAAGCTTCGTAGAAAGGAGATATAAAAAACAGGTATGTCAGCTGCAAACAGACAGAGGTTCGGAATTCACGTCAGCAAGTTTTCAACGTTGGTTGGGCCAGGTTTAAAACACAGATGCACATATCTGTACGTAGCAGCTGAAAATGGCGTGGCTGAGAGAAAGAATGGTGTCTTACAAACCATGAAGGACTTACTGCAGGAGGACTCTGGTCTGAGCAGTTCATATTGGGGTGAAGCCATGTTGACTGCTAATTATTTAATTAATAGGCTGTGGAGTTCTTCCATTAATGATACTCCATATGCCAGTGATGGCGAACCTATGGCAAGGGTGCCACAGGTGGCACGCGGAGCCATTTCTTAGGGCACGCGAGGCGTTGCCCTGTCAGCTCCAGCATGCATGTCTGCACTGGCCAGCTGATTTAGGCCTTCTTTTGAGGCCGTTTTTCACCCTCTGGAGGTGGGTGGGGGAGGCTGTTTTCACCCTCCCCAGGCTCCTAGAAAGCCTCTGGAGCCTGGGGAGGGCGAAAAAAGCACGCCAAAAGCAGGGGCCACGCACATAGCATTATGGGTGTGGCACGCCACATACGACCCCCTCTGCGCTCCCCCTGCTTTTGGCACACGAGCCAAAAAAGGTAAGCCATCACTGCCATATGCAGTGCTATATGGGAGAGAGCCATCTCTGGCATATTTAAGAGTGTTTGGAAGTAATGCATGGGTGCATATTCCAAACGCATTCAATAGAAAAGGTCAACCAAAGGCTAGAATGCTCAGGTTTACGAGCTATGAGCCTGGCTCAAAGAGCTATCACTTTAGCAATGGAACGATCCACTTAGTGATGGTGACCCGCTTAGTGACGTGTCAGTGTTTAGGGAGGAGATGCTGAAAAAGAGCAAGAAAAGGAGTCAGGAGAAGGTGATGACTCAGATACGAAGCAAGAGAGGGTTGAAACACAAGAGCAGCCAATGCCACGCAGGTCAGAGTGATGGAACAAGGGGATTCCACCTGACATGTATTCTGCTAGTAAAGTAAAGGTGTATAATGTGTGGTATGAGCCAAGAAACTATCGGGAAGTATGGGCACTACCCAAAAGCAAGCAAATGAAATGGAAAGAAACCATGGGCAAAGAAATGCAATCCATGGGACATTACGTGATCACATCTATGACTTTGCCACAGGGTTGCAAAGCTGTAGGATATAAGTAGGTATACAAGAAGAAAATACTACCCAATAATGAGGTCCAATCTAAGGCACAAAGGAAAAATGTGCACTATGATAAGATATTAGCACCAACTAAAGAGTATAAGCATAAGGTTGGCACCAGCATTAGCAGCAGCACATGTCCATAACATTTGGCATTTTGATATAACCACAGCATTTCTCAGTGCAGAATTAGAGGAAGGAATTTACACGGTTCAAGCACCAGGTTATGAAAGCAAAAGGCCTAACACTGTGTATAAATTGAACAAGGCCATTTATGGGCTGAAGCAGTCAGCCAGGGATTGGAATATCTGTTTTGATACGGCATTGAAGGGTCTTGGGTTCAAGAGTTGCAAGGCTGCCGGTTGCATATGTGCTTAAAAGTTACAATGCGGGGATTGTCAATTATTCTGATGTGTGGATGGTCTTTGTTTCATTGCAAAAGATTTGTCACAGGTAAAAGAATTTGCTAACCAATTAGAAAAATTGAATTAAAAGATCTGGGAAAAATAAAATACTATCTTGGTATAGAGGTATAAAAAACTGAGAAAGGTGGATATGTTCTCAGTCAAAGGAAAATTGAAGAGCTGTTTGAGAGATACAACATGAAGGATTGTAATTCTGCTCCAACGTCTATGAGCACAGATTTTCACAACAATTTGGGTGAAGACAAAAGTTAAGCCTGTGATCAAGAGATGTATCTGTCAGCAATAGGGAGCTTGTTATATCTCTCACAGTGGTCCAAAGCAGCATAGCTTGTGCAGTGAACGTCTTAAGTCAGTTTACTGCTGCACCAACGCAATTGCATTAGATGGGTGGAGAAAGGATTCTCAAGTATTTGAAGGAAACGGTGAACTCGAGTCTTCAAATACAGGTCTCTGAAGAATTGAAATTGAAACGTTATGTTGACAGTGATTATGCCAATGATGTAAAAACCAGAAAGTCCAGTTCTGGGAATGTGGTATTATTTGGAGGGGCGTTAATTGGTTGAAAGTCCAGAAAACAAAGAACTGTAGCCATTTTTATGGCAGACGCAGGAATCGCTACTCTGTCTGAACTGTGTTCAGAGGTAATTTGGTACGTACAGCTGTTAACGGATTTAAACCTAAAAGAAACTGAAGCTGTAACAGTGTATGAGGATAATGCTGCTTGCATTAAAATGACGACATCACAGAGGAAAGAATAAAAGCAAGCATGTGGATATTAGATACTGTAATGTAAGAGAAGCCATCAAATGCAAATTCATTAGCTTGCTTCACTGTTCTTCAGAGAATAATCTGGCAGATATAACGACCAAGCCATTGGGTGGAGTGCATCCTGGAAAGAATATTACGTTATTTGGTTTTATGTCTATTCCAGTCATGAAGGGAGGCGTGTCAGCGTATGAGAGTTCATGAATTGGAATAGACATGGTAACAGGTCAGCCAATGGGGATGGCTCGCAGCCTGGGCATGGCTTAGCTTGACTGATTTGTATATAAGAGTTGCTTTGTCCTTGCAATATAGCCTCTGTATTATGCAGCTTCTGTGATTATATTGATCCTCTGCTTCTGGATTATGTGATTTCTGATTCTGGCTTCTGCTGCATGGGTATTGTCTACATGCATCACACTTTATATTATTGTACATAAATAAGTTTCTTATATAAATGAATCCTGCTGAATTATTTACTTGTGTGCTGGTTGGATTGCTGCAAACTCAACAGAATTTTTAGGCAGTCCTTGAGTTACATCCATCAATGAGTCCCCAAGCTTCCGTTGCTAAGCGAGATGGTTGAGGGTTGCCTCATTTACAACCATTCTTGGCCAAGGAGTTAAGTGAATTGGGCTTCCCCAGTGCTGGACGTTTGGAAAAGAGGCTTGCGTGGCCCCAGGACACTGCGACTGTAATAACTCTGATTCCTTTGCCAAGCATTGGAAATTCCATTCGGGTGACTGTGGGAATGCTGCAATGATCATTAAGTGTGATAAATGGTAATAATAATCCAGGTCTTCATTTTAACAACCTTGGAAGGATGGAAGGCTGAGTCAGCTTTGAGGCAGTCGGGATCAAACTCCTGACCGTGGGCAGTTAGCTTGAAATACAGGATGTCCTCAACTTATCACCACAATTGAGACCAACATTTCTGTTGCTAAGTGAGACATTGGTTAAGTGAGTTTTTCCCCATTTTATTTTACTTTCTTTCCCCAGTTGTTAAGTGAATCACTGCAGTTAATGAGTTAGCAGCCCCGTTGTTAAGCTAATTTGACTTTCCCCTTGAGTTTGCTTGTCAAAAAGTTGCAAAAAAGGATAATTTAAGTTAGGGACACAGCAACAGTCATAAGTCTGAACCAGTGGCCATGCATCCGAGCATTTTGATCACATGATCATGGGGATCCTACAAAGGTCATAACCATGGAAAACAGCCATAAGTCGCTTTTTTAGTGCTGTTGTAATGTTGAATGGTCACTAAATGGACAGTCATAAGTCAAGGACTGCCTGTATTTAAATTTAGAAGTTGGAGCTGTGCGATTGGGCTGGGCACCAGAAACACACCATTATACGATCGTTTGGTGAGTGCTGGCTCCTGCCTGAGGCAATCTGCGCTCTGATTGATAGTTTTGGGTGTGGAGGGGGAGTTCCCCCCCCCCCCGCCTTTTTTCTGTCTCCCCTGTGTGATCTGTGATTTACCTCACAATATATCTCACGATTTACCTGTTTGCCTGACTATCTTGTTTGTGGTAAACATAGATGTCAAATATATTTATTTATATAAAATGACAAGTTCGTGTCAGCTTCTCTGACTCCATTTGGACAGCGGCTGCACAATTCCTTTACACCAATGTGCCAATGATTTGCTCCTTGGCTGCCTGGATGGGAAACGGATTTCACCTTGTCCACGCTCCTTTGAAATATTTTTCTTCTCACGGGCAATATACTTCCCGACTGCCCTATATGGGTTGGCGAATACTGGCTCCTGCCTGAGGCAATCTGTGCTGTGATTGGTCGCTTTCAGAGTGGAAGGGGAGTTCATCTTTTTTCCTGCCTTTTTTCTTCTGCCCCGCCCTGTGCACTCTGTCGTTTACCTCATGATTTACCTCACGATGCTCCTGTTCGCCTGACTATCTCGCTTGCGGTAAACATAGATGTCAAATACATTTATTGATCATAAAATGACAGGTTTATGCCAGCATCTCTGATTCCATTTGGCTGCGCAATTACCTCACACGGATCTTCCAAGTTATCCGCTCCTTGGCTGCCTCAACGGGCAATGGATTTCATCACATCCACATTCCTTTGCAACATTTTTCTTCTCACGAGCAATATGCCTCCCAGATGCCCTATAAAACCTGGGAAGACAGCCACACCCTCTTTAAAGATGATGGAGATCTCTGGTGCTTCTTCCCACCCTGTGTTAAGCTATGGTTCATTTGAACCATGGGTTCTGATTTTGGTTTGGAGGTCACCTGATTCCCGTGAGCCTTCATTTCTAAGCAAGTTCAATGATTTACAGTCGTGTTTCTCAGCCTTGGCAGCTTAGGAGGGGAGGGAGAAGAAAAGGAAGGGAAAGGAATCAATCAATCAATCAATCAATCAATCATAATAGAGCTAGAAGGGACCTTGGAGGTCTTCTAGTCTGTTATTCTCTATGGGACTCCTGCTTGAGCAGAGGGTTGGACCCCCAGCCACTTTTAACTTGCCAGGAATGAGAATCAGCTGGATGGATGAATTGGAAAAATGGAGGGATGGATGGAAAAGGAGGAGGAAGAAAAAAAACCCCATGCTGGCTGGGGAATTTTAGGCATTGAAATCCACCCACTTTCAAGATGCAAAGGACGAGAAACAGCTAGATGGGCAGATAGACGAACAGATGGATGGAGAGAAAGAGACCAGAGCTTCTCAAGATCCTGACTGAGGCATGCTGGGAGTTGAAGTCCACCCACCTTCAGGTTGCCAAGTTTAAGAAAAACTTGGCACTGCCTTCAACCCTGCTTGTTTCCTCTTGAGCGAAAGTGGAAGTAACAGCTGCAAGACTGGAGGAAGATTCCTCAGGCAGCTGAGGAATCAGGAAAGGGGAAGGAGACTCAGGAGTAAGGGAGGGTGGGGAGAGAGAGAGGGGAGGGGAAAGGACGAGGGAGGGGGAGGGGGAGTGAGGGAGGGATGGAGAAGGCCAGGCTTCCTGGAAGGTGGGGAGAGGAGCGTTTCGTAGTCAAGCCTCTAGCCCCACAGTGGGAGAGGGGGCATTGCAGAGCTCCTGTAGTTGTAAACACACACACACACACACACACACATACACACACACAAATGGCCAAGCCCCTAAGTTTGGGTCCCTCTTTACACGAAGAGGAGCCATTTCTCTTGACCTTAAGAGACTGGCTTCGGCAGCAATTCTTGCCAGGGTCAGCCAAGTCCACCAGGTCCACTACTCGGATGAAGAAAGGCAAGGCCTGGTTTGAGGACCAGGAGAGGACCCACACTGCTCGCCAAGCTGCCAAATCCATCCGAGACATTTTCAGTGTCAATCAATCCAATGAGAAGGTCCACTTTGTGGTGGCCTCACTCCCAGATGTGGACACCCCAGGAGCCTCAATGTTCCTTCTTGAAGATGGAGAGTTGGTCAGCAAGAACTTTGAGTTGCCCTCAAAACCTCTCCCTTTCCTGATGACTGAAATGAGAGAGGACAGCATTCAGCTGAAGTTTCAGCCAGCTGAACATAGAAGGGCTACCATCTCCAGGTAGAGTAAAAGGTGGCAGGGAGAGAAGACCGTGTGGACAGAAGACGCCAGGGAGACATTCCTGCTGAAAGGTCGTCTTCCAGATACAGGGTACCAGATCCAGTATGCTGCAGTATCCTAGGTGTGGCCTTACTAAGGCTTTATAGAGTGATTTTAGTACCTCCCTTGATCTTGATTGAATCCCTCGCTAATGCAACTTAGGATTGCATTGGCTTTTTTTGGCTGCCATGGCACTAGTTGGCTCAATTGGTTTTCCACCAAGACTCCAAGGTCCCTCTCACTGTCACTGCTATTAAGCCTGGTTTCACCCAGTCTGTATGTGGACTTTGGGTTTTTTCTTGCCTAAGCGTAGGACTTCACTTTTCTGTACGTTGAATTTCATTTTGTTAGATAGGGCCCAGGGTTCAAATCTGTTGAGAGCCATCTGGATCTTGAGCATGTCTTCTAGGGTGTTGGCTATTCCTGCCAGCTTCGTATCATCTGCAAATTTGGTAAGTTTCCCTTCTATAACTGTAAATGGGGCGTTTCCCTTTTTCCCGCCTTTTTTCTCCTGTCTGTTTCTGTATACTGTTTAATTTTACCTCAGGATTTTCCTATATTCCTGACTGTCTTATGTTTCCCCCTCCCCTTTCTTTCTTTCTTTCTTTCTTTCTTTCTTTCTTTCTTTCTTTCTTTCTTTCTTTCTTTCTTTCTTTCTTTCTTTCTTTCTTTCTTTCTTTCTGGAGGATGGCAGAGACTCTGTAAGTTTGAATGTGAAATATGTTTATATACAAAGACAAAAGACTAGAAGTTTGTGTTCGGGTCTCTGACCATGTGGATAGTTTCTGCGCAATTTGTTTCATTTTACCTCAGGATTTTCCTGTGTTCCTGACTGTCTTGTGGGCTTTTTTTTCTTTCTGGATGATTTGAATGTTACAATCCTCCCTCCCTCCCTCTCCCTCTATCTCTATCTCTATATCTCTATCTCTATCTATTTCTATATAGACTAGCTTTGTGCTAGTATCTCCAACTTCATCTGGACAGATGTTGCACAATTTGTTTAATTCTACCTCATGATATTCCTGTCTAAAAGTAAATAAGTACAAAAGCAAGTTTGAATGTTATCTATCTATCTATCTATCTATCTATCTATCTATCTATCTATCTATCTATATCTATCTATCTATCTATCTATCTATCTATCTATCTATCTATCTATCTATCTATCTGCAGAGATAGATAGATATAGATAGATAGATAGATAGATAGATAGATAGATGGATAGATATGATAGATAGATAGATAGATAGATAGATAGATAGAGGTAGATAGATAGATCGATATAGATAGATAGATAGATAGATAGATAGATAGATAGATAGATAGATAGATAGATGACTTCCGGTATCCGGCTCCAGCGGCGACGGGCGAGCCTAGGGCTCGCTCGCCGCTTTGTTGCCTTTTCTGCCCCCTCACGGGGGCGAAACTGTCCGGTTACCGGAGGTTTCCCGTAGGGTCGGCTCAGAGGGAGCGTCCCTCGTCACGGCGGTGGGGAGAGCGCTCTTCTCTGCGACCTAGGTGGAGAGGAACATGCTGCGGGGGTTTTTTCCTTCGCCAACGGCTGTCGGCGCCATTCGCTTTAATGGAGAGGGCTGAACTGAGAGACCCGGCGGATCACCGAGGCTTCAGCTGCGAGGGAGAGTGAGTTTAAAAGAACACCTTTTTTTTCTCCTTGCTGCCAGCCAGGCTGAACGGACTGGGAGGGGGGTGTTTATTTCTAAAAAAAAAACCCTCGGATTTAAGCGGCACGTTAAAATGGCTTCTCTGCAAAGAGAAAGTGGAAACTTTCACTCCGGACGGTCTTTAACAAGGGAAAGTGGAATGCGATTCTTTGCAACATTGTTTCTAGGTCTGGCTGGGTAAAAAAAAAATCCTTATTTTGCTACTCTCTCCCTCTGGCTCTGAGATGGGCGGTGGAAGTGGCTTCTCTTTGTCCTTGCCTGACTATTTCAACTAAGGAAAATTCCCAGCGTCTCTTTGAAAGCAGGACTCTCTCTGGATTTTTGAAAAAAAAAATTCTTTTGATGGATTTGTGATTTCTTCTCTGGAATACCTTCGTTATTACTATTTGCTGACCTGGGAAACTGTGTCTCTTTTGGTTTCTGAATTGTTTGCAACTTCACAGCCCTGAACTGAACTGAGCTCCTGATTTGCCCCACCAGCCCCACCCGGAAAACGCCATCTTGGTGGCAGTGACTCTAACTTTTAACCATGGCACAAGAAGCAGCACTTGTAAATTTGGAACAAAGATGGCTTCTCTTGAAACCTCTATGCTAACTTTGATATCAGAAATAAAGGCCCAGAGGGCTGAAAATATTAATTTCAAGAAGGAGTTGTTGGATACAAGAAGACAAGTGCTGGATAACACACAGAAGAATGAAGAATTGGAAGGGGGGCTGGCGGGGGCTAAGGGGGAAATTAAAAATGTTACTAATGAGGTTGTGGAAATATATGGGCATGTGTCTAGGATGGATATGGAAAGAATGACATATTTTTTGAGATTTCAAAATGTTTCTGAGGAATCTGGTGAATGCCTCCCTGATCTTATGAGCACAATTTTAGCAGACTATTTACAAAAACCTAAGGATGAGATCAGGGGGGACATTGACCTAGCCTATAGAATTAATTCTGCATATGCCAGGATAAATGAAGTGCCTAGAGAGATACATGTGAAATTTGTTAGAAGGTCAACCAGAGGGGAAATCCTGAAAGCGCAGAGAGAGAAACCTTTAACTCACCAACAAAAAACGGTCACTATCTTGAAGCAGATCCCTAGAAAGATTAGAGATGCTAGAAGGAAATTTTCCTTCTTGTCTAAAACATTGTTTGATCATGGGATTTGGTTCAAGTGGGTGACACCCGAAGGGATGCTAGTGTTCTGGGAAGGAGGAAGAGTGAGGATTAAAACAGTTGCTGAGGCGGAAGCCTTTCTTAAAAAACATTCCTCTGTCCTGGGGGAAGATCCAGGGGGGACGGAGGGGGCCACGGCCCCGCCTACGGGGGGCCAGGGAGGAGAGAAAGAAGATACAATAGCCAAAAGACTTAGATCAAAAAAATAACTTTGCCTTGATTTTTCTTGAACAATTTTGTATAATATTTCTATCTGGACTTTTTGTAAATGTCTGACAGCATGGAACGGAGAATTTAGGTAAATGTACTTGCTTTCATCTTGTAGTGGTATGGAAAATGTTTTCTATGTTAACCTTTTTATTGTGTATTTTGAGGTCTCAGAAGGGCCGACGACTCTAACGTGAATGCTCTCAAAATTTCTTTGTAACCATTACCCTATCCTGTTAAAAAATGTAAAACCAATAAAACTTTTTCAATATGAGATAGATAGATAGATATAGATAGATAGATAGATAGATAGATAGATATGATAGAGATATATAGATATATAGATATATAGATAGATAGATAGATAGATAGATAGATAGATAGATATGATATATATATATATATATATATATATATATATATATATATATAGATAGATAGATAGATAGATAGATAGATAGATAGATAGATAGATAGATATAGAGAGAGGGATGATAGATGGACGTATAGACACATGATGGATGCGGAGATGGATAGATACAATGATGGATAGACATATGGACGGGCAGATATAGACAGATAGATGATATAGATAGATAGATAAATACATGGATAGATATAGATAGATATAGATAGATAGATGGTTGGATGGATGAATGGATAGATAGATTGGTAGGTAGAGAGAGAGGGAGGGAGGGAGGGAGGAGGGTGGGAGGAAGGGAGAGGGAAAGGTACCGATAGATGATATAGATAGATAGATAGATAGATAGATAGATAGATAGATAGATAGATAGATAGATAGATAGATAGAGAGCAATAGCAATGACATTTAGACATACATCCCTCTCTTGGATTTACAACCTTCTGTAAGGGGTTTACAGAGTCAGCTATTTGCCCCAACAATCTGGTTCCTCATTTTATCAACCTTGGAAGGCTGAGTCAGCCTTGAGTCTGCTGAGATTCGAACTGCCAAATTGTAGGTAGCCGGCAGTCAGCAGAAGTAGCCTGCAGTATTTGATTCGGACCACTGCACCACTGCAGCTTTTATTTACATATATGAAAAACTATAGGTTTGTGTTAGTGTCTCCAACTTCATGCAAACAGCTGCTGCACAATTCCTTGACAGTTTGTTTGAACCGTGGTTTCTGATCATGGCTTGTGGTCACCTGGAAGCCTAGTTTCTGTGAGCCTCCATTTCAAACTAAGAGAGTTAGAAGATTCTAAACCAGTGAAAAATTTAGGGCTGTGTTTTTCCGCTTTAGGAAACTCCAAGTTCTAGCAGTCCCCAGCTGGGAGAGATGCCACTTGGGTGTACTAGTTAGGGGCCACAGACTAGAAACCTGGGAGGCTGTGAGTTCAAATCCCACTTTAGGCAGTGGCAGAAGGAGTTACAGTTAAAAAAGTGGATGCAGACAAAAGTTAATCGATTGGTGCAGAGAGGAAATTTATTTCTGAGTGTAGAATAGATGCAGAGTGTCAGGTCCGCCAGTGGCCCCACAGAGCTCCGCTCCCCAAGCCCCCTGTATAATATATATTGCCTTCCCCAAAGGTGATTTTTCTCCAGAGGCAACTGCACTTTCTGGTTTCTCTTTGAAGACATTTTGCTTCTCATCCAAGAAGCTTCAGCTTGTTATTTGCATCCTTTTAGAGCAGTGGTTGTCAATCTGGTCCCTACCGCCCCCTAGTGGCCGCTCCAGCTTTCATGGTGGGTGGTGGGGGTTTTGTCCGATACTGAAGCGGGTGACGCCCAGGGGAAGGGCCTTCTCTGTGGCGGGTCCGACCCTCTGGAACGACCTTCCCCCCGAACTTAGAACAACTACGGACCTCTGCTCCTTCCGTCAAAAACTAAAAACTCACTTCTTCTGCCTGGCTGGCTTGGCTTAATCGATCCATTTACCTCAAGCTGAATACTCAAATTGTTTTATCAGGGATTTTTAGGGGTATTAGTTTTTAGATAGTTGGGGATTTTAGTGCAGGGTATAAGTTTAATTCATTTTAAATTTGTATGATAATGTTTGTTGGTTTTAATATATGTGTATTTTTAATTCCCTGTGCACCGCCTCGAGTCCCTTTGGGGAGAGAGAGAAGTTTACAAATTAAATTATTATTATTATTATTATTATTATTATTATTATTATTATTATTATTATTATTATTATTATTATTATCATCATCATCATCATCATCATCATCATCATCATCATCATCATCATCAATCATCATCATCATCATCATCATTATTATTATTATTATTACTACTTTCAGTATTGGACAAAAAGTCCGATACTGAAGCATTTATTGCATTCATTGGGACAGAGAGGGATTTTTGCGAAATTGGACATGGCCCAGGCTTATCAACAGCTGCCTGTTGATGAATCTACTGCCAGGGCCCAAACTATAGTTACTCATAAGGAAGCCTTCAAATGCCGCAGACTCCAGTTCGGAGTCTGCGTGGCTCCTGGAATATTCCAGGGACTGATGGAACGTCTCCTCCAGGGACTCCTCTAGGGACTCTTTCCAGGGTCCCGTATTTTGATGACATACTGCTGGCCGCCAAGAATACCGCAGACCTTGTCATCAAAATACGGGCCATTTTGATGCGTTTTAGGGAAGCCTACCTCATTGGGCGTCCGTAGCGGAGCCTTTCCACAGGCTCCTGGACAAATCAACTGTGTGGAATTGGGGTAATAAACAGGCCAAAGCTTTTGCTGCTGTTAAGTCACAGCTGACATCACCGGCAGTACTTGCACAATATAATGAGAGACTGCCGTTGACCCTCACTTGGTGCGGTTCTAGCCCACAGGCTGCCAGATGGTCAAGAGGCTCCTATTTCCTATTTTTCATGTACCTTATTAACCACGGAACGGAATTAGGTTGATAAGGAGGTGCTGGCGGTCATTGCTGGAATCAAGTGATTTCACGACTACTTGTACGGCCGCTGTTTCCTACTAATCGAGATCATAAAACCCTTCTGGGCATTCTGGCTAGTGATCTCCAAACGCCTTTGATCCTATCACCATGTTGCGTTGGTCTGAATTCTTTGCTGCCTACACTTACAGTCTAGAACATCAGCCAGGAAGGTACCTAGGGCACGCTGACACCTTAAGCCGTAGCCTGTTGCTGCCCATACCAGTGCAGGACCCAAGTCCTTGCTTTGGATGACCTGCAGGTGCCGATTACTGCATCTGACATAGAGGCGACTCACACAGGGACGGGGTACTGCTAAGTGTCCTGGAATGGGTTCGCAGAAGCTGGCCTCCCAGTCAGGTGATGGAGGAGTTCCTGCCATTCATCTGAAGACGAACAGAACTCTCAGAACTAAGGGGTTGCCTACTCTGGGGCAACTGTGTTGTTATTCCCGAGGCACTATGCTCCCAGATGTTGGAGCGGTTGCTTGCGAGCCATCCAGGCATAGTCCATATGAAGGCCCTGGCACACCGCACCCTGTGATGGCCATGGATGGATGATGCCATCCAGACATGGGTAGGCCAATGTAACATTTGCCAAATGCCCCGGCCGGTGCCGCCTACGGTGGAGACAAGGAACTGGGAAACTCCACCGGCTCTGTGGTCATGGCTGCATGTGGATTTTGCCACCCCTATCCAGGGAACTATGCTTTTGGTAGTGGTGGATGCGTTTTCCAAATGCGTCGAAATCGTACCGATGGGTTCCACAATAGCCGAGGCAAATGGTTGTATGGTTTAAATGGTTGTCCACTAGGACTCCTAGATCCCTCTCACAGTTACCACTATTGAGCAAGGTACCACCTATCCTGTACCTGTGCATTTTGTTTTTCTTGCCTAAATGTAGAACCTTACTCTTTTCGCCACTGAATTTCATTTTGTTAGATAGTGCCCAATGTTCAAGTCTGTCAAGATCCTTCTGTATCTGAAGCCTATCTTCTGGAGTGTTGGCTATTCCTGCCAGCTTGGTATCGTCTGCAAATTTGATGAGTTCCCCATTTATCCCCTCGTCCAAATCATTGATGAAGATGTTGAAGAGTCCTGGGCCTAAAACAGAGCCTTGGGGGACTCCACTGCATACTTCCCTCCATGTAGATGCAGTTCCATTGAGGACTACACGTTGAGTGCGGTTGGTCAGCCAGTTGCGAATCCATCTGGTGGTGATGCTGTCTAACCTGCATTCTTCTACTTTATCTAGTAGTAGATAAAGCCACACCCACAGAACCTGAGGTGGAGGCAACTAAGGGGATTTTCTCCAGAGGACGGGGGAACACTAATGGCTATCCATCATGGAGTTTAGCTGAACAAACTGGTGGGCTACACTGCCTGCATCTTTTTCCGGTTCCAAGACATTCCGATTTCTCAAAGGACAAATTTATTTTCGACACACCATATTGGCCATAACTGGTGAGAAGCCAGTACTAAAGTTCCCAGGCTTTTCACGTCAATATAAGTTTCAGTTTCCAAAACTATCGGTCGCATTGTCCAACCAAGATGGGAGCTGGTTGATTGGTGACTCATCTCCCCCTCTTCTTCCAGCCAGTGAGCCATTGGAGTCTACATAGCACATCAGCTAGTTATGCTGTGGTTGCTGAAGGGTCCAAGCTGTGCTTCCGATACTGAATATGTAATGTCAGATGTGCCTCCTTCAAAATCCAAGAAAGGAAACCCCCAACTCCATGGCTTTAGAGAAAAGGCACTTTTATTGGATATGAACTGACAGCAGCGGAAGTAAAGCAAGGTCTGAGGCTAAAGGCACGAAATTTTACATATCAAATGTTTACTCAAAGCCCTTCCCCCAAACAACCCCAAACTGAACCCCCAATGGTGTCATGTGGGGCGCATCTTCAGGTGGCTTCATCCATCTGGTATGCAGAGATGATTGACCTTGACCAGGCCTACACAAGACTATTTAGCATGCGCAGAGAGCAAAACTCCCTCTTCATTTAGAGACAGCACGTTTCCACTCCCAAATACCGAAATCCCCTCCCCCCCGTTACTATGGCAGCCGGTAGCAAGCAAGCGATATAGAAGCTGACAGGTAGTGAAAAAAATAGGACACCATTATTACGTTGCAGGAAACAGACAATCCCACACCCACTTAAAATCCAGAAAATGTGGTGTGGAGATCTCCACCTCCTCGCTGGGGACGCTCAGAACTCCATTATTACACAAGGCCGACACCCGTATTCTATACGCCGTCTGGTACATCAGACCTTCAAGCTCATACATTTTTCTAAAGGTCTTTACTTCGCTCCACTGGTTCTTCTCAACTGCAGCCTCTGCCATTCTGTACTCCAACTTGTACTCCTTGACCTTTATTCCTGAGGCGATGACGCTGGGCCTCTTCCAGTCCACATAGATGGTAGAAGATGTTGCACTGATCTTTCTTAATTCCTTAGGAGGGCTGGTGGGAAGGGTCTTTGAGGGCAGGCTCAGGTCACTGGTTTTACTAAGGCCCAGTTTGCAACAAGCGGTGTATTGGAACTGGTACTCTGTGTCTGGAGACAGGTCTTTCAGTAGGAACGTTTCCCTGGTGTCCTCAGTCCTCACTGACTTCCAGTTTTCTCCCCCTGTAATCTTGTACCATACCAGATAGCTGGAAATGGCAGCCCTCCCATGTTCAGATGGCTGGAAGTTCAGCTTAATGCCATCATGCCTCGGTTCACTGGTCAGCAAAGGGAGAGGTTTTGAGGGCAACTCAAAGTTCTTGCTGACCAGCTCTCCATCTTTATAAAGGTATACAGAGGCTCCTGGGTTATCTGCATCTGGGAGTGAAGCCACAACAAAGCGGACTTTCTCATTGGATTGATTGATACTGAGAAAGTCTTGGATGGACTTGGCAGCTTGGCGAGCATTGCGGCTCCTCTCCTTGTCCTCAAACCAGGCCGGGCCTTGCTTCGCCTCAGGAGGGGACCTTGTTGAGTTAAGTGATTCTGGCAATAATGGCTCCTGAAGCCACTCCTGTAAGCTCAACAAAAATGGCTCTTCTTCATGTAAAGAGGTGAATACAAAGGAGACCACATAGACATTCTGGGCATCCAGAACTATTTCTTCCAGCTTGTTCTGAGATGAGATCACTCCTATATTATTTAGAATAGTCAGATAAGAGTTGACATGATTAATTTCTCTCTCCTTGTTATCTAGAAATTCACGGAGTCTTTGGCTGTTGAAGGGTGACTGGTTGACGGACATCAAGAGGTCCACCAGGGTCCCTTCCTCCTGCCCTCCTCCCCGGATGGAAGGCAACACTGTGGCCAGCTGTTTCTGGAAAGTCTGCCTGTGTTGCCTGCAGGGATTCTTGAAGTTCTGAATTTTCCTCATGATCTCAGGGAAGGTCTCAGCAATGGGATTGTTGGTCAGGTCATTGGTTTGCATCTCTATTTCGTTGAGTTCCTCCAAGATTTTTTCAGCCTCAAAGACCAACTCTACACTGATCTCACGGACCATCTTAGCTGCTCTGCTGTCCAGCTTGGTCAGTGGGTAGAGCCAGACCTGCACAGGAACAGCCTTCTCCCCATCTTTCCCTAACATTTTTGGTAGACTTCCATAAACTTTCATGGCATCTTGGAAAGTGACTGGATTTCTTTCCAGAGAAAAGTCTTTGTGGAATTTGCACCTGAATTTCAGAGCATTCTCTTTCTCCTTCTCAGTCAGTGTGATCCATGCTTCTCCTCCGATAGAGATTTCCTTTGTGAGTGTAGCCTTGAGCTTTCCTTCTATATCTTTTACTGACTCTGTTGAAGAAACTTCTCGGTCAAACACAAAGAAAGCCTGGGCTCCATAGAGGATGGCAGTGACCACGTGGGTGGCTGTGCCATGCTCAAAGACAGCTGGGTAAGAGACATTCTGGATTCCTAGGTGTCTCATTGTCAGCTGTTCATACTTGGTGGTGGTTTTGTAATGAACGGTGAGTCTGGCCTGTTTCCTGGACTTCTTGGTGTCATGGAGATACTCTGCTGACCCTCCCACTTCAACCAGCCCTCCCAGGAAACTGGCCTTGAGGGAGGCTGAGATGTTCAGAGCAGAGGCCTTAGCATCTATGCTGTCAGAAGCAATGATTTCGGTGGCTGTCTTGGGCTGAGGCCTGATGGTCAGGTCCTTCTGAAGAGAGCTGTAGTCCCAGAGGGCGATACCTGCACGGAACAGAAGGTAAATGTGAAACCAGGCCTTCAAAAAACTCTCAAGCAGGATAGAGAAGCCCCAAGGTGCTGGGACATCATTTGTTCCATCCGGCCATCACCAAAAAAAAACCACCCACCAGATTTGCAAGGCTTTTGACTGAGTAGAGAAGAGTGAGAATTGCTATGCCTACATTGATCTCAAGAGAGATTTCTCCCGAGATCCCTCATCGGATGCCCACCCATCGGCCTCTCCTCCCTCTCCTACCTGGGATAAGGATATCTTTGCAGCAGTCGTACAGCATCCCCAGCTGGAAGGGCCTGCCCAAGGCCGGGATATCAATCATGTCTGCTGCCATGGATGTGCTCGGCTCCTGCATGTTGCTGACACTTCTACTGTCCTGAAAGAGAGGAGGACCATCTGGAGGAGGCAGAGACTGACCGATGCCTCGGGAGAACTGTGGATGTCCATCCCTTAATCAGGGGTGCCCCCCTTCTCCAAGAGCTCTTGGGAAGCTGTTCTATGAATGTGCCATTGGCTGCACTGCAGACCACACCGGTAAAGAGTTTGGGGAAGGGGGTTCATTCACCCTGTATCTCTCACAGACCTCTAGATCAGTGTTTCTCAACCTTGGCCACTTGAAGATGTCCGGACTTCAACTCCCAGAATTCCCCAGCCAGCGAAGGGCGACCAGAGAAGACAGAGGAACCAGAACTCCAGGGAACAGCCTGTGGGCACAAAGAAATAATTAATACTACTGTAGTTAAATCCCATCCCTCTCCTAGAAAAATGAAATATTGTAGGAAATATTACAAAGGCAGAATATTATATTTCCTTGGATGTGAAAAGGGAGGGAAATGTTTTTAAAGACAAAGCAGCTTTCTGCACAGACACCCCAATGAACCATTAAAGCCTGAGCTAGTCTACTCTACATAACAAAGGTAGGATTAACCCCCCCTACAGAAACTCACAACAAGGCACCTGGGAAATTCCATCAGCCAGCAAGGCAACCAAATTTGGACTAAAAGCACAGTCTACAGAAGTGTCCCTGCATGGCCCCATCGAAGCCTGGCAACCAATCAGAATACAAGGTCAAGATCAAAGGCCAGAGAGGGCATAAACCCAGGGACTTTTCTTCTTCACTCAACATCTTGAAGCATGGGATCACCTTTTCTGTTCAGGAGCTCAAGCCACGTCATCCTGTCCACCATTAAACCATCTTTCCCAGCAGCCTCCGTGTTTCCAGTGTCTTTTTCCCCACTTGGAACGGAACCCAGGTAGACATTTCTCCCAACAATACCAATACTTTTTTTGAGTTGATGAATAATTTAGCATTGGTAGACTCATGGAGGCAAAATAATGGCTCTGCTAGAGCAGGGGTCTCCAACCTTTGCAACTTTAAGTCTGAAGGACTTCAGCTCCCAGAATTCTCCAGCCAGCAAAGAGAAGTGCCACAAAGGTAGGGTGCCCCAAAGAAGAGGGAGTCAAACTATTCTCCAAGGCACCTGAGGGCAGAACAAGAAGCAATGGGTGGAAACTAATCAAGGAGAGAAGCAACTTAGAACTAAGGAGAAATTTCCTGACAGTGAGAACAATTAACCTCTGGAACAGCTTGCCTCCAGAAGTTGTGAATGCCCCAACCCTGGAAGTCTTTAAGAAGATGTTAGATAGCCATTTGTCTGAAATGGTATAAGGTTCCTGCCCACGCAGGGGGTTGGACTAGAAGACCTACCAGGTCCCTTCCAACTCTGCTATTGTATTGTAATTACAGACAAATTTCATTATTAGACATTATTAAGGATTCTTTGCTGTAGCTTTGTCAGAAAGACTAAAGAAGATTTTATAGGCATATGTTCATGAAAACCAAACTGGCGTTTTGAAAAAGACAGTTAAGGGATTATGTGAGAACCATTTTGAATATTATTGAATATTTACAATTTCACAACGAGAAACAGACTGCTCTAATATTGTTAGATGCAGAGAAGGCCCTTGACAATCTAAATTGGGCTTTTAGGTTTAAAGTGCTGGAAGAAATTGACGTTGGGGAGAACTTTGTTCAAGAGGTCAAAGCTGTTTGTATGATTATCAATGGTGATTTAACTAATCCATGCGAAATTAAAATGGAATTTAAATTCCTTTGTGGTTTATTTTGGAGTTGGAAGGTTTTTTTTTTTTATATTGAAAAAGTTTTATTGAGTTTTGCAAATTATTTCAAGTAGGGTAGGGTGAGATGAGGAAATATTTTGAGAGCTTTCACGTCGAGAACGTCAGCCCCCTCCGGGGCTTCTTGACAAAACATAGATAATACATATTTCAATAATACTACAAAGTGAAGAGAAGTGCATACATCATTATAAATTCTATGCTAGCAATCGTGTACAAACATCCAGACAAAAGTTATACTGTATTAAAAAAGTCATTTTTTAGATCTAAGTCTCTTAGCAATTGTGTCTTCTTGTTCTCCTCCCTGACCCCCAGTGGGCGAGGCCGTGGCCCCCTCTGCTCCTCCATTTTCATCCTCCAGGATTGAGGAATATTTTTTAAGAAAGGCTTCCGCCTCAGCAACTGTTTTAATCCTTACTCTTCCTCCTTCCCAGAACACCAACATCCCTTCGGGCATCACCCACTTGAACCAAATCCCCTGGTTAAACAATTTTTTAGATAAGAAGGAATATTTCCTCCTCACCTCTCTAATCTTTTTCGGGATCTGCTTCAAGATAGAGATTTCCTTTTGTTGGTAAATTAACGGACCCTCTCTCTGCGCCCTCAGTATTCCCTCCCTAGTGGACCTTCTAACAAATTTAATATGTATCTCTCTGGGTAGTTCATTTATCCTGGCATATGCTGAATTTATTCTATAAACCAGGTCAATGTCCCCCCTGATCTTTTCCTTAGGTTTGTGTAAATAGTTTGCTAAAATTGTGCTCATAAGATCAGGAAGGCATTCACCAGATTCTTCAGGAATATTCTGAAATCTTAAAAAATATGACATCCTTTCAAAATCCATCCTAGACATATGACCAGTTAAATCTCCAAGTTCAATATTAACATTTTTAAGTTCTCCTTTTGCCCCAGCCAGCCCCATTTCTAACTCTTCAGTCTTCTGTGTGTTCTGCATCAATTTCTTCTGTGTCTCCAAAAGCTCTAATTTGGAACTGCAGTGGTCTTTTCTAAGCTCTTTAATTTCCAGTACCAAAGAGTGTAACACTTCTTCCATAGCTGTTAATCTTGCATCTGTGTCTGGTTTTTCTGGTTGCTTTTTAGAAGCCATGGTGAGCTGTTTAAGTCAGTGCCACTAAGATGGCGTTTTTTGGGTGCGGCCGTTGGGGCAAGTCCAGAGACAAAGTTCAAATCAAAGTTGTAAAAAGTTGTAAAATCCAGAGAGAAAGGCAAATTTTCCAGTCAATTATGAAGACAAAGAAGGCACTCCAGGGAAGGAATCAATTAATCATTTATCAGAAATCATCCATTAGTAGAGAGAGACAGTCCAGGTCACAAAAGGATGTCGGAAATTTTCCATGAAGAATAGTCATTTAAGAACAAAGGGAAGCCATCTTCCCCATCCCAATCTGGAAGCCAGCAGGAGAAAGCAACAAAAGAAATTGATTCATTGTAGCAGGACTTCGATACTAAGTAACTAGAAACAAACCACAAAGGACTTTCACTTCTTCAGCAAAGTCCGGATGAGAAATATCAGCTTCCTCGCACTCGAGGAGCCATTTCCAAACGCCGCTGCTGTAAATCCGAGGGGGGGTTTAACAAACACCCCCCTCCATCGTTTCTTATAGTCAAAGCTGCCAGCAAAAAAAAAGTCAGAGTCACTTACAATCCACCTCGCCGCCAAAGCCCCGGCAAAGCCATCCGGCTCGAACGCTCCAGCTCTCTCCGAAATCAGCTAATTGCTCCCGTCCTCCGTTGGCAAAAGGAACCAAGCCCCCCGCAGCATGTCTTCTTCCTCCTAGATCGAAGACAACGACCCCCCTGGCCGCCGCCAGGCTAGGAAAGGTCCAGGCAAGCCAATCTTACGGGGGGGTCCCTAAAAAGGCACTCCCTGCCCCGTTTGGGGCCGGAAAAAGAACAAAACGGCAGACGAGTCCCAGGACTCGACCATCGCCGCCAGAAGCCGGAAGGAAGGGAGTTGGAAGTTTTGAACAGCGGTACTGTTGACCGCTCTCAGAAATAAGCCCTAGCATGTTTTTATGTGTGAGCCTAATGTAAGTCCTCCCCCCAAAATAACTTCTACTTAAGAGCCTGTGTGGCCACCCACCCACCCATTTCGTCTGGCTGCTTGAAGTGCTGCAGACATTAGACCAGGTGTGTGTGTGGGGGGGGGGAGGTTAGAGCTGCCTTGGAATGGTATTAAAAAGGACTTATGAAGATGGAACAAATTGCATTTTATCACTGTTGGGTAGAATTTCTGCTGTATATATCTACCCCAAACCACCCCAACGATGCCGTAGAGGTGATGTGCCAGTGCCTGGAAGCCGTGCAGGCCTGGATGGGAAGGAATAGACTCAGACTCAACCCGTCCAAGACCGAGTGGCTGTGGTTTCCGGCATCCCGGTACAACCAGTTGACTCAATCACTGGCCATAGGGGACGAACATCTTACCCCTGTGGATGGGGCACGCAACTTGGGCGTCCTCCTTGATGCACGGCTGTCCATGGAAGATCAAGTGACGGCCGTAGCCAGGAGGGCGTTTTACCAGGTTCGCTTGGTCCGCCAGTTGCGTCCCCTATTGGATCGGGGTGCCCTTTGCACAGTCACTCATGCTCTTGTGACATCCCGACTGGACTACTGCAATGCACCTCAAGGGGGCTCCCCTTGAGGTGCACCTGAAGACTTCAGCTTGTCCAGAATGCAGCCGCACGGCCAGTTATGGGAACCTCTAGGTTTTCCCATGTAACACCGCTCCTGCGCGAGCTGCATTGGCTGCCTGTCGTCTTTCGGGTGCGCTTCAAGGTGTTGGTTATCATCTTCAAAGCGCTCCATGGCACGGGACCTAGCTATCTGCAGGATCGCATCCTGCCCCATACATCCCTGCGGCCGATTCGCTCCCACAGAGAGGGACTTCTCCGGGTGCCGTCCACTAGGTTATGCCAGCGGGCAACGCCCAGGGGAAGGGCCTTCTCTGTGATGGGCCCGACCCTCTGGAACGACCTTCCCCCCGAAATCAGAACAACCACGGACCTCCGCTCCTTCCGTCAAAAATTGAAAACACACTTTTTCTGCTTGGCCAGCCTAGGGTAATTAAAATGTTTTTAGGAGATTTTAGGGCTTAGTTTTAGTTTTTATATGGGATTTTAGCGCAGGGTTAGTTTAATTCGTTTTAACATTGTATTGTGTTTGTGGTTTTTATTTGCATTTTTAAATTCCCTGTGCCCCGCCTCGAGTCCCTTTGGGGAGAGAGAGCGGGTGATAAATTAAAATTGAATTGAATTGAATTGTCATTAAGAGGAGTGTTTTACCAAAGGTGCTTTTTCTGTTTCAGACATTACCAATATTGGCAACCAATCTTCCATTTATACAATGGTGGAGGGATATTTCAAAGTTTATATGGCAAAGGAAAAAAAACCTCACACCCAAGAATTAGATATAAACTATTGCAAGATGCTAAGGCACTTGGAAACCACTTCTGAACTTTGTGCTCGAGGTGGGGGAAAATGAATCTTTGATTTTGAGTTTGGCTAGAAATGGCTAGTTTATACTATTGTGTAAAAATAAAAAGTTGAGGGTCTGAGGTTATTGTCTTATTCCACTGCCCCAGAGGGAGTCAGAGCCAGGACCCTCTTTATTTTTAACTGACATCAGGTGATCAGATTTCATTCCTAAAATATGACACTTATCCCTGAGATGACTGGGAATCGAGGATGCAAAACTTTCTAGCCAATTACAATACAATACAATACAATACAATACAATACAATACAATACAATACAATACAATACAATACAATACAATACAATACAATGCAATACAATAGCAGAGTTGGAAGGGACCTTGTAGGTCTTCTAGTCCAACCCCCTGCGTGGGCAGGAACCTTATACCATTTCAGACAAATGGCTATCTAACATCTATCTAACATCTATCTAACGTCTGCCCTGGACGAGTTCAAATCACCAGGACCGGATGGATTACACCCCAGGGTTCTGAAGGAACTGGCAGACGAGATCTCAGAACCACTGAACTATATCTTTCAGAGATCCTGGAGCACCGGGGAACTGCCAGAAGACTGGAAAAGAGCAGATGTGGTTCCCATTTTCAAAAAAGGAAAAAAAACAGATCCAGGAAACTATAGACCCATCAGCCTGACCTCAATACCAGGAAAGATTCTGGAAAAGATAATTAAACAACAAATAAGTGAACACCTAGAAGCAAACAAAGTAATAGCCAAAAGCCAACATGGGTTTGTCAAAAACAGATCATGCCAGACAAATCTAATTGCATTCTTTGACAAAGTAACAAAATCAGTGGACCAGAGGAATGCTGTTGATATAATTTACCTGGACTTCAGTAAGGCATTTGATAAAGTAGACCATAACCTACTATTAGATAAAGTAGAAAATTGTGGGTTAGACAGCACCACCACCAAATGGATTCGTAACTGGCTGACCAACCGCACTCAACGTGTAGTCCTCAATGGAACTGCATCTACATGGAAGGAAGTATGCAGTGGAGTCCCCCAAGGCTCTGTTTTAGGCCCAGGACTCTTCAACATCTTCCTCAACGATTTGGATGAGGGGATAAATGGGGAACTCATCAAATTCGCAGACGACACCAAGCTGGCAGGAATAGCCAACACTCCAGAAGATAGGCTTAAGATACAGAAGGATCTAGACAAACTTGAACATTGGGCACTGTCTAATAAAATGAAATTCAATTGTGAAAAAAGTAAGGTCCTACATATAGGCAAGAAAAACCAAATGCACAAGTACAGTATAGGTGGTACCTTGCTCAATAGTAGCAACTGTGAGAGGGATCTCGGAATCCTAGTGGACAACCATTTAAATATGAGCCAGCAGTGTGCAGCAGCTGCCAAAAAAGCCAACACAGTTCTAGGCTGCATCAACAGAGGGATAGAATCTAGATCGCGTGAAGTGTTAATGCCACTGTATAGTGCCTTGGTAAGGCCACACTTGGAATACTGCATACAGTTTTGGTCGCCACGATGTAGAAAAGACGTGGAGACTCTGGAAAGAGTGCAAAGAAGAGCAACCAAGATGATTAGAGGACTGGAGACTAAGACATATGAAGAACGGCTGCAGGAGCTGGGTATGTCTAGTTTGATGAAGAGAAGGACCAGGGGAGACATGATAGCAGTGTTCCGATATCTCAGAGGGTGCCACAAAGAAGAGGGAGTCAAACTTTTCTCCAAGACACCTGGGGGCAGGACAAGGAGCAATGGGTGGAAACTAACCAAGGAGAGAAGCAACTTAGAACTAAGGAGAAATTTCCTAACAGTAAGAACAATTAACCTCTGGAACAGCTTGCCTCCAGCAGTTGTGAATGCCCCAACCCTGGAAGTCTTTAAAAAGATGTTAGACAGCCATTTGTCTGAAATGGTATAAGATTCCTGCCCATGCAGGGGGTTGGACTAGAAGACCTACAAGGTCCCTTCCAACTCTGCTATTGTATTATTGTATCTTCTTAAAGACTTCCAGGGTTGGGGCATTCACAACTTCTGGAGGCAAGCTGTTCCAGAGGTTAATTGTTCTTACTGTCAGGAAATTTCTCCTTAGTTCTAAGTTGCTTCTCTCCTTGCTTAGTTTCCACCCATTGCTTCTTGTTCTGCCCTCAGGTGCCTTGGAGAATAGTTTGACTCCCTCTTCTTTGTGGCACCCTCTGAGATATCGGAACACTGCTATCATGTCTCCCCTGGTCCTTCTCTTAATCAAACTAGACATACCCAGTTCCTGCAACCGTTCTTCATATGTTTTAGCCTCCAGTCCCCTAATCATCTTGGTTGCTCTTTTCTGCACTCTTTCCAGAGTCTCCACATCTTTTCTACATCGTGGCGACCAAAACTGTATGCAGTATTCCAAGTGTGGCCTTACCAAGGCACTATACAGTGGCATTAACACTTCACGTGATCTAGATTCTATCCCTCTGTTTATGCAGCCTAGAACTGTGTTGGCTTTTTTGGCAGCTGCTGCACACTGCTGGCTCATATTTAAATGGTTGTCCACTAGGATTCCTAGATCCCTCTCACAGTTGCTACTATTGAGCAAGGTACCACCTATACTGTAACTGTGCATTTCGTTTTTCTTGCCTATATGTAGGACCTTACTTTTTTCACAATTGAATTTCATTTTATTAGATAGTGCCCAATGTTCAAGTTTGTCTAGATCCTTCTGTATCTTAAGCCTTTCTTCTGGAGTGTTGGCTATTCCTGCCAGCTTGGTGTTGTCTGAAAATTTGATGAGTTCCCCATTTATCCCCTCATCCAAATCGTTGATGAAGATGTTAAAGAGTACTGGGCCTAAAACAGAGCCTTGGGGGACTCCATTGTTAGTATCATCGTCGTCATAATGCCAATAAGACAGGGGTCAGAAGGTTAATGGGAAGGAAAAACAATAACTTAGAATAACTTTATCAACACTTTGAATGTAGACTAATCAGTGTACATTAAAATGAAATTTTGTTGTGTGCAGCTCTCAAAGGGTTACCACCTCCAATGTACTCTACATAAACATGTCAAAATAAATAAATGAATAAATAAATGAACACAAAAGTTTGCATCTACCGATCTATATTCTATGACACAGAGAAACAACCCTAGTTTGGATGTATACTTGCACGTGGTGAGAAAAACTAATCTTGCAAGTTTGCCAGGTGGATGGCTTAGGAAACAAAGCTGTTGCAGAATCTGGTAATCCTGCTAGAAATCCTTCAAAACCTCCTCTGAGAGGGGAGCAAGAGACCTCACAGGCCGTGGGGTGGGGTGTGTGAGGTCTCTAATGATGCTTTGAGCTCTAAGCACCCAGTGCTTATAAGCAGTATCCTGAATAACAGGAAGCAAGCTTCCTATAATTTTCTCCACTTTCCTCACCACTCTCTGTATGGACTTTCTATCTGAGGCACTACTACCACCAAACCAAACAGGGATGCATTGTTAAAACGCTCTCCATCGTGCCTCTGTAAAAAGTAGCCAGGACAGAAGGAAAGGTGGTCTGCTCAACCGACGCAGAGGCCTCGATTGCTCAAGACGCCAATCCCTCCACCCATTCAGAGAAGGCTGTCCTTCTCCCTCCATTTCCCCCCTCCCTGATCCTCCCTCTCTCCCCTTACCTTCCTTTTCCTTTGCAGCTGCTGCCTAAACTGTGCCAAGTCCAGGAAATCTTTCCGCCTCTGACGAAGGAACTGAGATCTCGCTCACCTCTCCTTTACTGAACAGGAAATGGGGGGGGGGGAGGGTTGACGGCAACCCAGACTTAGAGGAAAGGCTAATTTGTTTTTTTGAAAAACGTTTCTTTCAGCGGCTAAGAAACATGATAAGTCATAACAGAGTTAGAAGGACCCTTGGAGATCTTCTAGCCCAACCCCTGCTGAAATAGGAGACTATCTTTTCAGGCAAATGGCTGTCCAATCTCTTCTTAAAACCTCCAGGGTTGGAGAATGCACAACTCCTGGTGGCAAGAAGTACCACTGGTTAATGCAGGGATGTCCAAACTTGGGAACTTTAAGGCTTGTGGACTTCAACTCCCAGAATTCCCCAGCCAACATAGCTGGCTGGGGAATTCTGGGAGTTGAAGTCCACAAGCCTTAAAGTTCCCAAGTTTGGACATCCCTGGGTTAATGGTTCTCAGTGCTAGGAATTTTTTCCCTTAGTTCTAGGTTGCTTCTCTCCTTGATTAGGTTCCACCCATTGCTTCTTGTCCTGAATTCAGGTGCTTTGGAGAATAGGTTGACAGGAATCAGAGGTGAGCTTATTTGCCTTATACAAAATGCATGGCTTTGATTTATTTATTTATTTATTTATTTATTTATTATTTATTTTTATTATTTTATTTATTTAATTGAATTTATAAAACCGCTCCCTCTCCCCACAGGGACTCGGGGCGGTGCACAGGGAAAATAAAACAATAAATATACAGCATTACATAAAAACGAATTAAATCAATTCCTGTGCTATAATCCCAATTATAACTAAAACACCCAATAATAAATAAAACCCTATAGCAGAGAGACTATCCAAGGCCGGCCAGGCAGAAAAGATGTGTCTTTAGTTTCAGGCGGAAGGAGCGGAGGTCCGTAGTTGTTCTAATGTCGGGGGGAAGGTCGTTCCAGAGGGCTGGGCCCGCCACAGAGAGCGCCCTTCCCCTGGGAGTCGCCCGCTGACAGAGTCTAGTGGACGGCACCCGGAGAAGCCCCTCTCTGTGGGAGCGAATCGGCCGTGAGGATGTATGAGGCAGGATCCGATCCCGCAGATAGCTAGGTCCCGAGCCATGGAGCGCTTTAAAGATGATGACTAACACCTTGAAGCGCACCCGGAAGACGACAGGTAGCCAGTGCAGCTCGCGCAAGAGCGGTGTTACGTGGGTAAACCTAGTGGTTCCCATAATTGCTCGCGCGGCTGCATTCTGAACTAACTGAAGCCTCCGGGTGCACCTCAAGAGGAGCCCCATGTAGAGAGAGTTACAATAGTCCAGTCATATATATCCAATATATATATTGTCAAAAGATAGGCAGAAAGTCTTCCACCACTTAGGAAACCTTAGAAAGTGTAATTATTACCAACAGTGGCTTGGGGTTGAAAGGAGGGATCCTTGGTGCTCCTTGGCCATGGTTGTTTCCCTTCATGACTCAACTAGGGAGCAGCATGAGTGTTAGAAGGGAAGGAGGGAGAGAAGGAGGAGGAAGAGGATGAGCCACACACTGCTTTGACAGAAACAACAACTCTGGTAAAAGCAAAGGTGGAGGACTGTGTATTTACACACATAATAACTGGTGTACTAACAGTAGAGTTGCTTCCACACACTGTTCTGCAGACATGGAATTCTCAACTGTCATTTGTCAGCCATTTTATTTACCTAGAGAGATTTCTGTTATAGTTATCACTGCTGTCTATATTCCACCTGATGCAAATGTTAGCACAACGCTCAAACCAATTTCATTGTAATTTTATTACAATGACAATAAAGGTTGTTGTTGTTATTATTGTTATTATTGTTATTATTGTTATTGTTGTTGTTGTTGTTGTTATTATTATTATTATTATTATTATTATTATTATTATTATTATTATTATTATTATTATTATTTTGGGGTCTTTGGTGCTCTCTGGGCATGGTTGTTTTTTTTTAGATGTTTCATGACCCAACAACGTAACATCATCAGGGCCAGAAGGGGTGAGGTGTGCTCTCTGTTTACATACGCATATCAACCACCACAATCTTCCTGCCCTTCCGCAGCATCTTCTCCCTTTGGCAACTTCTACTGTCTGGGGTTTTGTATCCCACACAAAACGTTCTCATCCCAAGACTGTGTTTCCGGTTTCACTTTTCCCAACTCCGGTATTTCCAACAAGGAGAATTTTGAGCTTTGTCTGTACAATGAGAAGAGGAGAGGAGAAGAGTAAAGAAGAGAAGAATGGAAAAAGAGAAGAGAAGAAGAGCAGAGAAGTGATGTCGGAAGGAGGAGAGAAGAACAGAAAGAGAAGAATAGAAAAAGAAGAGAAGAATGGAAAGAGAAGAGAACAGAAAAAGAAGAGAAGAACAGAACGGAAAAAGAGAAGAGAAGAGAAGCTGGATGAGATCATGGAGGTCTTCTGGTCCAGCTCCCTGCTCAAGCAGGAGACTCTATGCCATTTCACATATGGCTGTCCAGACTGTTCTTAAAAACATCCATTAATGGAGCACCCACAGCGTCTGGTGGCAAACTGTTCCATTGGTTAAATATCCTTCCTGTTAGGAAGTTTCTCCTTAACTCCAGGTTGCTTCTCTTCTTGATGAGTTTCTTTCGGTTGCTTCTTATTTTACAAAGCCTTCTGGTGCTTTGTAAAATAAGCCCCCCCCCCACTTCTTTGGGGTAGCCGCTCAAATACTGGAAGGATATTTGTGAGGATATACTGAGCTGTGAGGAGGCTGCAATGAAATTGTGAGGACTAGCCATAGGTCACTTTTTGGCAACTTTGAATAGTTGGTACACAACTGCTAGTAAGTGGCAACTCTCTTCCAACTCTATTCTTGTTAGAAATTATGTTTATACCTTATAGAGCGCCACAGACCAAACAAATAGAACAGTCACCATGTGCTTTACTGCTTACCTACTCAATTGTAACAGGAAACTCTACTTAGTACAACTTAGTTTACAGGAGATCCTAACTTGTAAACACTGCCATCTACTGGCTGAATGTTACTGTAGCTGTTGCATAAAAATACATCCCCACATGATATATTCCAAGAGTTATGCAGTTTTGCTCTGTAAGCATTTGCGGAAGAACAAACGATCGCAGGGAAATGTTACAATGTCTACACCATGCGAGGTCTGTTTTGGCTAAATTTGAGTCCGTTTGCTTTGACCGAGTGGGCAACGGTCCCTTGGTTTGCTCCCTGGTGACAATCCCAAAGGTAAACAGCTCTTTCCCCCAACGGCCAGACTCGCCTCGATGGGAGGAAGAGATTGGAGTCAAACCAGGGGAGGGACAAAGTCACGGGTCCTCTCCCCCCCACCTCTCTCGCTTCAGAGGACAAAGACCAGAGAAACAAGCATCGAGAATGAAGAACGTTTGGCTGATCTTGGGTGTCCTCCTAGCTTTGGTGGCCACTGCTCCACAAGGGAAGAAGGTGAGCTCTCTTGGAGTGATGGAAAGAAGGGACGAGAAGGTTTGAGAGGGAGAGCAGGAAATCTGAGCTTGGCTCCGAATCTGGAACGGATCCCCAGCTCTTGTAAGTCGAGGGAAACGATCACCGACCGACGTTCCATCTCTTCCTTCAAACCCTTCCTTCACTAAACCCAAGTTTATTGTTTCAGCTCAGACAGCAAGATGAGTTTGGGACTTTTGTCCTCCTGCGGCTGTCATTATTATATTAATAAAGGAGAAAAATCTGTAACTCTGGATTGAAATAAGGGAACCTCGCTGCTCTCTCTCAGCTGGGGGGTTTTCTTGCAGACGTTTCATGACCCAGCCAGGGAACGTTGTCAGTGCTAGAGTTTGTAGCGAGGAGGGGGAGGAAGGACTGTGGGGTCCTTGCTTCTCTATGAGCTGGATGGTTTTCTTGCAGACATTTTGCGACCCAGCTAGATAACATCATCAATGCTTGAAGGGAAGGAGGGTTTGTGACGAGGAGGAGGACGAAGACAAGGACTGTGGGGTCCTTGGTGCTCTCTGAGCTGGGTGGTTTCCTTGCAGACGTTTCATGACCCAACTTGGGAACATCATCAAGGCTGGAAAGGTGGGAGGTTGTTTCCTTCCTGGACTGATCTGGAATGGGTTTACTTGGACCTGCTAACCTCAGCCTGAAGAGATGATGGGAGTTGTAGTCAGACAGCCGGGTTGGAAAAGGTCTTCTAACCCAGCCTCCTTCTCAGGCAGGAGACCCTCAGATGTGGGGTTAATCTTCCTTTTGCTAAAGATGCCAACTTTCCCCTTCTCTCTACACGCAGAAGCGAAAATGCAAGTCGTGTGTCAACGGCACCTATTATCCTGGAAGTTTCTCAGTTCTGAGATCGGTAAGTGCTTGGGGGATTGAACGGAAGTGCAGAAGTGGCCTGAACCTGAGATAGGCAGCAAAGGAATTAGATTAAATTATATTAGATCAGATCAGATCAAATCAGTGATGGGTTCCTACCGGTTTGGACTGGTATGGCAGAACTGGTAGTGGTTTGGCGGATTGTGTTGCTGGAACCGGCAGTGACCCAGGCCTGCCACGCCCCTGAACCTGTTCTTGGGCGGCGCCATACAAGCCACCATTTTGTTTTTGGATTCTGCACATGTGCAGGACAATTTTAATGGTACTGGGCATGCGTCAGGGCGCTCAACAAGCAAACCAGGAGTAGTGCCACCCGGAACTCACCCCTGGATTAGATAGATAGATAGATAGATAGATAGATAGATAGATAGATAGATAGATAGATAGATAGATAGATAGATATAGATAAAAGAGATAGATAGTTAGAGATAGATAAAAGTGATAGATAGATAAATAGATAGATAGATAGAAGATAGATAGATAGAGATAGATAAAAGAGATAGATAGATAAATAGATAGATAGATAGAAGATAGATAGATAGATAGATAGATAGAAGATAGATAGATAGAGATAGATAAAAGAGATAGATAGATAAATAGATAGATAGATAGAAGATAGATAGATAGATAGATTGATAGATAGATAGATTGATAGATAGATAGATAGATATAGATAAAAGAGATAGATAGTTAGAGATAGATAAAAGTGATAGATAGATAAATAGATAGATAGATAGAAGATAGATAGATAGAGATAGATAAAAGAGATAGATAGATAAATAGATAGATAGATAGAAGATAGATAAATAGATAGATAGATAGAAGATAGATAGATAGAGATAGATAAAAGAGATAGATAGATAAATAGATAGATAGATAGAAGATAGATAAATAGATAGATAGATAGAAGATAGATAGATAGAGATAGATAAAAGAGATAGATAGATAAATAGATAGATAGATAGAAGATAGATAGATAGATAGATAGATAGAAGATAGATAGATAGAGATGTATAAAAGAGATAGATAGATAAATAGATAGATAGATAGAAGATAGATAGATAGATAGATTGATAGATAGATAGATTGATAGATAGATAGATAGATAGATAGATATAGATAAAAGAGATAGATAGTTAGAGATAGATAAAAGTGATAGATAGATAAATAGATAGATAGATAGAAGATAGATAGATAGAGATAGATAAAAGAGATAGATAGATAAATAGATAGATAGATAGAAGATAGATAAATAGATAGATAGATAGAAGATAGATAGATAGAGATAGATAAAAGAGATAGATAGATAAATAGATAGATAGATAGAAGATAGATAAATAGATAGATAGATAGAAGATAGATAGATAGAGATAGATAAAAGAGATAGATAGATAAATAGATAGATAGATAGAAGATAGATAAATAGATAGATAGATAGAAGATAGATAGATAGAGATAGATAAGAGATAGATAAATAGATAGATAGATAGAAGATAGATAGATAGATAGATAGATAGATATAGATAAAAGAGATAGATAGATAGATAGATAGATAGATATAGATAAAAGAGATAGATAGTTAGAGATAGATAAAAGTGATAGATAGATAAATAGATAGATAGATAGAAGATAGATAGATAGAGATAGATAAAAGAGAGATAGATAAATAGATAGATAGATAGAAGATAGATAGATAGATAGATAGATATAGATAAAAGAGATAGATAAATAGATAGATAGATAGATAGATAGATAGATAGATAGATAGATAGATAGATATAGATAGATAGACTTTCCAATCGCTTCACCTCACCGCGGGGAGTCGGAACCGGATACTCCTATATGGTTCCGCCCCAGGCTTCTAATGGACCCGGAAAGGTTCCAGAGGGAGCTTGGGCCAATTCCTGTGACCTTGCCTCGTGACTGGACTGAGGACCTAGTGGCCGCATGGTTAAGTGAGCAGATGGAGATCCTCTCGCTCCGAAGCTGACCAAACACTAGTGAGAACCCATATTAGGGCTTACTTAGTGGCGATAAGGGTGGCCAAACGTGAGTATTGTGCCATCCTAATTGCATCCGCAGATAACCGCCCTGCCGCCCTGTTTGGGGTGACCCACTCCCTCCTTCACCAGAGGCCGCGGGAAGCCCCTCTACAAGGGCGAGCAGAGGAATTTGGGATTTATCTGCAGGAGAAAATCACTCGGATTCGGAATGAGCTACCCTCCATCGACAGTGGTCCTGTGGGACTGTCCGAGACTAGTCTTGAGGTTCCATCTTGGGAGGAGTTTGACTTTGTTACCACCGAGGATATGGACAGGCTGTCAAGGAAACTTAGGGCGACCACATGTTTATTGGACCCGTGTCCCTCCTGGCTTGTACTGGCATCCTGGGAGACGACACGAGGCTGGCTCCAGGGCATTGTCAACGCATCTTTGAGTGAGGGGTCCTTACCTGCCGTCTTGAAAGAGGCGGTAGTGAGGCCCCTCCTCAAGAAGCCGTCCCTGAACCCAGCTTTATTGGAGAACTATCGTCCGGTCTCCAACCTTCACTTTTTGGTGAAGGTTGTTGAGAGTGTGGTAGCCCAACAGTTTCCGCGACACCTGGAGGAAGTTGATTATCTAGACCCACGCCAGTCCGGCTTCTGACCCGGTCACAGTACCGAGACGGCATTGGTCGCGTTGGTTGATGATCTCGGGAGGGCGCGGGATAGAGGTTATTCCTCTATCCTAGTCCTGTTAGACCTCTCAGCGGCTTTTGATACCATCGACCATGGTATCCTATTGCACCGACTGGGGGGGTTGGGGCTGGGAGGCACCATTTTGCGGTGGTTCTCGTCCTATCTCTCTGGTCAGTCGCAATATGTGTTGACGGGAGGGCAGAGTTTGACCTCGAGACCCCTCTTATGTGGAGTTCCTCAGGGGTCGGTCCTCTCGCCCCTCTTGTTTAACACATATATGAAGCCGCTGGGTGAGATCATCCGTGGTTTTGGGGTGGAGTACCATCTGTACACTGATGACACTCAGCTGTACATATCCACCCCAGACCATCCCAACGATGCCGCCGAAGTGCTGTCCTGGTGTTTGGAAGCCGTACGGATCTGGATGGGTGGTAACAAACTCAAGCTCAAACTCAAGCTCAACCCTGCCAAGACTGAGTGGCTGTAGTTTCCGGCACCCCGGTTCAGCCAGATCACTCCAACTCTGGCCATTGGGGGCCACTGGCCCCCGTGGAGAGGGCACGCAATTTGGGTGTCCTCCTGGATTCCCGGCTGCCCTTGGAGGACCATGTGGCGGCCGTGGCCAGGGGGGCGTTTCATCAGGTACGCCTGATGCGCCAATTGTGCCCCTTACTGGACCGGGCTGCCCTTCGCACAGTCACTCAAGCTCTCGTGACATCCTGTCTCGACTACTGTAATGCTCTCTACATGGGGCTTCCCTTGAGGTGCACTCAAAAGCTACAGCTAGTCCAAAACGCAGCCACGCGGGTAATTACGGGAGCCGCCAGATGCTCCCATATAACACCGATCCTGCGCGAGCTGCATTGGCTTCCTGTGGCCTTTCGGGTGCGCTTCAAGGTTCTGATGACCATCTTTAAAGCGCTCCATGGCTCGGGGCCTAGTTATATGCGAGACCGTCTCCTGCCCCATACATCCCTTAGACGGATACGCTCCCACAGAGAGGGCCTTCTCAGGGTGCCGTCGGCCGGACAATGCTGACTGGCGACACCCAGGGGAAGAGCTTTCTCTGTGGCGGGCCCTGCCCTTTGGAATGACCTACCCTCTGAATTACGCACCATCACCGACCTCCGCCTCTTCCGCCAATGTTTAAAGACATATTTTTTCCATCAAGCCGGCCTAGCCTAACCTCCCATGGGGACTTTTAGACAGTTTTAAAATTGGGTATTTTAACAATTTGGTTTTTAGCATAGGATCGGGATAAGTTAATATATATTTTAAATTATGTATTTATTTTCCTATTTTTGTATATTTTTAAATTTCCTGTGCGCAGCCCTGGGTCCTCTGTGGAGAAGGGCAGGATATAAATATAAATAAATGAAAAAAATAGAGATAGATAAAAGAGATAGATAGATAGAAGATAGATAGATAGATAGATAAAAGAGATATATAGATAGATAGATAGAGATAGATAGATAGATAAAAGAGATATATAGATAGATATAGATAAAAGAGATAGATAGATAGAAGATAGATAGATAGATAGATAGATAGATAGAGATAGATAAAAAAGATAGATAGATAGATAGATAGATAGATAGATAGAAGATAGATAGATAGAGATAGATAGATAAAAGAGATAGATGGATGGATGGATGGATGAATGGATACATAGATAGATACCTAGATGAGAGAGAGAGAGAGATGGATGGATGGATGGATAGATATAGAGAGTAGATGAAGGAAGTGATAATTGGATGGAGAGAGGGAAGGATAAATGATAGTTCTGGTTCTGTGGCTTGGTGGGTGTGGCAGGGGAAGGTTACTGCAAAATCTACATTTTCTCAGCTGGGATGTGGGAGGCAGAGAATAGATAGGGATGGGGCTAATCAGAGGCGCTATTTACCGGTTCTGCAAACTACTCAAAATTTCCGCTACCGGTTCTCCAGAGCTGATCAGAACCTGCTGAAAACCACGTCTGGGTGAGATAATAGAACAGAATGTGACAGGACAGGACAGAATAGAAAATAGAATTGGTTTTCATGATGCCTCCTAATTCTCTCGTGTTCCTTTTGTGTCCTGCAGCTTGGTGGTCCAGAGGTGGCCATTTTCAACCAAACAGATTTTTCCCCTGTGCCCACCCTGGAATCTGGCAAGTTGGTACGTTGACTGGTGGGCAGGCTGGAATGGGAGGGGAGAATTTGAAGCGACCTGCTTCGTCAGGACGGGCGGCCTGTTGCCTTTGGAAGTTGTGGGTGCTCCATCACTGGAGGGTTTAAAGAAAAGACTGGACTAGATGACCACCAAGGTCCCTTTCCCATTCCGGGAATTCTGTAAGGGTCTCCTGCTCGAGCAGAGAGTTGGACTAGAGCAGGGGTCCCCAACCTTTTTTGCACCAGGGACCGGTTTCATTTTAAAGAAAATTCTGTGACTGGCTGGCCTAGAGGAGGAGGTGGGAGGGGGAACAGGCGGCGCATGCGCACGCGGGGGAGGGGGAAAAGTCAGCTCACTTGGCCCTCTAGGGCCTCCAATGGCGTGAGCGGCCACGCCTACGCATGTGCTCGCTGCTGGATGAGGCAGCCGTAACCTCCTCAGCTGACATGCCGGCCCCTCCGGGTAGCCCCGGAAAGTGCGCCGCGGTGGCCGTTGGAAGGAGCTGGTGGAGGCGCGTTTGGCCAACCTCTGCTCCCTCCTCCTCTCCAGCCCTGCGGCCCAGTTCCTATCCACAGCCCGGGGGTTGGGGACCCCTGGACTAGAGGACTTCCAAGGTCCCTTCTAACTCTGTTTTCAATTCTGTTAACATAGGTAAACAAGGGATGAAGTGTCAATCGTTCCATCCAAGCCACCATCTTGACTGTTTTCAAGATTCTGGGAATTCTGGGAGTTGAACTCCATCCATCTTAACCTCCAAAAGGTTCGAGAAACACCATTCTAGGAGCCCACCTAACTTAAGGCCTCTACGCTAGCGTGTTTCCACTTTGGCTATTTGAAGACGGGTGGACTTCAACTCCCAGAATCTCCCAGTCTCTTTGAAGGGATCCATCAGCTCATCTGTAGAACCTATAATCCATTCCCTTCTCGTTTTCCTATTGTAGGTTGAGCCAAGACTGGACCGGAGACCCAAAAGGGAATCCTTGAACCCGCGCCGAGGGAGGAAGCGAACTGGGCCCAGGCCCCCCTGCCGAGGTTGCTATTCCTGGTTGACTATTGTGGCTCCACCTGGACAGGGGACCCACAACGAGACTTCGAACCAGAGCCTCTCAGAATCAGAGGAATGGTCCAGTGAAGGGGATTAGCCCCCATCTCACCTCGTGGGGTGGCTTGTTTTCCTGCATCCCCCCCCCAAAAAAATCTGAGAAAACTGGACCCCCAACACCCTCCTGACCCGTCGAATGTGTGAACTCCCCCAGAGAATACAATAAAGGGAAAAGTTTGGGAAAGGGGGAAAATGAGGTCTCTTTCTCTTTGTGTTAGATGTGCTTGTGTGCGCCGTGTGCATTGAAAAAGTGGATCGGACCCACACTCTGAATGGAAGGGATCACCCTTTTCACATCTCCCACGGATCTGGCGTCAGACGTGTCTCATTTGGCACCGGTTTGCCGTGAAGCCCAGGGGAGAGAGGGAAAAAGGGAGAGGGAATACTTAGCAGGGGGAAACTGGAAGTAACCAACCTGTCTGCCTCTCAGAGACTGCGCTTCAAGGCCGTTTTCCCCGGGAAAGGAATGGAGGCACAAGACAGCCTGCACTCGGAACGGCCATTTCACAAAACATCCTCTTTGAACGTGATTGGACGATGGAGTGGGGTGGAGGGAGCAATGTTGGGATGTGCCTAAGACATGGGAATGTCCCATCCAGGGATTTGCCACCCACGAACTTCAGTTCTGGCTTTGCTTCACCATAGTCCACGCGACCTTTAGAAGGCGATCCCTTTATCGACCAATGAAGTTAAGGATAGGCTTGGCTTAAAGGTTCAAGTTGGGACAGGATTGACGTCGGGCCTGGCCCAGCCTGGACAATGTTTATCTATTGTAAGAAAAAAATGCCTTTCATTTCATTTCATTTATAGTTATTTGTATTTCGTACTTCTTTCACCGCCCATCTAGCTACTTAATGTCAGCAGGATTCACTTAACAACGATGGCAAAAGAGGATGTAAAATCAGGTACAGCTGAGTTTAGCAACATAAAAATCCTGTCCCGATTATGATTGTATACAGATATGCAGCTATTCCTTGACTTATGACAAGAATTGAGTCCAACATTTCTGCTATTAAGCGAGACGCTTGTTCAGTGTGGTTTACATTATTTTACCCCCTTTCTTGCCGCTGTTGTTAAACGAATCACTGCAGACATTCAGCTAGAAACAGAGTTCTTCTTGAGAGAACCTGGTTTCCTCATTGGGTGTGCTTGTCGGAAGGACCCAAAAGCAGATTGAGTGACTCGGGGACACTTCAACCGTCATAAGTATGAGTCAGTTGCCAAATATGAAGTTTGATCCTGTGACCCCTGGGACACTGTGACCGTCATAAATACGAATCAGTTGCCAAGTGTTTATAATTGTGAAAAACAGTCCCTTTTTCCAATGCTGTGTGTAACTTTGAATGGACGCTAAATGAATAGTTGTAAATTGAGGACCATCTGTAAGTGAAGAAAGGGCATCGGATCACTTTGGTACAGATAGTCCTCGACTCACGGACCACAATGGAGCCCCATATTTCTGTCATTAAGTGAGTCTTGCCCTGTTTTACAACCTTTCTGGGCACAGTTGTTAAGTGAATCACCACGATAAATCAGTCAGTCAGTCGCTAAGCAAATCGGGCTCCCCCCCTTGACTGTGCTGGTCCGAAGGTCACAAGAGAGGAAATAGCAATGGTTGTAAAACCGAACCAGTGGCCGAGGATCTGAATTTCAATCATATGATTGCGAAGATGGTTGTATGTTGAAACTATGAAAAATGGTCAGAGGTCACCTTTTTCCTGGGCCGTTGTAACTTGGAACAGTCACTAAATGAAGCATTGTTAGCCGAGGACTACCTGTACAGTATATGGGCTGGGGAAAGCTTTTCTTGAAGCCGTGGGAACTGGAGGTTTAAAAGCCCCCTAAACTGACTTTTAGATAGTTTTTAAATTTGGGGATTTTAATCTGGTTTTAGCACAGGATCCATTGAATTAGTTTTTTAAATTTTATATGATGTTTTGTATGTATTTTTAATTTTCCTGTGCGCCACCCTGAGTCCGTTTGGAGAAGGGCGGGGTATAAATTGAATAAATATAAATATACATAAATATAAATATAAGATACATGTTCTATAAAACGAGAAGGAAGAAAGTTTGATGGGAAAGGAAACGGCCACCCATCAAACAGAGTAGTAAACTTGGTTGGCTCTTATCTTGGTCAGGAAAGAGAACCGAAAGGCCAAACCAATATTTGAAGAAGCCAGGACTTCCTGGAGAAAGTGGCAAAAAACCAAGAGGTTAGGATCGGATGAAGTTCAGGAGAACCTCAAAAAAACAGAAAAAGGACCTTTAGGAACATAACGCATTTTACCAAGAGGTCCTGTAGACGTGCAGGAAGTAACCATGGTTTGCCGGAAGTGCAACTGAATGGCTTGGCCATAAAGTTAGACGCCTTAATCGAATTCAAACTTCAGAGTAGAGTTGGAAGGGACCTCAGAGGTCTTCTAGTCCAGCCCCCTGCTCAAGGAGGAGACCCTTAGAGGAACATGGAATTCACAGAGTTGGATCTTACAGACTAGAAGACCTCCAAGGTCCCTTCTAATTCTCTCTTTCTATGATTCTGTAAGGGGGTTGGACTAGAGCAGGGGTCTCCAACCTTTGCAGCTGGAGAATTCTGGGAGCTGAAGTCCTTCAGTCTTAAAGTTGCAAAGGTTGGAGACCCCTGGACTAGAGGACCTCCGAGGTCCCTTCCAGCGGTTTCCTCTCCTGCCTTGCATTTCTTTGATCCTTCTTCTTTGTCCTCCAAAGGAGTAACATGGTAGGTAGATGGTAGTAAGTGAATCAAAGCTTGGTGCGTCAGTGAGAAAGTACGGAAGCAGATATCCAAAGCAAACATCCAATTATCTCCTCACCAGATAACTTCTGAAGAAGGTTTGGAGTCCAGTGGGACATCCTTCCAAGTGGCTAATCATTGACCAGGGACTGAAGGCTGTGGCTCGGCCTTATGCTAACAATCCAGATGTGTCCACAATACCCCGTTAACGGGAAACCAGAAGTCAAAGTCCAGCAACGGAGAGTAGACAACTCGGCAGGTTCTCAACTCAACCGCTCCTGTGGACGAAGATGGCCATGAAGAAGCTTTGGTTGATCTCGGCCATCCTCTTGGTCTTGGTGGTTGAGACCGCGGTCAGCAATCCAGTGAGTTCACACTGCCAGTGGTTGATGGGATAGGGCTGGGTGGGTCATCTTAGAAGACATTACTTGTGGGTTAGAGTTAGGGTGATCTTCCTCAGTGCTCTCGGAGCTGGGTCCTTTCCCAGCAGACGTTTCATGACCCAACTAGGGAACAGCAACAGGGCTAGAAGGGAGCGGGGTTTGCGGAGAGGAGGAAGAGGAAAAAGATGCTGTGTTTTCCTTCCTCTGTTTTCAACTGGCTGAGGGCTAGCAAAACAGACTGAAAGCAAACCATTTGAGCACGCAAGAAGGAGAAAGGGAAAGAGGAAAGACAAAGAAAAAGATGGGAAGAGAGCAAGGAAGGAAAAATAAGGAGAGGGGGGGGAAGGAAGAAGGAAGGAGAAGAGGGAAGGAAAGAGAAGAGAAGAGAGGAAGGGAGAGAGGGAGGAAGAAAGGAAGAAGGAAGGAGAAGGAAGAGGGAAGGAAAGAGAAGAGAAGAGAGGAAGGGAGGGAGGGAGGAAGAAAGGAAGAAGGAAGGAGAAGGAAGAGGGAAGGAAAGAGAAGAGAAGAAAGGGAGGGAGGGAGGGAGGAAGAAAGGAAGAAGGAAGGAGAAGGAAGAGGGAAGGAAAGAGAAGAGAAGAAAGGGAGGGAGGGAGGGAGGAAGAAGGAAGGAGAAGGAAGAGGGAAGGAAAGAGTAGAGAAGAGAAGAGAGGGAGGGAGGGAGGGAGGAAGGAAGAAGGAAGGAGAACGAAGAGGGAAGGAAAGAGGAGAACAGAAGAGAGGGAGGGAGGAAGGAAGGAAGGAGAAGGAAGAGGGAAGGAAAGAGAAGAGAAGAGAGGGAGGGAGGGAGGAAGGAAGGAAGAAGGAAGGAGAAGGAAGAGGGAAGGAAAGAAAAGAGAAGAGAGGGAGGGAGGGAGGAAGGAAGGAAGAAGGAAGGAGAAGGAAGAGGGAAGGAAAGAGAAGAGAAGAGAAGAGAGGGAGGGAGGGAGGAAGGAAGAAGGAAGGAGAACGAAGAGGGAAGGAAAGAGAAGAGAACAGAAGAGAGGGAGGGAGGAAGGAAGGAAGAAGGAAGGAGAAGGAAGAGGGAAGGAAAGAGAAGAGAAGAGAAGAGAGGGAGGGAGGAAGGAAGGAGGAAGGAAGGAGAAGGAAGAGGGAAGGAAAGAGAAGAGAAGAGAGGGAGGGAGGGAGGAAGGAAGGAAGAAGGAAGGAGAAGGAAGAGGGAAGGAAAGAGAAGAGAAGAGAGGGAGGGAGGGAGGGTTGTGCCCCGTTAGGAGCCCAGCGGAGCTGATGGTAGACTTGGACAGTGAGGAGGGTTGGGGAGGAAGATGGGCCAGTCCTGGAGTCTGGGGAAGGCTCTGAGGAGGGCTCTGTGTCGGAGGCAGAGACGGGGCCAGGGCTGTTCGACAATTATTAGCCACCTTCAGAGTTAGAGATCAGTGGGGAAGAAGAACAGCTGGAGCCTGTTTCCAGTGTGCGCAAGCACAGAGTGGTCAGACAAAGGGAACAGTTAAGGAACATGGGCCTTCTCAGGAGTAAAGGAACAGGTGGATGGTGAATGGCCCCTCCCAGGAGCAAAAGGGGAGGGGGGTTTGCAGGAGACCATTAGTTCGCTTCATTAGGGTGAAGATCTGTTCCTGACTTCTTGCCAAGGAATTGCTGCTACAGAGTGGCGTTTGGAAGATATCGGCCTGGCAGCTCTCCAAGCCTGATCTGTAGCTGTAAAATCTCATGAACTGGGACTTTGCTGGACAGGAATTCCCTTGAACCTAAATGATCTTAGGAGGCCTAGGTCAGAACAGGAAGGAAGGAAGGAAGAGAAGGAAGGAAGGAAGGAAGGAAGGAAGGAAGGAAGGAAGGATGGAAGGGGGAGGGAACAAGGAAGGAAAAATAAGAAAAGGGGAAGGAAGAAGAAAGGGAGGGAGGGATGACTGGGTAGTCCTTGGTGTTCTCTTGAGCTGGGTGCTTTCCTTGCAGATGTTTCATGAGCCAACTAGGTAACATCATCAGTGCTAGGAGGGAGTGGGGTTTTTGGAGAGAAGGAGAAAACAAGGAAAGGAAGAGGACAGAGGAAGGAAGGAAGAAAAGAAAGAAAGAAGGAAGGAAGGAAGGAAGGAAGGAAGGAAGGGATTGGTGTTCTCTTGAGTTTGCTGGTTTCCTTCCAGATATTTCATTACTTATCTAGGTAACATCATCAGTGCTAGAAAGGAGTCGGATGTGTGGAGAGGAGGAGGAGGAGGAAGAGGAGGAGGAGGAAGAAGGGGAGGAGAAGGAGAAAGACTATGGGATCCTTGATGCTCTCTGAGCTGGGTTGTTTCCTTGCAGACATTTCATGACCCCACTATGTAACAACATCAGGGCTAGAAGTCAGGGAGGTTGTTTCCTACCTCGACTGATCTAGAATGGGTTTACTAGGCTCTACTAACCTCAGCCTGAAGAGATGATTGGAATTGCAGTCAGGCAGCCGGATTGAAACAGGCTGCCTTAATCTGAAAACTTTCTCCAGCCGGCTGGTAAGGCAGGTGTTTTCCCTTTTTTGCAGGTGGGAGAACGAGTGAGAAGGACCCCCTGGAGGCCCTGCCTTAAGCGTCACGGATGTTACTCTTCTATCTATCAAGCATCGTCGATTGACGAGGTAGAATTCGGGGCAGAACCATTCTGGATCCTGCTGATGAGGCTGGGGTTTGCCTCGGGAGCATAGGATCCATTCCCTGGGATCGAGTCCGGGGCACAGGGATTGAATGCAGATTGAATCTGCACGGGATGGACACGGGCAGATTCGACTCGTACCTCAATTCTGAAAGGACGACTTTGCCTTACAATATCTCCCCTTTCTCCCCACAACCCCGCGATTTCGGGCAAGGGTGTCTATAGTGATTGGTTAAAAAAAGAAAGTCACAACAGTGGTGCAACCTGTAGGAGATGACTCGACTCAGCCCAAAGGAGGCATCAAACATGAACGTGTCATCCATTATCAGTCCCTGCACACCACAGATAAGCCCAGCCTGCCTTGAATTCCTTCCATTCTTATCTCCCACTCATTTCCCTTGACCATTAGTAGGCCAGATTCTTGTAGAGAGGTTAAGTTTGCAATCAAATTTGATACTCATTTGAACTGCCTGAATCTCCTCATTTTCCTGGCACTATCTAGTTGGCATTATCTCTCTCTCTCTCTCTCTCTCTCTCTCTCTCTCTCTCTCTCTCTCTCTCTCTCTCTCTCTCTCTCTCTCTCTCTCTCTCTCTCATAATCATTGATCATTTAATACATGTCTGTCTCTCTGTCTCTGTCTCTCTCTCCATCCATCCATCCATCCATCCATCCATCCATCCATCCATCCATCCATCCATCCATCCATCCCTCTCTATTCTATCTATCTCTATCTACCAACCTATATCTACCCCAAACCACCCCAATGATGCCGTTGAAGTAATGTCCCGGTGTCTGGAAGCTGGATGGGAAGTAACAAACTCCGACTCAACCCGTCCAAGACCGAGTGGTTGTGGTTTCCGATGTCCCGGTACAACCAGTTGACGCCATCACTGGCCATTGGGGGTGAACATCTAGCCCCCGTGGACAGGCCGCGCAACTTAAGCGTCCTCCTGGATTCCCGGCTGTCCATGGAGGACCATGTGATGGCCGTGGCCAGGGGGGCTTTTTACCAGCTTCACCTGGTACGCCAGTTAATAATAATATAATAATATATTTAATTTCTAGACCGCTCCCTCTCCCCAAGGGGACTCGGAGCGGTGCACAGGGAAATTAAGACAATAAATATATACAAAACAGTTAAAAAACAGATTAAACATTAAGACCCTGCGCTAAAATTCCCCAAAACCAATCACTAAAACCCTAAACCCTATAATACTGTAATAAGAGGCTACCCTAGGCCGGCCAAGCAGAAAAAGTGCGTCTTCAATTTCAGACGGAAGGAACGGAGGTCCGTGGTAATTCTAATATCGGAGGGAAGGTCGTTCCAGAGGGCAGGGCCCCCCACAGAGAGAGCCCTTCCCCTGGGCGTCGCCCGCTGACAAAGTCTAGTGGACGGCACCCGGAGAAGTCCCTCTCTGTGGGAGCGAATCGGCCGTGAGGAAGTATGGGGCAGAATCCGATCCCGCAGATAGCTAGGTCCCGAGCCATGGAGCGCTTTAAAGATGATGACTAACACCTTGAAGCGCACCCGAAAGACTACAGGTAGCCAGTGCAGCTCGCGCAAGAGCGGTGTTACATGGGTGTACCTTGTGGTACCCATTATTGCTCGCGCGGCTGCATTCTGGACCAACTGCAGCCTCCGAGTGCACCTCAAGGGGAGCCCCATGTAGAGAGAGTTACAATAATCCAGTCGGGATGTCACGAGAGCATGAGTGACTGTGCGAAGGGCATCCCGGTCCAATAGGGGGCGCAACTGGCGAACCAGGCGAACCTGGTAAAACGCCCTCCTGGCCACGGCTGTCACTTGATCTTCCATGGACAGCCGGGAATCCAGGAGGACACCCAAGTTGCGCGCCCCATCCACAGGGGCAAGATGTTCGCCCCCTATGGCCAGCGATAGAGACAGCTGGTTGAACCGGGCAGCCGGAAACCACAGCCACTCGGTCTTGGTCGGGTTGAGTTTGAGTCCGTTACTTCCCATCCAGACCCGCATGGCTTCCAGGCACTGGCACATCACCGCTACGGCATCGTTGGGGTGGTTTGGGGTAGATATATACAGCTGAGTATCATCAGCGTAGAGATGGTACTCTACCCCAAAACCACGGATGATCTCACCCAGCGGCTTCATATATGTATTGAACAGGAGGGGCGAGAGGACAGACCCCTGAGGCACCCCACATGTGAGGGGTCTCGAGGTCGACCTCTGCCCCCCTGTCAACACAAATTGCGACCGGCCAGAGAGGTAGGAGGAGAACCACCGCAAAACAGTGCCTCCCACCCCCAACCCCCCCCAGCCGGTGCAATAGGATACCATGGTCGATGGTATCAAAAGCCGCCGAGAGGTCTAATAGGACCAGGATGGAGGAACAACCCCCATCTCTGGCCCTCCAGAGATCATCTCGTGCCCGGACCGAAAGCCGGACTGGCGCGGGTCTAGATAATTGTTGCGCCCCCTACTGGACCGGGACGCCCTTCGCACAGTCACTCAAGCACTCGTGACATCCTGCCTAGACTACTGTAATGTTCTCTACATGGGGCTCCCCTTGAGGTGCACCCGAAGACTACAGCTGGTTCAGAATGCGGCCACGTTGGGAATTTTGGGAGCCCCTAGGCATTCCCATGTACCACCGCTCCTGCATGAGCAGCACTGGCTGCCTGTGGCCTTTCGGGTGCACTTCAAGGTGTTGATAACCATCTTTAAAATGCTCCATGGCACGGGGCCTAGTTATTTGCGGCACCATATCCTACCCCATACATCCCTTTGCCCGATTCGCTCCCACAGAGAGGGACTTCTCCGGGTGCCGTCCACCAGGCAGTGCTGGCTGACGACTCCCAGGGGAAGGGCCTTTTCTGTGGCGGGCCCAACTCTCTGGAACGACCTACCCCTGAACTTAGAACAACTACGGACCTCCGCTCCTTCCACCAACATCTGAAGACATATTTCTTCTATCTTGCCGGCTTGGCCTAATCCGCACAATTAAGTCTGTAGACTGAACTCTAAATTGTTTTAATTGGATTTTAAATGGGTAAGAGTTTTAGGGAATTTTAGCACAGGATATTTTGTATTTAATTGGCTTTTAGTATTTATTATTTCCTGTTTTAATTTCCTGTGCACCGCCCTGAGTCCCCTTGGGGAGAGAGGCACGGTTATACAAATTTAATAAAATAAGTAAATTATCTATGTCTGTCTGTCTGTCTGTCTGTCTGTCTATCTATCTATCTATCTATCTATCTATCTATCTATCTATCTATCTATCTATCTATCTATCTATCTATCTATCTATCTATCTATCTCTTAGCTACCTATCAGCTATCGTCTGTCTGTCTGTCTGTCTGTCTGTCTGTCTGTCTGTCTGTCTGTCTGTCTGTCTGTCTGTCTGTCTGTCTGTCTATCTATCTATCTATCTATCTATCTATCTATCTATCTATCTATCTATCTATCTATCTATCTATCTATCTATTATCTATCTTCTATCATCTATCTTCTATCTTCCCTCTATTGTGGGAGATGACCAGGCTGAGCCCGAGGGAGGGGTCAAAGGCATCATCAGTCATGAATCCCTGCGCACCTACAAGTGATTTTAATCCAACCCACCATGAATGCCTTTCTTCTCTCCCGCTCATTTCCCTTGACCGTTAGTAGGTCCGATTCTTGTAGAGAGCTTAAGCTTGCACTCAATCCTGATACTCATTTGAATTTCCTGAATCTCTCAAATTCACTAGCGCTTTGACATAACCAAAGTTCGGCAGTGCAGTTAAAAAATATAGTAGTGGCTGACAGCTTGAGGTTTTTGACCTAGGAAAGCCTTTTGTCTGGGACAAAATTCAAATTCTAATGCAATCGCAAATCTACTAAAGCCACATCTCCTTGTGGTGGATCACAGATGACGAAAAGGCAGTCTTTGCGTCTTCTGTGTGAACCCCTGGAGACCCCTGGATCTTACATGGCCCTTAACTCTCCTTTGCCTGCTACCAGGCCCCGAGCCCTGTGGGTTGCAGAAGTGATGGGCAAGCACATGTGCATCCTCAATTGTGTGAACAGCAAGCAAGCATGGGAGCATGGGCTCCATTCCTGCAAACAGTGGGCAAACATGGGTGCGCAAGTGCTGTGCGTACGTGCCCATCCCTCACAAATGAAACTGTGCACGCTTGCCCACCACTTGCATGGAAGCCTCTTCTCCCCACACTTGGCTGGAATGGATGGGGAACTCTGGCTAATCCCCCACAGTGAGCGTTCCTTATGCTAAGCCAGTGGTCGTCCACCTGGTCCCTGCCGCCCCCTAGTGGGCGTTCCAGCTTTCCTGGGGGACGGTAGGGGTTTTTGTCTGATACTGAAGCCCTTCCCTGTTTTAAAATTTAATTGACCTCCCTACTTTATAAATCACCATAACTCTGGAACCGGTGGGCGGTGAGAAGATTTCACTACTAGCAGAGATACAAAAATCGGTGGTGGTATAAAAAGGTTGACTACCCCTAATCTATCTATCTATCTATCTATCTATCTATCTATCTATCTATCTATCTATCTATCTATCTATCTATCTATCTATCTATCTATCCATTCATCCATCTCTCTCTCTCTATTCATCCACCCATATCATCCATCCATCCATCCATCCATCCATCCATCCATCCATCCATCCATCCAATCTATCATCTACATCTACATTTAACTCCATCTATATATTATATGTCCATCCATCTATCCAACCAATCTACTCAACTATCTAATCTCTCTCTGTTTCTCTCTCTCTCTCTCCATCCATCCACCCACCCATATCATCTATCCATCCATCCATCCATCTATCATCTACATCTATATCTAACTCTATCTGTATATTTATATGCCCATCCATATCCAACCAATCTACTCAACTATCTAATCTTTTCTCTCAACTCTCTCTCTTTCTCTCTCTCTCTTTCTCTCTCTCTCTCTCTCTCTCTCTCTCTCTCTCTCTCTCTCTCTCATCCATCCATCCATCCATCCATCCATCCATCCATCCATCCATCTATCATCTACATCTATATCTAACTCTATCTATATATTTATATGCCCATCCATCTATCCAACCAATCTACTCAACTATCTAATTTATATCTCTCATCTCTCTCTCTTTCTCTCTCTCTCTCTCTCTCTCTCTCTCTCTCTCTCTCTCTCTCTCTCTCTCTCTCTCTCTCTCTCTCTCTCTCATCCATCCATCCATCCATCCATCCATCCATCCATCCATCCATCCATCCATCCATCTATCATCTACATCTATATCTAACTCTATCTATATATTTATATGTCCATCCATCTATCCAACCAATCTACTCAACTATCTAATCTCTATCTATCTATCTATCTATCTATCTATCTATCTATCTATCTATCTATCTATCTATCTATCTATCTATCTATCTATCATCTATCTATCTATCTATCTATCTATCTATCTATCTATCTATCTATCTATCTATCTATCTATCTATCTATCTATCTATCTATCTATCTATCTATCTATCTCCCCCTCTAATCTATCTATCTATCTATCTATCTATCTATCTATCTATCTATCTATCTATCTATCTATCTATCTATCTATCTATCTATCTATCTATCTATCTATCTATCATCCATGCATGCATGCATGCATGCATGCATGCATCCATGCATCCATGCATCCATCCATGCATCCATCCATCCATCCATCTATATTAGTGGTCGTCAACCTGGTCCCTTTTTTTAAATTTAATTGACTTCCCTACTTTATAAATCACCCTTACTGTAGAACCGGTGGGCGGTTAGAAAATTTCACTACTGGCAGAGATACAAAAGTGGGCAATAGGTATAAAAAGGTTGACTACCCATGTGCTAAGCAAACACATTTTGCACTCTGGGAGGGGCTATTCCCAAGTTCTGCCACCTGACACCTGTTTTTCCCCCCCAATTGAGGTCCCACTGGACAACTTCCCGACTCTTGAGCCTGCTATAGAGGTATGTGTCAAGGATCCGACTGATGAACGCAACCCAGCAAACCCACTCGAGACGATCCGATCTCTGAACGCAAAACTTTATTGAGTACATCATTTCGGCACAGAGGAAGCCAAACTAGCTCTGGCTAATTCCCACGCAATCCACCTACTTCAAGTATAGTATCCATCCTCCCACTATTAGTGCAGGTCACAGAGTCCAATGAAAGGTCAGGGTATTGTTATGAGAAAATGCCTCTGGGGTTTGGCAAAGAGCTGCGTAAGTGTCCTTCGTTCTCAGGGCTTGTATAGCAGAGTTGGAAGGGACCTTGGAGCTCATCTAGTCCAATTCCCTGCCTAGGCAGCAAGCCCTATACCATTTCAGACAAATGGCTATCCAACCTCTTCTTGAAGACTTGCAATGTTGGGACATTACCCTAAGTGCCTTGATTAGAGGCAGCGGATGAGACTAGCCACCCCCAACTTTTTGGGAGCCGCCAACCGGTTCCACGGACAGGGTTTTTTCCACAGACTGAGGAGGTGGGGTGTTGAGGATATCTCCTTTAGGAGACAGAGAGTTGTGCAACGAAATTTGCAGCAAGAGATACGTTGCTAGATTTCACACTATTAGTCACAGACACCGATGGTAAAAACAAGCAGACTTTTACTTGTGGTGGAAAATAAACTACTTCTTCACAAACAGCGATAGTTAATCTTGAATCAAATTACATTCTATAACTCAAACAGTTAGTTTACAGTTGCTTAATCCACGATCCTCCTAGCTCTGCTGACCGAACCTGACATTACAGTGTCTCCATTCAAAGATCAGCGTCTAACTGTGATTCCGGCTCCCTCTTATGGCTGAGTGAGGAAGCATCAGTCAATTACATTTCACTGTAGCATTTAAAGTTACAGATACCATTTGTAATCATGGCTTATATATATATATATATATATGTATTGCCAACCCAACACTAACATGTGGTTTTGAATGGTGTCCACATGCCACGCATGCATGGATGGGGCTTTGCTTGCTTGTGTGGACCAGTTTCTGGCAGGCCGTGGACCGTACTGATCTGCAGACCAAGGATTAGGGCCCCCTGGATTAGAGATTTTTTATAAGAGACCGGAAACCGTTTGTGGGCTTTCTACGCATTAAATAGAATTACAGATGGTTCTCACAGGGATTTGAAGGAGTGGAGCAATGGCTTAGAGGTGGAGCTCTCACCCCACAATCAGAAGGCTGTGAGTTCGATCTTAGGTAGAGGCAGATATTTCTCTCTCTGGGCACGAGAATCTATCTGCCGAATAAAACTCCGTAGTTGCAACAGGAAGGGCATAAGGCCAGTAAACACTCAACTCCATTCTGTTGTCCCAACCCCACCCCGCAAAGTATTATGGGGTCATTAAACGATGAACAACAACAAGAACAACAACAGAGGGATTTGAAGATTAGTGTAACGTTTGAACTAATCCAGGGGTGTCTAAACTTGGGAACTTTAAGACTTGTGGACTTCAACTCCCAGAATAGCTGGCTGGGGAATTCTGGGGAATTCTGGGAGTTGAAGCCCACAAGTCTTAAAGTTCCCAAGTTTGGACACCCCTGGACTAATCTGTTGACTGCTTTTTTTCTTTTACGTATATATTATGATTAATATATTGGTTCAATTTGATTATTTAAATAGATAGATTTCCACCTTTATTTGCGCATTTTGTATAGCATTTTTGTAAAATATGAACGAGAAAACTTTTAACTATGTGTAGTTACGTAATGGGGGGGGGAGACCCATAAAGACGAGGGAGTCAAGTTACAAAGCAGGACAAGAAACCACAGATGGAAACTAATCCCAGAATCAAGGAGACATTTCCTGACCAGCAAAACAATTAACCAGTGGAACTGCTTGCCACCAGAATGTTCCATCACTGGAGGGTTTTAAGAAGAGACCAGGCAACCATTTGTAAGGGTCACCTGCGCGAGCAGGGGGTTGGACTAGAAGACCTCCGAGGTCCCTTCCAGCTCTATTCAGCAGCTTGGTATGCAACTCTCTTTTTCTTCTCCCAGCTGGATGACCTTGAGGCAGCACACGAGAAGATGCAGTCCCTACTTTCGATTTTCCAAGAATGCCCCTCTTCATCCTTCCTCCATAGTCCTGGCCCATTGACCAAAGAGGGATTGTTGGTGGCAGTCTGCCATTGCCTAAAAGCACAGGATAGTAACCCTATAGTAAGAGCTGACAGATAGAAAAGGGCCTGCTCAGAGGCATCTCTGTTCTCCTGGAGAGCAGTTCTTAATTAACATGGCATCTTTTTTTTTTTTTTAAATTTAATTTCTAGATCGCTCCCTCTCCCCAAGGGGACTCGGAGCGGTGCACAGGGAAATTAAAACAATAAATATACATAGATATACAAAACAGTTAAAAAACAATTAAACAGTAAGACCCTGAGCTAAAATTCCCCAAAACCAATCACTAAAACCCTAAACCCTATAATACTATGGTAAGAGGCTACCCTAGGCCGGCCAGGCAGAAAAAGTGCGTTTTCAATTTCAGACGGAAGGAACGGAGGTCCGTGGTAGTTCTAATATCGGGGGGGAGGTCGTTCCAGAGGGCAGGGCCCGCCACAGAGAGTGCCCTTCCCCTGGGCGTCGCCCGCTGACAGAGTCTAGTGGACAGCACCCGGAGAAGTCCCTCTCTGTGGGAGCGAATTGGCCGTGAGGAAGTATGAGGCAGAATCCGATCCCGCAGATAGCTAGGTCCTGAGCCATGGAGCGCTTTAAAGATGATGACTAGCACCTTGAAGCGCACCCGAAAGACTACAGGTAGCCAGTGCAGCTCGCGCAAGAGCGGTGTTACATGGGTGTACCTTGTGGTACCCATTATTGCTCGCGCGGCTGCATTCTGGACCAACTGCAGCCTCCGGGTGCACCTCAAGGGGAGCTTCATGTAGAGAGAGTTACAATAGTCCAGTCGGGATGTCACGATAGCATGAGTGACTGTGCGAAGGGCATCCCGGTCCAATAGGGGGCGCAACTGGCGAACCAGGCGAACCTGGTAAAACGCCCTCCTGGCCACGGCTGTCACTTGATCTTCCATGGACAGCCGGGAATCCAGGAGGACACCCAAGTTGCGCGCCCCATCCACAGGGGCAAGATGTTCGCCCCCTATGGCCAGCGATAGAGACAGCTGGTTGAACCGGGCAGCCGGAAACCACAGCCACTCGGTCTTGGTCGGGTTGAGTTTGAGTCCGTTACTTCCCATCCAGACCCGCACGGCTTCCAGGCACTGGCACATCACCGCTACGGCATCGTTGGGGTGGTTTGGGGTAGATATATACAGCTGAGTATCATCAGCGTAGAGATGGTACTCTACCCCAAAACCACGGATGATCTCACCCAGCGGCTTTATATATGTATTGAACAGGAGGGGCGAGAGGACTGACCCCTGAGGCACCCCACATGTGAGGGGTCTCGAGGTCGACCTCTGCCCCCCTGTCAACACAAATTGCGACCGGCCAGAGAGGTAGGAGGAGAACCACCGCAAAACGGTGCCTCCCACCCCCAACCTCCCCAGCCGGTGCAATAGGATACCATGGTCGATGGTATCAAAAGCCGCCGAGAGGTCTAATAGGACCAGGATGGAGGAACAACCCCCATCTCTGGCCCTCCAGAGATCATCGACCAACGCGACCAATGCCGTCTCGGTGCTATGCCCGGGCCGAAAGCCGGACTGGCGCGGGTCTAGATAATCAACTTCCTCCAGGTGATGGGGAAACTGTTGTGCCACCACACTCTCAACAACCTTCGCCAAAAAGGGAAGGTTGGAGACGGGACGATAGTTGTTTAAAAGAGCTGGATCCAAAGAGGGCTTCTTCAGGAGGGGCCTCACCATGGCCTCTTTAAGGGAGGCAGGCAAGGAACCCTTCCTCAAAGAAGTGTTGACAACCTCTTGGAGCCAGCCTCGTGTCACCTCCCAGGATGCCAGTACAAGCCAGGAGGGACACGGGTCTAATAAACATGTGGTGGCTCGCAGTCGCCCACGTAGCCTGTCCATATCCTCGGAAGTAACGGAGTCAAACTCCTCCCAAACAAGATCCGCCTCATGGCAACCCACTGGGCCATGAATGGGGGCTAACTCGTTCTGTATCTGAGCGGTTTTCTCCTGCAGATAAATCACAAATTCCTCTGCTCTACCCTGTAGCGGGGCTTCCCGCACCCTCTGTTGAAGGAGGGAGCGGGTCACCCTAAACAGGGCGGCAGGGCGGTTATCTGCGGATGCTATGAGAGTGGCACAATGATGACGTTTGGCCACTCAGCGCCACAATGTAAGTCCGTAAATGGGCTCTTACCTGTGTCCGGTCAGATTCAGATCGGGTAGACCTCCATCTTCTCTCTAGGCATCTCTTGTGGCGTTTCATCACCCTCAGCTCCTCAGTAAACCAAGGGGCCAGGGTGGCTCGCCGCCGCAAGAGAGGCCGCAAGGCCGCGACCCGATCCAAGGCCCCCACGGCCGCACTATTCCATGCGGCCGTGAGGTCCTCCATCGGGGCGCGGGTCAGGGGTACAGGAAGTGGCCCAAGCGCCGCCTGGAACCCATCAGGGTCCATCAGGCGCCTGGGGCGGAACCAGATTGGTGACTCAGGTTCCGCCTCCCCGCGGAGGGGAGTAGCGGTTGGAAAGTCGAGCCGGAGAAGTGAGTGGTCTGACCATGACAAGGGTGTGATGGCTATATCCCCTATAATCAGATCACTTTTCCACTGGCCAGAGACGAAGATGAGATCCGGTGTATGTCCACCCTCGTGGGTGGGGCCTTGAATTAATTGGGTCAGGTCCATGGCCGTCATGGAAGCCATGAACTCCCGAGCTACCTCGGATGATTCGCCCACCGATGGCAGATTAAAGTCCCCCATGACTAAAAGTCTGGGGGTCTCCACTGCCACCGTAGCGATCACCTCCAGGAGCTCAGGCAGGGCTGCTGCTACATAGCGGGGAGCCAGGTATATAACCAGCAAGCCCAACTGCCTCCATAGGCCCCACTTCACGCAGAGGGACTCACAACCGGTGGTCTGTGGCACAGTGGTCTCTCTCGGCTCAAGACCTTCCTTTACAATAACCGCCACCCCACCACCCCTGCCTAGGGTCCGAGGCTGATGAAAAGCGCGGTAACCTGGTGGGCACATTTCAACAAGGGGGAGTCCACCCTCGTGACCCAACCAGGTCTCCGCGATTCGTGCCAGGTCCAGCTCCCCCTCTGACACAAGGTCACAAATGAGGGGGGCTTTGTTGACAACGGACCTGGCATTACAAAACATCAGCCTCAGGCCCTGGCTCTGTATTCCCTGACCACCTAGCCTGCAGGGGTTGTGACACCCAACCGTATGCAACCAACGGCTGCGTGCCCCCAACCGGGAGGATGGAACTTGCCTCCCCTCGGACCTGCCTCTCCCCACGACCGTCGGGATGGAAATGCCCTCCATAGGGACGACTCGTGTTTCCCCCCCCCTCACGGATCCCTCCGCTACCCTCCGCCGACTGCCGGCCTGGCCCTCTCTTCCTAACTGCTTATACCCTCCCCCCTCCCTGGTACCCCCTAAAATAGACAATAATTTGGAAACTAAAAAACCCCTAAGGCCGCGCTTTGCCCACCTCTCCAGATTAATAAATCCTTCATCAAGGCGGGCCCTCGTTAAAGCGGACTCTCGCAGTCGTAGCAAATCGGTTTTAGAGTACAAAATCTGCCTTCTCAATCCATCCATCAGAACAGAGCTTGGAAGGGATCTTGGAGGTCTTCTAATCCAACCTCCTGCTGAAGCAGGAGACCATTGCAGGCAAGTGACTATCCAGTCTCTTCTTCAAAGCCTCCATTGATGGAGCACCTACAACCTCTGGTGGCAAGCCGTTCCACCGGTTAATCGTCCTCCCGGTAGAAGTTTCTTCTCAATTCCAGGTTGCTTCTCTCCTGGACAAGTTTCCATCCATCGCTTCTCATCTTGCCTTCTGGTGTTTAGGGCAATGGCTCCCCCCACTTCTTTGGGGCAGCTCCCCCTCCCCCCCAATACTGGAATGCTGCTATAATGTCCTTCTTTTCTCCAATCTGGTGAAGTAACAATCTTTCTCTGGGTTGGGAGACTTCCTTAGTGTCCTCTCCTTCCACAGAACCCCAATGGCGAAGAATTCCAGAAGGATCGAACACACCTTTGGGAACTGCTCCAGAGATTCCAGGTATGTTTGGGTGAGGTGGGTGGGGAGCTGAACAAGTCGCACAGCCTGACTCGACACGGGGACAATGCACAACCTAGCCGATCCTTCCCTCCTGCTTTGCCTCCCGGAGGGGCGGCCGAGGTGCTATTCAGTTGTCTCAGACCGGTTCACTCCAACTGGTAGTGGAAATCCTGGGTGGGCCTGCTCAGCTCTGTGTCTTCCTGATGTAGGAATGCCAGGACACAGATAAGCTCTTTAAAGTAGGAAGAGTTTATTTTGTGCCCATGGTCCAGCAGGAGCTGCAAAGCTTGTGAAAATGTCAGAACCCCGTCAGACTGACAGAGACCCTCCTTTATACCCTCGGTTACGTATACATTCCTGGTAGCCTACATTTGTCCAAATATGGGGTTGGGGGGTCGGGGGAATCGAACACATACCAGTTGAGACGGTTTGCTTAGCTCAGGGGTCTGCAAAGTCGGCTCTTTTAAGACTGGTGGACTTCAACTCCCAGAGTTCCAACCCCTGGCTTAGGTCAACAAGATATAAGCATTTAGGAGGCAATTTGTGGTTAGTACAGAGATGGATTAAGGGAGTTACAACAGAATGTTGTGGGAGCAGAACAGAACAACAGGATGCAACTGTCTGGGTCACCAAGACCTCTTTTGCAAACACAGCAGTATAATATTGAGCATAGCTTGCAATCCTATTGCTTGACCAAAGATTACTTGACCAGAGTTTGAGGTCTAGGCCAGCCTTAGACCTATGCAGCTTCTGCTGCTTCCTCAGTCCTATTTAGAAGGACCTCTCCTTCCTCTGAAAAGTCCCCAAACTCGGAATGGGCTGTGTGGGTGTTTGCGCATGCTTGGCTGCCGAGTCATTTCCACGTCGAGTGAGCCAGTATGATTAGTGCCACGCTGACCCTGCTGCGCCGAGTCATCAGGTCCAAACCAACTGGACCCACCGGACAATGGCGGCTTGGCTATGGCGAGTTAGCCATGCCGAGTCAGATGCGCCGAGCTTGTCACACTTACCCAGTCTAACTGACCTGGCTGCGACTACCCAGCCATGCCCACCCATTCACGCCCACTTGGCCGCTGGGAATCGTCCCATTCCACTCCCTGATAACCCCACATTTTGATCTCTGACGATTCGATCTTCCTCTTCAACAGTTGGGACTTGCCGATACTGTGAACGCGCCTGAGAATGGCCAAGACCGCTGGACCATTTGATGCGCGTCAATTCCAGCACACGGGTACGTCAAAGAACAGAAGAGGTGTAGAAGGGTCTCGGGATCGGCTTGTGGGGATTCAAAGGAATTTCTTCCAAAAAAAAAAAAGATAGTCATTTTATTCAATGTTGAAATTGAAAAGGTAAAAGCTACTGCAAAAGATTTAAACATATGAAAAGAATACAAAGGAAAAAAAGAAGGTGTGGAGAAGAGCAAAGAACAAATAGAAAAAGGAAGGAAGAAATAGAAAAGAAAGAGATGAGACTATAGATTTATTGATTTATATATTTGCTTTTATTGGTTTACTGATTTATTGATTTATTGATTTGCTGATTTATAGATTCACTGATATATTTATAATAATATTGGCTGACTATCTTACCTTAGGATAAGCCTGGGTGGCTTGAAATAATAAAAGATAAACAATGAATATATTAAGGAAAAATGAAAAGAAACATATTAAAAAAAATCTCTATCTATCTATCTATCTATCTATCTATCTATCTATCTATCTATCTATCTATCTATCTATAACCTTTCTATCAAAAATCTTTATCTATCTATCTATCTATCTATCTATCTATCTATCTATCTATCTATCTATCTATCTATCTATCTATCTATCTATCATCTCTATTGATAAATAATATCTATATCTATCTATCTATCTATCTATCTATCTATCTATCTATCTATCTATCTATCTATCTATCTATCTATCTATCTATCATCTCTATTGATAAATAATATCTATCTATCTCTCTATCTATCTCTCTATCTCTCTATCTATCTATCTATCTATCTATCTATCTATCTATCTATCTATCATATCTCTCTCTCTATATATATCTATCTATCTATCTTTCTATCTATCTATCTATCTATCTATCTATCTATCTATCTATCTATCTATCTATCATATCTATCTATCTATCTATCTATCTATCTATCTATCTATCTATCTATCTATCATATCTCTCTCTCTCTCTATCTATATCTATCTATCTATCTATCTATCTATCTATCATCTATCTATCATATCTCTATCTGTATCTATCTATCTATCTATCTATCTATCTATCTATCTATCTATCTATCTATCTATCTATCTATCTATCTATCTATCTATCTATCTATCATATCTCTCTCTCTCTCTCTCTCTCTCTCTATCTTTCTATCTATCTATCATATCTCTATCTATCTATCTATTTATCTATCTATCTATCTATCTATCTATCTATCTATCTATCTATCTATCTATCTAATATATATATCTCTCTCTCTCTCTCTATCATATCTCTCTCTCTCTCTCTCTCTCTCTCTCTATCTATCTATCATATCTCTCTCTCTCTCTCTCTCTCTCTCTCTCTCTATCTATCTATCTATCATATCTCTCTCTCTCTCTCTCTATCTATCTATCTATCTATCTATCTATCTATCTATCTATCTATCTATCTATCTATCTATCTATCTATCTATCTATCTATCTATCTATCACAGAGTTGGAAGGGACCTCAGAGGCCATCCAGTCCAACCCTCTGCTCAAGTAGGTGACCCCAGACCAAGGGTGTCCAACCCACAGGGTGCTTAAATCTGGCCCGTGGGCTCGGCCTGCAAATATCAAAGGAACCACCTGTGGTGCCTCTGATGGCCAAAATGGATCCCATTGGCTCTCCAGTCTCTTTCTCGTGTCTCTACGGACCACAGTAACCACGACTGAGTGAAAGACTAAACATAAGAACATTCAGGCACTAAACCTAGATCCTTGAAGGAAGCGATAGGCTGTGGCTTGTGAGTGGTCTGGATGAGGAAGAACCCCCAAACAGATAGACTATGCTTGGATTTGGATGCTTTCAGGATCCCCCACCACACCAGATCTTGACTGGTATCTCCTAACCCTTTCTTCCTTTTCCTGCAGGCTCTGGGCTTAAAGATCTGGACCAGGAATTCAACTCTACTTCCATAATTTTCTTCCAATAATCTTAGCTCATTCCCCATATAGCCAGTCCTCGACTTCCGACAGTTCGCTTAGCAATGGCCCCAACCGACGGGAACAGTGACCCTTTTCTCATGCTTACGAGTGTGCGCGTGTGATTTCCATTTGGATGTTTGGACAGCCGACTCACATTTATAACAGTCGTTATATCCCGGGGTTATGCGATCCCCTCTTTTGTGACCTTCTGACCCACAAAGTCGACGAGAAACCCCAATTCACTTAACGACCAGGTGACTCTCTTAACCACCGCTGGGATTCCCTGCGAGAAAAAGTCGGGAAAGGGGACAAAATTCACTGAACACGTTTCTCACTTAGCAACACCTGGGTGGGGCTCAACTGTGGTCATTAAGTCGAGGACTGGCTGTATGGCAGAGTCTCTTCTTCCATACACAAGCACGAAGACAAAAAAGAATCTGCATCTCAATCAAACAATACTCAATGGACAAATTTCACAAATAAACAGTTCAAATTCTGAATTTTCACCCTTTCGCTCGTATCTTTTGCAAACATGGTTTAAATTTACTTCCTGTCCGTACATGAAAATTTTCCAGAAAAACCTGTAGAAACCCTGATCTGGTTTCTCTCTCTCTCTCTCCTGTGAGTCATTTGCATATCACTGGAGGGTGATTAAGCCTCCTCCGACAGCAACGACCCCCATTAGGCGGGCGGCTCTGGGAATAAGCGAAATGCACGGGTGTTCCTTCAGCTAAAGCCAACCTCGTCTTCAGGTGAGATGGCTGTATTTATTAGGTTCTCTAGATAAAGGAGGGGTTACAGTCTCCTCTTCCTATCTACATAAATTCCTAAGGGAGGTGTTACAGTCTTCCTCCCTGCCTACATATAGTTTCGTTTCTCCACATCAGTTTCGTTTCCTGTGAAGCCATGACTTTTGGGAAAGGTAGGAAAGCTTAATAGGGTGGTACCTCCTGGTCCTAGGCTTACAAGTCCACTTGCCGTCTATGGGGGGCAAGCTATTGTGCCTGAGCCAGGGTTTGCTCATTCCAACATCTCCTCCTTTTTGTTTTTATTCATTTTTATGGTAGGAGACTGGGAATCTGACGGGGAGTCAGAATCTTCTGAGTCTGACACTGCCCATTGATAGCTCTTTTCTTTTTGTTCCGTTGTTATCCGTTCATAGCCTTCACGTGACAGTATCATGGCTTCAACAGTGGAAAAACGTTTTTGAAAAAAGTTGACTAATCTATTCAAAATACAAGGACCAAGAACACACGCAATAATAAGTAAAATCAAAGGACCCATAATAGCAGATAATAACGTGGTCAACCATGGTGACGCATTAAACAAGCTTTGAAACTATGCTTGGGTAGCTTCCCTTTCCCTTTTCCGATTGTTCAATCTCCATGGGGAAAAATCAAACATAGGGATGTCAGACATTTTTGTAGGTGAGAAATAAAGCTCTCCTGGGTTGGGTCATCCGACTCCACCTCATCGCACCTTTGGAATAAAACCTTTGAACATAATGAAAGCAAACATTGAATACAGCAACATAACACAACAAGCATAGCAACAATACCAATTATTGTAATTACAAAGTTCTTTAACCATGTTATATTAGGGAGCCATGTATATAATTGCGTCTTGTTAAATGCTGAATTTAGTACAGTTCTTTTATCTGCCATGTCTGAAGAAATGGTTGGTGTGTCCATCTTTGTTCGGGCTGGACCTGGTTAAGCACCAAACGGCGGTTTCGGGATCGGTGGCTGTTGGGAAAGATGTCCTTTTTCCCTCGTGTCAAATGGTCAGGTGCTGGTGGATGTGCAGCCAAGTTTAGCAAAACCACCTCTTTTGCTTGGTCACAAGGTGTTTTCCATCAAAGCTTTGGCAAGTGTACAGTGCGATGGTGGCTTCAGAGGCTGCAAATGTCAATGTCATTCTGCAGGGGTGATAAATTGGAACAGGGGTAATGTTCTGTGTGTGGCTGACATATTTACCTCTGTGTAGAAAGGCACAAGGGCTATAAATCTGTTCCGGATCTGTGCATTTGATAACAGCCGTGGCTCCTTTCTGGAGAAACTGGAACAAGGGTCTGCATTCAAGGAGTTGATGCGAGGGTTGGAGCAGGAACAGGAGCAGGAACAGCTTGGGATGGTTTCAGGTGACAGGGACGCACGTGACGACCAGGAACCCAGACAGTGGTGTTGTCTGCAAATATGGCGGCATAACCACTTCCTCACGTGATGAACTCTGCTGGTCCTCGCCAGGTCAGGTCAGGTAGGCGCCGGTAATAGACAAGCAGTCGCTGATGTTCAGCAGAGGGGGAAGAAGAAAAGTGACAAGCGGTGGACGTGGGGGGGTTTCCGGTGAAGTTAAGAAAGTTTAAGACATAAAGACAATGGTTTAATGTGTTTTGCACCGCTGGGAGGCTGGGGGTCCTTTCCCCCTGGTATCCGAATATCTGTTTAGAGCATTCTTTATTATTCCCCAATTCTGACAAAAGGCCGAAAATGCTTGGCTAAGCGAGTCCTTTGTCTGTTTTTAATTCATTTGGGCGTCCCAACGAAGCAAAAGAGCGAATACAATGATTGATGACATGCTTTATAGCCTCACCCCTTTGAGGGGTGGCGATGATTTTATTTATTTATTTTATTTATTTAAATTTATACCCCGCCCTTCTCCACAGAGGACCCAGGGCGGCGCACAGGAAATTTAAAAAACATACAAAAATACAATAAATATAATTTAAAAAACTATTAAATAACCCCATCCTGCGCTAAAACCAAATTTTAAAACCCAATTTAAAACTATCTTAAGTCCCCAAGGGAGGTTAGGCTAGGCCGGCTTGTTGAAACAGATATGTCTTAAGACATTGGCGGAAGAGGCGGAGGTCGGTGATGGTACGTAATTCAGGGGGTAGGTCATTCCAAAGGGCTGGCCCCGCCACAGAGAAGGCTCTTCCCCTGGGTGTCGCCAGTCGGCATTGTCCGGCCGACGGTACCCTGAGGAGGCCCTCTCTGTGGGAGCGGATTGGTCTGAGGGATGTATGGGGCAGGAGGCGGTCTCGCATATAACTAGGTCCCGAGCCATGGAGCGCTTTAAAGATGGTAGTCAAAACCTTGAAGCGCACTCGAAAGGCCACAGGAAGCCAATGCAGCTCGCGCAGGATCGGTGTTATGTGGGAGCATCTAGTGGCTCCCATAATCACCCGCGCGGCTGCGTTTTGGACTAGCTGTAGCTTTCGAGTGCACCTCAAGGGAAGCCCCATGTAGAGAGTATTACAGTAGTCGAGTCGGGACGTCACGAGTGCTTGAGTGACTGTGCGTAGGGCAGCCCGGTCCAGTAAGGGGCGCAGTTGGCGCATCAGGCGAACCTGATGGAACGCCCCCCTGGCCACGGCTGCCACATGGTCCTCCATGGACAGCCGGGAATCCAGGAGGACACCCAAATTGCGCGCCCTCTCCACGGGGGCCAGTGTTTCGCCCCCAATGGCCAGAGTTGGAGTGATCTGGCTGAACCGGGGTGCCGGAAACCACAGCCACTCAGTCTTGGCAGGGTTGAGTTTGAGTTTGTTACCACCCATCCAGATCCGTACGGCTTCCAGACACCGGGACAGCACTTCGGCGGCATCGTTGGGGTGGTTTGGGGTGGATATGTACAACTGAGTGTCATCAGCGTACAGATGGTATTCCACCCCAAAACCACGGATGATCTCACCCAGCGGCTTCATATATGTGTTGAAAAGGAGGGGCGAGAGGACCCACCCCTGAGGAACCCCACATAGGAGAGGCCTCGAGGTCGACCTCTGCCCTCCCGTCAACACATATTGCGACCGACCAGAGAGGTAGGACGAGAACCACCGCAGAACGGTGCCTCCCAGCCCCAACCCCCCCAGTCGGTGCAATAGGATACCATGGTCGATGGTATCAAAAGCCGCCGAGAGGTCTAATAGGACTAGGATAGAGGAATACCCTCTATCCCGCGCCCTCCAGAGATCATCAACCAACGCGACCAATGCCGTCTCAGTACTGTGACCGGGCCGGAAGCCGGACTGGCGCGGGTCTAGATAATCAACTTCCTCCAGGTGTCGCGGAAACTGTTGGGCCACCACACTCTCGACAACCTTCACTAAAAAGTGAAGGTTGGAGACCGGACGATAGTTCTCTAGTAAAGCTGGGTCCAGGGACGGCTTCTTGAGGAGGGGCCTCACTACCGCCTCTTTCAAGACGGCAGGTAAGGTGAACCCAGAGTACATATCAATGGATACATGAATGTACTTCCATGGGGAAAAGGAAGCATATTGGGTAACATCCATTTGCCAAATTTGATTACATTCTGTTCCTCTGGGATTGACTTCCATGGGAATAGAATGTGCTTGTTTACTACAAGCAGGACAAGACCCTTTGGATACAAAGGAATGGAGAAAAAACAATCTTTTAAATCAATAATCATCAAAAATTCAAAAAACAATTTAGATGGAAGGAAATTTTCCAAAGGCAGATGTCAGAAACAATCAAACGAATGACATAGGATGGGATAGTATCTTAAGTCTGACATCAAAAAACAAAATGTGGGAAAAACCAGCTTCATTGTTATGGAAGCTAGGTAACTCATTAAGTATGTGAGAAAATTTTAAAATGCAGGCAAAATAGCAAAAAATCATTCCTGCGTATGGATAAAAATAAAACTCAAAAAATGTTCAAAAGAAAATCCAAGATTGTTGGCAAAACTGAAAAATAATTATTATACAGTTCCTTAAAATGGTTATACTAATTGAATTTCATGAAAGAAAAGTGAAAAGTGAAATGTGATTATTTGTAGATAAATGTGGGTATGTTGTGAAACTCACTTAAAAATCCCTTTCTTTCTGCTTCTTAAAAATCCCTTTCTTACTGCTTCACTCACTTAAAAATCCCTTTCTTTCTGCTTTCTGCTTCTATCTCTTATTCTCTTTCCCTCTTACTCACTGCTTCTCTTTACTCACTTTCTTACTTTCTTTTTCTCTCTCTCTATCACTTACGTTTTCTTTATTTCTCTTACTTTCTGTTCTTCTCTCTCTCTTTCACTTACTTTTTCTTTCTGTCTCTTTTTCTCTTTGTGTGTGTGTGTATGTGTGTGAGTGAGTGGATGTACTTTGAGTCCCCTTTAAGATGTGTGTGAGTGTGTGTGTGTGTGAATGTAAGATGTGTGTGTGTTTGTGTTTTTGCCCTGTGTGATTTTCCCCCTCCCTCTTTCCCCCTCTTCCCTCCGTATTCAGAGAGATGCAGGCAAGAGGGGGAAGAAGCGGGCAAAGGAATGTGTGGGCGGCTGCTTGTTTTGCAATGTGTGTGTCATTAAGGGGGGCAGCAGTTCTGACCACACCCTTACAATTAAAAGTTTCACATTTATTCCAACAGACACACACCATTCAATGCAATCTTTTCTAACTAATCTCACTCAAAACACAGATTAAATACACTCAACAAACACATACACAGACATAATGCAATACATTCCACTGTTCCCAAAAGAAAAAGAAAATATCTATACACCTAACACAGTACAATGTCCTGCAAGCCTCTGGCATTCAAATCTGGATAGATTCAGGATCTGCTGGTGTCCGGCCAAGCCCATGTCACTGGTGCAAAAGTGACCAGGAGCGCTCTTTGACATAGTCTGTGGCCCACATCAGTTTCTCCAGCCCACCATGTTGAATGCCTGCCGAACCTCAAAGGAGTTCAGCTGTGTGGGAAGCCAAGTGTGGCTGCCCTTAATAATTACATCGGGTGAAAATTCATTGAAACCCATAATTAACGTTCAAGTCACAATAAGCCAAATTAGAAACTTAAACGGAGGCCTGCATAGACAAAAAGGACACACTTTATGCTTTGATCAAAGTTAAAGTTCTGAGAGAGGATTTTCATTCACATGTGCAAAGGACATGGAAAGAAAATTCTACAAAATTCAATGGGATTGTCCCCTTTACACCAAAATAACTTTGTTCTTCAAAAAAACCTTTGTTCTTTGCATTGTAATTACTCTAACTATTCTAAATTATTCTAATCAACATTGTAAACTTCAAATCATATAACCTAACATATGGTAAAGCTTAGATCATATATCCTAACTCAATCTGCATCCTTCCTCATATAACCTAACTTAATTTGCATCCTTACTGGCTCAAAAGGTCTTTGTTTGCTTAATTGCCCACTTAGCAATATAAAAGAGTGAAAAGTTTAAGATTGCTCTGGTGTTAAAGGAGCAGAGAGTTACGTTCTTTTTTCCTTAAAGAAAAGGTGGTGGTAAAGATAAATTTTCAAATCTTATCACAGTAGGGAGGGGGCGGAATCATGCGGAGGAGGAGTAACTTCCGTGGCGGGCTCGGCCGTTTTCTGGCCGGAGAATTTATGGTGGATCATTACATTCCATGATTACACGCCACGCATTTAAAATTTGGATGGGGGCCCTGGGGGCTGCATGAAGGTAATCCCCCAGTTTAGTTCATGTTGATAATTTTAAAGAGCCCTTCTCAGGGTAGTGAGGGCACTGGTTCCAAATACAAGTAAGCAAATTAGTCAGCTCTTTTTTCTTTGGGCGCGGAAGAGACCCCCCCTCCGTTTGCAGCGAGCTTTATGCAAGAGTCGGTTAATTCTCTCAGCTCCTTAAGGTGTTCGGCCTTCTGCTTTGAGAATTTTACCCCCATACTTACGTTATCCAAATCGTGTTTCAGATAGGACAATGCGCGCAGCTTCTCTCAAGCGAGTGGTATGGAGGTTCCGAAAACGTACATCAGAAGGTTTTTTTTTTACCTTGCTTCGAAGGTCTTAGCCTTGCTAATATCACGTTGAGGGCGCCAGATATGAGTCATTTGCATATCAACGGAGGGTGATTAAGCCTCCTCCGACAGCAACGACCCCCATTAGGCGGGCGGCTCTGGGAATAAGCACGGGTGTTCTTTCAGCTAAAGCCAACCTCGTCTTCAGGTGAGATGGCTGTATTTATTAGGTTCTCTAGATAAAGGAGGGGTTACAGTCTCCTCTTCCTATCTACATAAATTCCTAAGGGAGGTGTTACAGTTTTCCTCCCTGCCTACATATAGTTTCGTTTCTCCACATCAGTTTCGTTTCCTGTGAAGCCATGACTTTCGGGGGAGGTAGGAAAGCTAATAGGGTGGTACCTCCTGGTCCTAGGCTTACAAGTCCACTTGCCGTCTATGGGGGGCAAGCTATTTTGCCTGAACCAGGGTTTGCTCATTCCAACACTCTCCCTCCTTCTCTCTTTCTCATTCTCTCTCTCTCATTCTCTCTCTCTTTTTTTCTCTCTCTTTATCTCTCTCTCTCTCTCTCTCCCTGCCTGCCTCTCTTTCTATCTCTCTTTTAGTCTCTCTCTCATTCTCTCTTGTTCTCTCTCTTTTTATCTCATTCTCTCTCTCATTTTCTCATTCTCTTTCTCTCTCCCTCCTTCTCTCTTTCTCATTCTCTCTCTTGTTCTCTCTCTCTCCTTCTCTCTCTTTTTCTCTCTCTCTTTATCTCTCTCTCTCATTCTCTCTCTCTTATTCTCTCTCTTGTTCTCTCTCTCTTTATCTCTCTCTCCCTCCCTGCTTGCCTCTTTCTCTCTCTCTGCCTGCCTCTCTCCCTTATTCTCTCTTGTTCTCTCTCTCTCTCTCTCTCTCCCTGCCTGCCTCTCTTTCTCCCTCTCTTTCAGTCTCTCTCTCATTCTCTCTCTTGTTCTCTCTCTTTTTCTCTTGTTCTCTCTCTCATTTTCTCATTCTCTTTCTCTCTCCCATTCTCTCTCATTCTCTCTCTCCTCTCTTTTTCTCTCTCTCATTCTCATTCTCTTTCTCTCTCTCATTCTCTCTCTCCTCTCTTTCTCTCTCTCCCTGCCTGCCTCTCTCCCTTATTCTCTCTTGTTCTCTCTCTCTCTCTCCCCCTGCCTGCCTCTCTTTCTCTCTCTCCCTCTTTGTCTCTCTCTCTCACACACTTTCTTTCTTTGTCTCTCTTTTCTCTCTTTGTCTCCCTGCCTATCTCTCTCTGTCTTTCTTTCCCCCCCTCTGTCTCTCTCTCTCTCTCTGTTTCTCTCTCTCTGGCTTTCTCTGTGTGTGTCTCTTTCTCTGGCTTTCTCTCTCTTTTTCTCTATCTCACTTTCTCTCCTTTTCTCTCTCCTCTCTCTCTCTCCCTCTCTCTCTCTTTCTCTCTCTCTGGCTTCCTCTCTTTCTCTCTCTGTCTCGCTGGCTTAATTCCCCCCCCTCTCTCTGGCTTTCTCTGTCTCTCCCTTTCTCTCTCTCTCCTTTTCTCTCTCTCCCTCTCTTTTTCTCTCCCTCTCTTTTTCTCTCCCTCTCTTTCTCTCTCGCTCTCTCTTTTTCTTCCTCCCTCTCTCTCTCCTTTCCTCTTTTAGAAGTCCCAGGGTTTCCCCTTAAAGTAATGACACTAATTTAGGGAGTCCTCAATTTACAGCCGTGCGTTTAGCGACTGACAGAAATTACAATGGACATGGGGAAAAAAGTGACAGGAATTTTTTTCACACTTAACGACCTTCGTACCATCCCCATGGCCACGTGATCCTAATTTGGACACTTGGCAACTGACTTGTATTTATAACGGTCGCAGTGTGCCGGGGTCACGTGATCCCATTTTGCGACCTCCTGACACCCAAAGTCAGATTCACTTAACAAATGCAGCGAGTCACTTAGCAAGAAAAAAAATGGGACCAAATTCAAAAATATTGGGCTCCGTGGTGGTCATAAATCAAGGACTACCTGTATTTTTGTTTGCGGCCAAAACATCCCATAGCCAAAACAAAAAAATGGGTTTGCTTAATGACTGCGGTGTTCACTTAATGACTGCAACGCTCGCTTCACAACTGTCACAAAATTGGTTTAGTCAAGTGGGAGGCCCACTTCACAATCATAATCGGCAGGCTTCATTCGGTCATAAATCGAGGACAATCTGTCCAACTCTCAGCATTACAGGTAATCAATTCGAATAGAGCTGGAAGGGACCTTGGAAGTCTTCTAGTCCAACCCCCTGCTCAAGCAGGAGATCTTCACCAATTTATTTATTTTATTTATTTTTTATTTTTCAAATTTATACCCCGCCCTTCTCCTTGCAAGGACCCAGGGTGGCGCACAGGCAATATTAAAAACCATACAAAATTACAAAATACATTATTAAAAAACTATTAAATTATATCCCGTGCTAAAACCCTTATAAAACTCTAAGAATTAAAATTTATACAGATAAAAGTCAGAAACGGGGGGTTATGCTAGGCCGGCTTGTTGGAATAAATACGTCTTGAGACGCTGGTGGAAGAGGCAGAGGTCTGAGGTGGTGCGTAGATCGGGGGGTAGGCCGTTCCAGAGGGCTGGGCCCGCCACAGGGAAGGCCCTTCCCCTGGGCGTCGCCAACCGGCATTGCCCAGCCAACGGTACCCGAGAAGGCCCTCTCTGTGGGAGCGGATCGGACAAAGGGATGTATGGGGCAGGAGGCGGTCTCATATGTAGTTCAGAGAAGTGGCTGTCTTAATTTCTTAAAAGCCTCCAGCGTTGGATCACCCACAACTGGTGGCAAGATGTTCCACTGATTAATTGACCTCACTCTCAGGAAATTTCTCCTTATTTCTAGTTTGTTCTCTCCTTGGTTAGTTTCCATCCGAAAGTCCCCTAATCCGGAATAGCTTCTAATAGATCTTAAATCACTTGAAATAAATCTATACTTCTACATTTCTTTGTCGGTAAATATAAATTTAACCCATGCACACACACAAAAACTCACGAAATAAACATCTGTAGAGATCCCCAGTCATCCGAGTCCAGACGCCTTTTGGGAGGGGAAAAAAGAGAAAGCATCTTCGGGTCACTAAACAAACGGTTGTAACTCGAGGACTGGCCTGCGAATGCTCCACTCTCCCTTCTTTCCAAAATTCTCACCTTCCTTCTCATCCTGCCCAGGCCGCGGCAGCTAACAAGCGCTTGAAGGAAGCCCTCCAGAAGCAACAGCAGGCAGCGGCCAAGCGGAAGGACGGTCACAACCGGGGCTACGAAGCCACTGCCGCGCGGGTGAAGGTAAGTCTCCGGGAATGGCCCCCTTCCGCTCCTTAGATCCTCTCGGGCTTCCCCATAGCAGGCTTCACGGGAGGGTCCCTGCAGGCAGTGGATGATGGGGAAGGGTCGCCCTGGGCAAGCGGGAGAGATTCCCACGGACTCCGTACACCAGCGGTGTTGAACTCAAGGCCCAGAGGGCGGTATGGCAATATCAAAGGACCAGCCCACGGTGCCTCTGCTGGGCAAAATGCCCCCCGTGGGCCATTTTCCGCCTCCTGCAGCACTCTGCTCTGCCCAAAACGGGCCGCGTGGAGGCCCCAGGAGGCAGAATGCTGCAGGAGGATTGGATTGGCCTGGATTAGAATTATGTCCCTATGGGGAGAGGGAGCGGTCTACAAATTAAAATTATTATTATTATTATTATTATTATTATTATGTGTTGTTACATGTTGTTTTACATGTTTATTGGATTTATATGCCGCCATTCTCCCGAAAGATTCAGAGCGGCATACAACATAAAAATACAAAAGTTAAAAACAAATTAAATAGAGAATCCAATAACAATAAATTAACAATTTACAGTTAAATTTAAAATAAACTAACAATTAAAATTAATCATTTACTTTATTCAGGCCAGGCTGGCTTGCTGGAAAAGCCAGCTTTTTAGGGCGCGCCAGAAGGACGGGAGGTCGGGAATTATGCGAAGCTCCGGGGGGGGGCATTCCAGAGGGAAGGCGCTCCCACAGAGAAGGCTCTCCCCATACATGTCGCTAGCCAACACTGTCTGGCTGACAGCACTCTGAAGAGGCCAACTCTGTGGGATCACACTGGACAGTGGGAGGCTATCGGTGGCAGTAGGTGGTCTCGCAAGTACCCTGGGCCTAAGCCATGGAGAGCTTTAAAGGTCATAATTAACACCTTGAATCGCACCCAGAAAACAACCGGCAACCAGTGCAGCCCGCCTAACACAGGAGCACCTAGGGACCCCCATGATAACTTGCGCAGCCGCATTCTGGACCAGTTGAAGCCTCCGGGTGCTCTTCAAAGGCAGCCCCATGTAGAGAGCGTTACAGTAGTCCAGGTGAGAAAGGACGAGGGCGTGAGGTACTGTGCACAGGGCATCCCGATCCAGGAAGGGGCGCAGCTGACATACCAGGCGAACCTGGTAAAAGGCCCCCCTGGTCACGGCTGTCAGATGTTCTTCTAAACCAGAAGAACACTAGTGGCTTCAAATTTCTATGCCTGATCAGTGTAGGAAACAAGCCACCTCCTATGTTGACGCTTCACTTGCAATGCCAGATTTGACATACTGCATAGGCCCATTTAAATCCACCATCGACAATCTATAATTGACAGCCGTTTCTATTTATGATCCTGGGAATTTACCTCCACTGTTCGGTCTTGTATGATCATGTTATATATATGTGTTGTGTTTTTATTATTCGTTGACTAATGAAAATACAGTAGTATAAATAGCTTTTTTTTTTATATTGAAAAAGTTTTATTGGTTTTTACAAATTTTTTAAAGTAGGGTAAGGGTAAGGTGAAATACAAAAATATTTTGAGAGCTTTCACGTCGAGATTGTTGGTCCCTCCAGGGCTTCTTAATAAGACATTGGTAATACATTTTTCAATAATAATACTACAAGGTGAAAACAAATGCATACATCATAAATTCTAAATTCTATGCTGGCAATCGTGTACAAACATCCAGATAAAAGTTATACTGTATTAATAAAAAGCAAAGTCATTTTTTAGATCTAAGTCTCTTGGCAATTGTGTCTTCTTATTCTCCTCCCAGCGGGCGGGGCTGTGGCCCCCTCCGTCCCCCCTGGATCTTCCCCCAGGACAGAGGAATGTTTTTTAAGAAAGGCTTCCGCCTCAGCAACTGTTTTAATCCTTACTCTTCCTCCTTCCCAGAACACCAACATCCCTTCTGGCATCGCCCACTTAAACCAAATCCCGTGATTAAACAATTTTTTAGATAAGAAGGAGTACTTCCTCCTTCTCTAAAGCGGGTGGGGTTAGTGCTATCTATTTTATCTCTAATCATGTTAAAATCCCCCGCCACAATCACTTTCCCTACACTTTCAGTTTCCAAAATCTTAGTTATTTTATCAAGGAATCCCTTTTGTTTTTCATTTGGTAGATATAAATTAACCAGTGTCACTTTTTGTTCGTTAATATTCCCTATAATTATGAAATATCTTCCTTCCTCGTCTCTAATTACTTGTTTTTTTTCAAAATATACCCTATTTGATATCAATGTTGCCACTCCTCTAGCTTTGGAGGTTCCGAAAGATTTTTCATAAACTTGCATGCCCTTTATATTCATTCTATTGAAATCCTCAGATTTTTGATGAGTTTCCTGCAAAAATAATATGTCTGGTAAGTCCCTTTTAATTTTAAGCTCCAATCTCCTCCTCTTTATTTGGCTACCTGTGCCCTTCACGTTCCATGTCATTATTTTTATAAACCGCATTTACGCGGTAACTTTTTTAATCCTAGCCCCTTCTCTTCCTTTACGTGCCCACCCAACACCAAACAAAAATAACATACAAAAAAAAGACATAAGACACAACAAAGACAAACTTAAAACACAACAACAACAAATAACAATTAATCTTCACCCCCCACATCCTCATTCGAGTTACGCCTCTATATAAAGAGTGTGGGGGGGGGGGAACATGCCCATGGTCGGGTCATTTCTTTCGGGTTATTCTTGTATTCCACTTTCAAAAAAAGAAGATAACACTGGCTTGTCCCCGCACTCAGCTTCCTGCTTTCTTCTAAGATCCTCCTCCTTGGCTGACGCTCTCTTAGTTTCTTCACGGGTTTTCTTATGTTCGGACATTGCCGGAGAGATTTCTTTCCGTTTTAAACTTTTAGGATCTTGACCACCAACTGCTCCTTTTTCCTCCAATGTTGGAGATTCCACTTGTATTCCACCCATCTTAAGCATATGATCTTTAATTTCTGTTAAATCCTCGTCTTTCTCAATCAGCCCGAGCTCCCGTATCAATCTTATGGCATCCGTTTCCGAAGTGATAGTTCGCATTGTCCCTTTGTAAAAAAAATTCAACTGCTGTAATGGTCTCCAATTATACTTAATATCGTTGTCTCTCAGGACTTTTGTAATTGGTTTAAAAAAAAATCTCCATGCTCTTTCTTCTCTAGAAATATCTGGAAACACTTGAATTTTCTTCCCCTCAAATTTTGGGGGTTCTCCCAAGTCCCTTATTTTTCCCATAACTTCTAATTTATCTCCAAGGTTTGCAAATCTCACAAGAACATTTCTATTAGCTCCACTTTGTCTCTTATAACCAATTCTAAAAACACTTACTAAGTCCGCTGCCATGTATACAATTGATGCATCAAGTTCATTCAGCCATTTTAACATTCTTTGCTTCAAATTATCCACCCTATCCTCCGAAATTCCACGAATAACAACATTATATTTTCTTGCATCTTCTTCCAAAAGACTGATTCTCCTATCCTGTTGCTGATTTTTTAAAAAAATCCCCTCAAACTTACGATCAGACTGTTCCTCATGAACATAAATCTGTTTAATATCGTCCTTTATAAAATTAATTTCCACGTTTTGCTTTGCAAAGTTAACATTCATGTCACTAATTTCTTCTTTGGTTTTTTGAATTTCCAATGTCAAATTGTTCAAACGGTCAGTTACAACAGTTAGTTTTTCCCCAATTGTATTTAATGCCCCTATGATTCGTTCAAGTTCAGAAGGCTGTTGAGTCATCGTGTCGAATCAGTAATCTCTTTTTTTTTTAAAAAGAAAAGAAATAAACCTGCCAAGAGGGTCTTTATTGAAGAAAAAGAGCAAAAACCCAAGTAAAATAAAGCTGAGACGGCTTTTAAAGCACCAAAGAAGCCAGGACAGAAGTAAAAAGACTATAATCCATAGTTCATAAAATACAGTATCTGTATCTTTATAGGCGTTGCCAGAAGCTCACTCGCTACATTCAGCATAAACAGTCCACTTAAAAAGTTCAAAAGTTCAAAAGCTTGCAATCCACATACCTCAGCTAATCTTCCGCTGTTTACTTAACTTTCAAGCCTGTGTTTATGCCTCGTAGCAAGTAAAGGAAACTTGCAAATCACGGTGCTTGTCAAAACAAAGGCAAACTGCCTATCTCCGCCGCTTCGGTCAAACCTCTGCTTTCCCACGAAGAAACGAAACTTTAAAATTCAAGCAGTCCTGTTTGATCTATCGGTGTAAAAATCAATCTACTCACTCTTCCGCCTTTCCAAACCGTTGTAAACAATCTCGGCTTCTAACGGTGCATTTAATCACTTTTAATCCACATTTTGTTAAAAAAAAAAATCTACGAAATGGAGGAATGTCCTCTCGCTACTCAACCATTAGCCACGCCCCTGGAGTACTTCCTCCTCACCTCCCTAATCTTTTTTGGGATCTGCTTCAGGATAGCGACTTCCTTTTGTTGGTAAATTAACGGACCCACTCTCTGCGCCTTCAAGATTCCCTCCCTAGTCGACCTTCTGACAAATTTAATATGTATCTCTCTGGGTACTTCATTTATCCTGGCATATGTTGAATTAATTCTATAGACTAGGTCAATGTCCCCCCTGATCTCCTCTTTAGGTTTATGTAAATAGTCTGCTAAATTTGTGCTCATGAGATCAGGAAGGCATTCACCAGTTTCCTCCAAAATATTCTGAAATCTTAAAAAATATGACATCCTTTCAAAATCCATCCTAGACATATGACTAGTCAAATCTCCAATTTCACTATTAACATTTTTCAGTTCTCCCTTTGCCCCAGCCTGGAAAAGCAATTTACTATTAAGCAATGGGGTGTTAATTTAGAAATACATTTAGTGGAGTATAAAGAATAAATAATAAGTGTCTGCCTATAATATCTGACAGAAGAGAAAGGAAAATGGTTATACTATAGAACTGTGGGAAGAAAGAAGAGGGGGAAATGCATTTTGAGCCTGTGTCAAACGTCCACCATGGCCACAGCCAGCGCCACACACACACACCAGCCCTCCGAGGTCAAACACAACCCTGATGTGGCCCTCAATGAAATCAAGTTTGACACGTGAAGTGTCAATACCACTTTACAAGGCCTTGGGAAGGCCACACTTGGAATATTTGCATCCAGTTTTGGTCACCACGATGTAGAAAAGATGTGAAGACTCTAGAAAGAGTGCAGAGAAGAGCAACCAAGATGATTAAACGACTAGAGACTAAAACAGGAAGAACGGTTGCAGGAATTGGGGATGTCTCATTTAATGAAAAGAAGCACCAGGGGAGACATGATAGCAGCCTTCCAATATCTCAGGGGTTGTCCCAAAGAAGAGAGAGTCGAGCTATTCTCCAAGGCACAGGAGGGTAGAACAAGAAGCAATGGGTGGAAACTAATCAAGGAGAGAAGCAACTTAGAACTGAGGAGAAATTTCCTGACAGTTAGAACAATTAATCAGTGGAACAGAAGTTGCCACCAGAAGTTGTGAATGCTCCAACACCAGAAGTCTTTAACATGTTGGAAAGCCATTTGTCTGAAATGGTATAGGGCTTCCTGCCTAGGCAGGGGGTTGGACTAGATTAGAAGACTTCCAAGATCCCTTCCAACTCTGCTATTGTTATTGTATTGTATTCATGTTAGAATTGTACATTGAAATGCTGAACAATGAAAGACTGAAGGATGAAACTTTTATACAGATGTGAAGAGTTAAACAAGGGAAATAGGAATTAACAAAGAAAGTGAAAGATGGAAGACAGAAAAGAATAACAACCTAGGGTTTCCTGCCTAGGCAGGGGTTGGACTGGAAGGCCTCCAAGGTCCCTTCCAACTCTGTTATTCTGTTACCCCTGCCCTACACCCAAGATTTTCCAGTAGAATTGAGGGAGGGGTCTTTTCTGCAAGTCAGGGGGCTCTGCTGAACTAAGCATTTTAAAGCCACAGTTTGGCTCCCCAAGCCACAGCGCGCCTCTTTGAAGTTAAAGAAAAGGTACGGCTCGTCTTTTCAAGTCGCAGCGCCCTCCTTCAATAAACTTCAGCCACAGCTGGAATCTGAAGCCGTGGCGCTTACTGGGCAGCTGCTGGAAGAAAGGTGGCTCCCGCAGAGCTGCCGAAGGAAGCCCGTCGCCCCTAAACCAAGGAGCCGGATGGAACGCCCGCAAGGCCGGACGCAGAAGGATAGATGCCGGAACGGCGATCCTACCTCCCCCAAGATGGTCAGGACAGTCTCTAAGGGCTGCAGCTCAATAATTTTGAAATTTGGAAAGGCCAATTAGTCAAATCAAATAAATAAATCTATATAAATAAAAATGTAACAAGAGTTTGTTCAAAACCACTAATCTCTGAAAGTACTGCACCGATTGCTTCCAAATTTTCACACAATGTTCCTTTCAAATACAGCACCAATGAAATGTTTAGATTGTGTAGATGTCAGACCTGTGCCAGGTACACACCACAGAAATGTAAAAAATTGTAAAAAAAGGTAGGTAGATGGATACAGAGATACAGTAGGTAAGTAGGTAGGTAGGGGATAGAGAGAGGGAGAAATACAGTAGGGAGGGAGGGAGAGGGATAGAGAGAGAGAAATTCAGTAGGGAGGGAGAGGGAGAAACACAGTAGATAGAGGGATAGAGAGTGGGAAAAATACGGTAGGTAGGTAGAGAGATAGAGAGGGAGAAATACAGTAGGTAGGTAGGTTGGGGGTTATACGGTGGTTGTGTGTATGTGTTTGTGTGTGCAGATGTAGATCTACACATAGAATGGTTGGCCATTTAGCCTGACTGGGTCGCCGCAACGCGTGGCCGGGAACAGCTAGTATACAGTATTGTTCCAAACTCGGAAGGCGCCAAAGCCAGTGCTTGGACCAAAAACTGAGAGGAAACTGGGAGCCGACAGGAAATGCGGGAACATTAAATGAAAATTCCCACAGTCTTTGGACCAATCGGGCTTAGACAAACCCACAAGTAACCCCCTCCCTCTATTCTACGGAAAAGACAACGTTCAGGTAAGGACCAACCTTCGTTCTGTCCTCCCTCCCAGAACTGGCTGGTGAATGAAGTCGAAGTCCTCGTCAGCATCGAAGAAGCTCGACATCACCTGAACGACCTTCTGGAGGACCGCAAAACTTTGGCCAAGGACATCTCGCTGCTGAAAGAGAAGCAGGAGGCTGGGGAGGTCCTCCCATCCAAATACAGGGTGAGCATCGCCCAGGGCGGGCCCGGAGGAGAAGGGGAAGGGGGGGAGGTCCTTCCTTCTTAAAATCTGGGTCTTCGGAATCTTCGGTCAAGGAAGCGATTCCTTTCCCTTCCCTGGCTTTGAAATGAATTTTCTCTCCCCCACTCCTCCCCCCATCCTTTAAATTCATTCTTCCGGCACTGATTTCTCTCTCATTCTTCCCCAGAGACGCATGTTTTCCTACAAATCCATGGAAAACAACCCTTCCATCACCAAGCAGGTTGAGAGCTTGGAAACCGAAATGGAACTCCGCTAAGAAAATACGGGAAGCTGCCCTTTAAATCGGAGGGGGGGGGGGCTTGGTCAACCTCGGTTCTCTCTTAAGGCCCGTCTCGACTTCCAACTCCCAGAATTCCCCAGCCAGAATTCCCCAGAGCAGCCAGACTGGGCTTGCTCTGTCCAGTCACCAATTGTCATTGAGTCCTGGTGGCTCCTCCCAGTTTAGACTCAGTCCAACCTGGACCAGCTGTGAGGATTGGTCTCTCCTCCAAATTTCAGTATTTTACGTCTAATTGGCCATTTCCCCCCCAAAACTTTTTCTCATTAAATGGGCTTTTTACAGAAATATTTTTCTCCTGTTTCTGAAGCGGGAAAGTTGCAGATCTCTGGTTTAAGATGTGGGGACTTCAACTCCCAGAATTCCTCAGCCAGCTTTCCCCCCCCCCCCACTATGCTTAAGTCATATTGTGCTTACTGCATACCCACCGTCTATTAAGAAAGTTACCCTACATGGCTGGCTGAGGAATTCTGGGAGTTGAAGTCCACCAGCCTTAAAGTTACCAAAGTAGGAGACCTCTGATTTAAGATTTGTAGACTTCAACTCCCAGAATTCCCCCAACCAGCTCTTTTTCCTTCACTTTGCTGAAGTCAAGATATATTATGTCGACCGCATTCCCACCGTCTATTAAGAAAGTTACCCTACATGGCTGGCTGGGGAATTCTGGGAGTTGAAGCCCACACATCTTCAAGCAGCCAACGTTGGAGATCTCTGATTTAAGATTTGTAGACTTCAACTCCCAGAATTCCCCAGCCAGCTCCCCCCCTCCCCCCTACACACACACACTTTGCTGAAGTCAAGATATATTATGCTTACTGCATACTCACCGTCTATACATATTCCCCTCCATTTCCACAAATTTCAGATTCGTTTCCTTTGCTTTAGCTTCCACCTCTGAGGCCAATTGTTCAATTTTTCCATCAATTTTAATTATAACTTCAGACAGACTCTTGGCCATTGCTTGCATTTTTTTTTCCAGTCGATCATATTTATCCTCAACCGCTCTTTTAAGTTCTTTACTTTCATTAGCTATGAAATTCATCAGTTCTTTAAAGTCCTGAATAGTTACTATACCAGCCTGTTCCGTTGCCATGTTTTAAGCTTCCCAAGAAAAATATTCTTCAGAATATCCAAATAAATCAATAAATCAAATAGTACGTTTGGCTTTATGACTTGCTCTCCCTTTCCGCCTCCAGCTGTCCGCTATCAGCCAAGGGTTAAGCAGAGGCCACAATCCACAATTCAGTAAATAGACAAAGCAACTAACTTTTGTTTCTCATCTAGTAATTAACGCCATCTTGAATCCTTTGTTATAAAAGCTGTGTCGTAGATCAGTTCACAGACTTTAATTACTTGCGTTTAATTTCCTTTGAAGTACGAACGCTTGGAATGTAGTCCTTCTTGATGGATTGCCTGGAGCATATTTTAAGGAGTTGTATACGGGTGTCTTGCTTCGCTAAAGCGAAGGGGTCGAGCAGCCTGGAACTAAAGCCGCTGAGAAGGGGGGCTCTCCTTGCTTGCCCACCAGAGGCTAAAAAAAACCTTCTGGAGAGCTATGCAAGTGGCTCAACCCATCAGCGTGAGTTCTCCCATAAATTCCTGAGGAATTTATGGTTATCCGAGACATTTATGATCTAATAAAAATGCCTCTACAGGTTGCCCGATCGGCGAGCTCATAAAAGCCTGCCCACGACAGCTGAAGCTCAACCCGGAAGTCCACAAGTCTTAACATTCCCAAGTTTGGAGACCCCCTCCACCCCCTCCTTGTAGGCCTTTTGAAACTACAAGGCCTAAAGGGAGCAAGACAGATTGGCCCAGTGGTGGGTTTCAACATTTTTTAGAACCTCTTCTGTAGGTATGACCGGGTGGAAGGGGCTTGCCAGCCATGTGACTGGTTGAGTGTGGCTAACTTGTAAAATGTGGTGAAACTCACTTAACAACGCTCTTGCTTAGTAATCAAAATGTTGGCTCAGGAACTCTGGCATTTGAAGCACGCAAGTCTTAAAGCTGTCAAGGTACAAGAGCCTCGCATGGGCGGACAGGCGGGAGGAGGGAGCTGGAACCGGTTCGAAACGGCCCGGTCGATTTGTGGAACCTTTTCTATAGAAGAGCTTAGAACTGGCAGGAACCCACCCCTGGATTGGCCCCACCTCCGTGAGGGTCTCCTCCCTCATCGTCCGCACACAAGCAGGTGGAGCAAGACGGCTTCTCCCCCCCCCCACAAATGTCTTCTTCTCCAAACCAACCTCCACCAACTCTATTGACTCCTTCCACAGAAGCGCCCAAATTGCAGACCTGCAGCAGAAATTGCTGGACGCCGAGACCGGCGACCGGGGCAAACAACAGTGGGAAAACATAGCCTCCATATCAGAAAACAAATGTGCCGTCAAGTACCTGATTGGCGAAGTAAGTTGTGTGTGTGGGGGGGGGGGCGCTACAGAAGAAGCACCAGGGCCTTCCTTGCTGTCTCGCCTGTCCCTAAGATGCTGCCGGTTGGTACTTTCAACAGGAGGTCCAAACCTTCTCCTTGTGTTTGACTTTCCTTGCTCCTGAAGTTGGTGGCCTCCAAAGTCGAAAACGGGAACGTGGAAAGCCGCCTTCAGCAGAGCAAAGCCACCTGCGCCGACGTCCACAAGATGCTCCTCGAAGAGCGGAAGGGGGCCGCCGACACGGAGGTCGAGCTGGAGAGGCAGCTGGTCCAGTTGGAGCAGGAGAACCAAGAGAAGGTACGGCCTGGACTACCAACCGTCCTCGCTTTCTGGAAACTCTGCCTTTAGGTCGCGCGGTGACACCCCCCCTCCAAACAATATCCTTTAATGACATCATCATCATCCCTTACGGGGTGGAGTCTGGGCAAGTCTGAATGGAGCTGAGTGTTTCCTGGCCGGATGCTCTTCCCTGTTGCCTGGGCGGAGTTTTATTCGGCAGATACAATCTCATTGTGCCCAGAGAGAGAGAGAGAAATATCTGCCTCTGCCTAGGATCGAACTGATGGCCTCCTGATTGGGAGGCGAGAGCTCTACCTCTAGGCCACCGCACCACTCAGTGACCTCTACTTGATAATGGGTGGATGCTTAATAAGTCAAGTGGTGTGGTGGCCTAGAGGTGAAGCTCTCGCCTCACAATCAGGAGGGCTTATGAGTTCGATCCCAGGTGGAGGCAGATATTTTTCTCTCTGTGGGCACAGTAAGAATATTATATCTGCCGAATATAACTCCGCGCTGGCGACAGGGAAGAGCATCTGGTCAGGAAACACTCAGCTCCATTCAGTTGCCCAGACTCCACTGAAGGTGATTGTGAGTATTAAGTCAAGGTACCATATTTTCAGAGTAAAAGACGCACCCAGGTTTTGAAGAGGCAATTTTTTTAAAAAAGTAGGTAGGTAGATAGAGGGAGAGAAAGAGAGAGAAATACAGTAGGTAGGTAGGGGGGGAGAGACAGTAGGTAGGTAAGTAGGTAGAGGGAGAGAGAGAGGGAGAGAGAGAGAAATACGGTAGGTAGGTAGGTAGGGAAACAGAGTGTGTAGTTAGGTAGATAAAGGGATAGGGAGAGAGAGACAAATACAGTAGGTAGGTAAGTAGGGGGAGAGAGTGTGTGTAGATAAGTAGGGAGAAGGATAGAGAGAGAGAAATAGAGAGATAGAGAAATACAGTAGATAGGTAGGTAGAGGGATAGAGAGAAATAGAGAGAGAGAAATACAGTAGATAGTTAGGGAGAGAGAGAGTAGGTAGATAGGTAGATAGTGGGCGGAGAGAGAAATACAGTAGGTAGGCAGGGAGAGAGAGAGAGTAGATAGGTAGGTAGAGAGAGAGAGAGAGAAATACAGTAGATAGGGAGAGAGAGAGTAGGTAGATAGAGGGGAGAGCTGGGTATGTCTAGTTTGATGAAGAGAAGGACCAGGGGAGACATGATAGCAGTGTTCCGATATCTCAGAGGGTGCCACAAAGAAGAGGGAGCCAAACTATTCTCCAAGGCACCTGGGGGTAGGACAAGAAGCAATGGGTGGAAACTAATCAAGGAGAGAAGCAACTTAGAACTAAGGAGAAATTTCCTGACAGTTAGAACAATTAACCTCTGGAACAGCTTGCCTCCAGAACTTGTGAATGCCCCAACCCTGGAAGCCTTTAAAAAGATGTTAGATAGCCATTTGTCTGAAATGGTATACGGTTCCTGCCCATGCAGGGGGTTGGACTAGAAGACCTACAAGGTCCCTTCCAACTCTGCTATTGTATTGTAAATACAGTAGGTAGGCAGGGAGAGAGAGTGTGTAGATAGGTAGGGAGAGGGAGAGAGAGAAATAGAGAGAGAGAAATACAGTAGATAGTTAGGGAGAGAGAGAGTAGGTAGATAGGTAGATAGTGGGCGGAGAGAGAAATACAGTAGGTAGGCAGGGAGAGAGAGAGAGTAGATAGGTAGGTAGAGAGAGAGAGAGAGAAATACAGTAGATAGGGAGAGAGAGAGTAGGTAGATAGAGGGGAGAGCTGGGTATGTCTAGTTTGATGAAGAGAAGGACCAGGGGAGACATGATAGCAGTGTTCCGATATCTCAGAGGGTGCCACAAAGAAGAGGGAGCCAAACTATTCTCCAAGGCACCTGGGGGTAGGACAAGAAGCAATGGGTGGAAACTAATCAAGGAGAGAAGCAACTTAGAACTAAGGAGAAATTTCCTGACAGTTAGAACAATTAACCTCTGGAACAGCTTGCCTCCAGAACTTGTGAATGCCCCAACCCTGGAAGCCTTTAAAAAGATGTTAGATAGCCATTTGTCTGAAATGGTATACGGTTCCTGCCCATGCAGGGGGTTGGACTAGAAGACCTACAAGGTCCCTTCCAACTCTGCTATTGTATTGTAAATACAGTAGGTAGGCAGGGAGAGAGAGTGTGTAGATAGGTAGGGAGAGGGAGAGAGAGAAATAGAGAGAGAGAAATACAGTAGATAGTTAGGGAGAGAGAGAGTAGGTAGATAGGTAGATAGTGGGCGGAGAGAGAAATACAGTAGGTAGGCAGGGAGAGAGGGTGTGTAGATAGGTAGGGAGAGGGAGAGAGAGAAATAGAGAAAGAGAAATACAGTAGATAGTTAGGGAGAGAGAGAGTGTAGATAGGTAGGTAGGTAGAGGGAGAGAGAGAGAGAGAGAGAGAAATACAGTAGATAGGTAGGTAGAGAGAGAGTAGGTAGGTAGGTAGATGTTTCCAGGTGTATTTTACCCATGTGCTCGAGAAGGAAATCACTGACCACCTTTGGAACAATTCTTGGTTTCTGCAGGCACAGGACTTGACCAACGTAATTCCCATCAATCACTCTAACTAAACGGCTTTCCAAAAGGGGGAAAAAAACCCTTTTTGCACTGTGCAAACCTCCCCCAAACGGCCCGTATTTCACAAAAATGGGCCCGGTTTTTTTTCAAATAAAAGGCATGAATAGCCTTGGGGGGGCTGGCAGACTGCTCCTGGGGGTGGGGGTGGGGGCAAAATGGCCCGTTTTGTTTTGTGAAAACGGGCTGTTTTTTGGTCAAAAAATAGCATGCATAACCTTATGGTGGCTTATGGAGTGCTGCTGGGGCCTGGGGGGGGGGCAAAAACGCCCTGTTTTTTGCTCCTTTCTGCCCTCCCCAGCCCCCAGCAGCTCTCTGGAAGCCTCCATAAGGGTATGGGCGTGGCCATTTTGGTGAAGGGGGCGGGGTTTCAGGAGGCAAAAAAAAATGCTGCATTCGATGTATAAGAGGCACCCAGATTTTCAGCCTCTTTTTCGAGGGAAAAAAGGTGCGTCTTACACTCCGAAAAATACGGTAAGACTGTGGCTAGGTGAATCGGTCTTCCCCTTCCCCAGTGAGCCTGGCACCCTCAAGGACCAACCCCAAATTGGCTGGCTTGGAGCTGAACATTCGGTAGGGCAAAGCTGTGGATCATGGGACTTGCAGTTCTCTCTCTCCCCAGTCGCTGCCAACCCTCTTTCCTCCCCCTTGGATAGATTCTCTACCTGCTCAGCCAAGTCCAGGAAAAGGAGGAATCTGAAAAAAAGCTGGAAATCTCCACTTCCGAACGGGAAGAGCAGCTTCTGGAACGCCTCCGGTTCCAGGTAAAGGGGGGGGGGGGCGGCGCTTAAATCCAGGAAGGGGTGAATTTCAGGCCAACCAGGTTTGGTCTCCCTCGAGGGCCTAAGGATTCCTTTGCTGGTGGAAGGAAAAAAACAAACAAACCAGGGACCAGCAACCTTGGAGAGCTCTGATTTAGTTGAGGGGAACCTTGGGGCTCTCTGAGCTTGCTGGTTTTTCTTGCAGACGTTTCACGACCCAACTAGGTAACATCCTCAGTGCTAGTAGTGCTAGTCTTCAAGGTACTAGTAACCACCTTTAAAGCGCTCCATGGCAAGGGACCTGGTTACCTTCAAGACCGCCTCCGGCTGCCAAATACCTCCCACCGACCAGTCCGCTCCCACAGAGAGGGCCTCCTCAGGGTGCCGTCGGCTAAACAATGTCGGCTGGTGACCCCCAGGGGGAGAGCCTTCTCTGTGGCAGCCCCTGCCCTCTGGAAGGACCTCCCCCCTGACCTACGGACGATCACCGACCTACGCCTTTTCCGTCGGGCCCTGAAGATCCATTTATTTCGTGCTGCCGGCCTGTCGTAGTTTTTAAATTGATTTTAGTAGGGGTTTTTAATTTGGCAGGCCAATTTATTTAATTCTATCTTAACATTTGGTCTTAACTTTTATATTACTCATTTTTGCTGTTGGCTGTACACCGCCCTGGGTCCCGAAAGGGAGTGAGGGCGGTATAGAAATGCAATAAATCTTAATAAAATGTGCTTCTTGCTGTCAGTTTACATTGCGATGATTTGCAATATGATGAGTTTGGGTCAGCGAGAGACTCTCTGGTTGGCTCTTGGGCAGTTTCTTGATTGGGGTATTGTTTATTTAATTGTTTGTCTGGAGTTAATCCATGTTGTGGCCTGGCAGCAGAGTCGGAGATTGAGGAGGGTTGGGGAGGAACCTGGGCCAGTCCTGGAGTTTGGGGGAAGACTTGGATGAGGGCTCTGCGTCAGAGGCAGAGTGGGGGCCAGAGCCCTCTGACAGTTATCAGCTGCCTTCGGAGTCAGGCATCCGTGAGGCAGAAGAACAGCTGGAGCCTGTTCCCAGGATGCGCATGTGCAGTGTTGCCGGATGAATCCCGGGACACTGCAACCATCATAAACACGAGTCGGTTGCCAAGCAAGTCTGAATTTTAATAATGAGGATGGTGCAATGGTCGTCAATGTGAAAAGTGGCCATCGGTTAGCTTTTTCAGGAGCGTTGTAACTTTTGTCGTTAGGGGGAACAGTTGTAAATCGAGGACTACCTGTAGCCCATCCCTGGGAATAGCTCTCTGTCTTTTTCTCTCTGTCTTTCTCTGTGTCTCTGTCTCTCTTTCTCACTCTGTCTCTCTCTCTTTCTGTCTGTCTGTGTCTGTTTCTTTCTCTCGCTCTGTTTCTCTCGCTCTGTCTCTTTCTGTGTCTGTTTTCTTCTGTCTCTCTTTCTCGCTCTGTCTCTCTCTGTCTGTCTCTCTGTCTGTGTCTGTTTTTCTCTCTCTTTCTCACTCTGTGTCTCTAGTCTTTCTCTGTCTCTGTCTCTCTGTTTTTCTCGCTCTGTCTCTCTCGCTCTGTCTCTCTGTGTCTGTTTTTCTCTCTTTCTTGCTCTGTGTCTCTGTCTTCCTCTGTCTCTCTCTGTTTTTCTCTGTCTCTTTCTCGCTGTCTCTGTCTTTCTCTCTCTGTCTCTCTCTCGCTCTGTGTCTTTGTCTGTCTGTCTCTCTGTGTCTGTTTTTCTCTCTTTCTCGCTCGCTGTCTCTGTCTTTCTCTCTCTCTCTGTCTCTTTCTCGCTCTGTGTCTTTGTCTGTCTGTCTCTCTGTGTCTGTTTTTCTCTTTCTCGCTCTGTGTCTCTGTCTTTCTCTCTCTCTCTGTTTTTCTCTGTCTCTTTTTCTCGCTGTCTGTCTTTCTCTCTGTCTCTCTCTGTCTCTTTCTCGCTCTCTGTCTTTCTCTGTCTCTCTGTTTTTCTCGCTCTGTCTCTCTTTCTCGCTGTCTCTCTGTGTCTGTTTTTCTCTCTTTCTTGCTCTGTGTCTTTCTCTCTCTCTCTCTCTGTCTCTCGCTGTCTCTGTCTTTCTCTCTCTGTCTCTCTCTGTCTGTTTTTCTCTCTCCGTTTCTCTTTCTCGCTCTGTGTCTCTGTCTTTCTCTGTCTCTCTGTCTCTGTCTCTGTGTGTGTGTGTCTCTCTGTCTCTCTGTCTCATGTATTCTCCCCTTCTGCTTGCAGGACGAAGAACTTGGAAAGCTAAAAGAGAAAAACCAGGAACTCAGCGAAGAGGTGGAAGTCATCATGCAGGTAAGTCCAAGGATGGCTTCACCTGCTGGGACCGGTGACCTCACTCCTTGCTGGCTCCCACAACTCCTCTTCCTCCTCCCTCTTTCCTCCCGCAGAACTGCAAGCTTCTCCAGGCTGCCAGTGGACAGAAGACCATGAGGAGATGTTTCTGAATCTCCTTTGGATTACATCCCTCCCAAGGTGGGTGTTCTCTTGGGGTGTGTGTGGAGTTAGAGCCTTCTGAGGGAGGGGCTGGCATCGCCACCCCCCCCTCCTCTCCTGTTGGCCGGCAAGATTTAGAAATTGGAAATGATAATATTTTCCTTGGCCCTGTAAACTCTTTAAACAGCAACCATGTACTGCTCCCCACTTAAGAGCAACCACCTTAGCTAAAAATTCTGGAACTCTTTTAAGTCCACATTATTATTATTATTATTATTATTATTATTATTATTATTATTATTATTATTATTATTATTATTATTATTATTATTATTATTATTATTATTATTATTATTATTATTATTATTAATCTGGTGCGATTCACAGCCTTTGGGGCTGGCTGGTAGCTCAACAGCTCGAGTCCTAACCAAGGACCTAGGAACTGTCAAGGTAACGTCGGAGGATAGAAGCTGTTCCAAGCAGGGAGGCCCTTTCGAGAGTCAGAATGCTCAAGTCCGGCAAACCTAGAACCTCCACATAGCGAGGGAGTCCCCTAGGTCTTGCTCCAAGGGCTCCAATCACAATCGGGACAACATACGACTTCCTCCTCCACCGTCGCTCAACTTCAATTTGCAAGTCCCGGTATTTTGTGATTTTTTTCTTGCTGCTTTTTTTCAATTCGTGCATCACCAGGTATTGCAATGTCAATGAACCATACTTTTTTTCTTTTCAACGATTGTTATATCAGGTGTGTTGTAGGCCAAGTGCCTGTCAGTCTGAATTCTGAAGTGCCACAAGATCTTAACTTTCTCATTCTCTAAAACTTTCTCAACCTGAAGTTCCCAGTGATTTTGCTGTACTCAAATCCAAACTTCTGGCACAATTTCCAGTGAATGATCTTAGCAACGCGGTCATGGCGTTGTAGGTAATCAGTTTGTGAGATTTTGCTGCATCCACTGATCAGGTGGTCGACTGTCTCATCTTTCTCATTACAGAGGCGACATTTGCTACCGGTGGTAACATGTTGAATTTTTGCCTTCGTGCAGTTGGTGGCTAAGGCTTGTTCTTGAGCTGCCAAAATAAAGCCTTCTGTTTCTTTTTTCAGTACTCCCGATCTTAACCAGTTCCAAGTTGGTTTTTGGTCAGCTTTGCCTTCAATACTTTTCAAGTATTGGCTATGCATAGCTTTGCTTTTCCAATTTTCAGCTCGTTTCTCAATTTCTTCTTTCTTATATTCAGCTTTTGACTTAGTTGTCTTTAAAAGGCCTCCTTTATTTACTTCCTCAATCATTGGTTCTTTCTGGATGTAATCATTCAAGCTATGTCTTTCTTCTTCCACAGTCTGCTTTACTTGTAGGAGTCCTCGACCACCTTTTGCTCTTGGTAGATATAATCGGTCAACATTACTTTTAGGGTGCAAAGCATGATTCATTGTCATAAGCTTCCTCGTTTTTCTGTCCAAATTGTCCAACTCCATATCATCATCATCATCATTATTATTATATAAATTTATTTGCCAGATAGATATAAAAGAGATAGATAGATAGATATGAAAGAGATAGATAGAGATATAAAAGAGATAGATAGATAGATAGATAGATAGATAGATAGATAGATAGATAGATAGATAGATAGATAGATAGATAGATAGGACCCACCCTGGGTCCTTTTGGAGAAGGGCGGGATATAAATTGAATAAAAAAATAAAATAAAAAAGATAGATATAAAAGAGTAGATAGATACCTGGATATGAGAGAGAGAGAGATGGATGGATGGATGAATAGATATAGAGAGTAGATGAAGGAAGTGATGATTGGATGGAGAGAGGGAAGGATAAATGATAGTTCTGGTTCTGTGGCTTGGTGGGTGTGGCAGGGGAAGGTTACTGCAAAATCTATATTTTCTCAGCTGGGATGTGGGAGGCAGAGAATAGACGGGGGCGGGGCCAATCAGAGGCGCTATTTACCAGTTCTCCAAACTTCGCAAACTTTCCGCTACCGGTTCTCCAGAGCTGATCAGAACCTGCTGAAAACCACGTCTGGGTGAGATAATAGAACAGAATGTGACAGGACAGGACAGAATAGAAAATAGAACAGAATTGGTTTTCATGATGCCTCCTAGTTCTCTCGTGTTCCTTTTGTGTCCTGCAGCTTGGTGGTCCAGAGGCGGCCATTTTCAACCAAACAGATTTTTCCCCTGTGCCCACCCTGGAATCTGGCAAGTTGGTACGTTAACTGGTGGGCAGGCTGGAATGGGAGGGGAGAATTTGAAGCGACCTTCTTCCTGCTTCGTCAGGACGGGCGGCCTATTGCCTTTGGAAGTTGTGGTGCTCCATCACTGGAGGGTTTAAAGAAAAGACTGGACTAGATGACCTCCAAGGTCCCTTTCCCATTCCGGGAATTCTGTAAGGGTCTCCTGCTCGAGCAGAGAGTTGGACTAGAGCAGGGGTCCCCAACCTTTTTTGCACCAGGGACTGGTTTCATTTTAAAGAAAATTCTGCGGACCGGCTGGCCTAGAGGAGGAGGGGGGAGGGGGAACAGGCGGCCCTCTGCGCACATGGGGGGGGGAGTCGGCTCACTTGGCCCTCTAGGGACTCCAATGGCGCAAACGGCCGTGCCTGCGCATGTGCTCGCTGCGGGATGAGGCAGCCGTAACCTACTCAGCTGACATGCCGGCCCCTCCGGGTAGCCCTGGAAAGTGCGCCGTGGTGGCTGTTGGAAGGAGCTGGTGGAGGCGCGCTTGGCCAACCTCTGCTCCCTCCTCCTCTCCAGCCCTGCGGCCCGGTTCCTATCTGCGGCCCGGGGGTTGGGGACCCCTGGACTAGAGGACTTCCAAGGTCCCTTCTAACTCTGTTCTCAATTCTGTTAACATAGGTAAACAAGGGATGAAGCGTCAATCGTTCCATCCAAGCCACCATCTTGACTGTTTTGAAGATTCTGGGAATTCTGGGAGTTGAACTCCATCCATCTTAACCTCCAAGAGGTTCGAGAAACACCATTCTAGGAGCCCACCTAATTTAAGGCCTCTACGCTAGCGTGTTTCCACTTTGGCCATTTGAAGACGGGTGGACTTCAATTCCCAGAATCCCCCAGTCTCTTTGAAGGGATCCCTCGGCTCATCTGTAGAATCTATAATCCACCCCCTTCTCGTTTTCCTATTGTAGGTTGAGCCAAGACTGGACCGGAGACCCAAAAGGGAATCCTTGAACCCGCACTGAGGGAGGAAGCGAACTGGGCCCAGGCCCCCCTGCCGAGGTTGCTATTCCTGGTTGACTATTGTGGCTCCACCTGGACAGGGGACCCACAACGAGATTTCAAACCAGAGCCTCTCAGAATCAGAGGAATGGTCCAGTGAAGGGGATTAGCCCCCATCTCACCTCGTGGGGTGGCTTGTTTTCCTGCATTCCCCCCCCCCAAAAAAATCTGGGAAAACTGGACCCCCAACACCCTCCTGACCCGTCGAATGTGTGAACTCCCCCAGAGAATACAATAAAGGGAAAAGTTTGGGAAAGGGGGAAAATGAGGTCTCTTTCTCTTTGTGTTAGATGCGCATGTGTGCGCCATGTGCATTGAAAAAGTGGATCAGGTCCACAATCTGAATGGAAGGGATCACCCTTTTCACATCTCCCACGGATCTGGCGTCAGACGTGTCTCGTTTGGCACCGGTTTGCCGTGAAGCCCAGGGGAGAGAGGGAAAAAGGGAGAGGGAATACTTAGCAGGGGGAAACTGGAAGTAACCAACCTGTCTGCCTCTCAGAGACTGCACTTCAAGGCCGTTTTCCCCGGGAAAGGAATGGAGGCACAAGGCAGCCTGCACTCGGAACGGCCATTTCACAAAACATCCTCTTTGAACGTGATTGGACGATGGAGTGGGGTGGAGGGAGCAATGATGGGATGTGCCTAAGACATGGGAATGTCCCACCCAGGGATTTGTCACCCACGAACTTCAGTTCTGGCTATGCTTCACCATAGTCCACGCGACCTTTAGTAGGCGATCCCTTTATCGACCAATGAAGTTAAGGATAGGCTTGGCTTAAAGGTCCAAGTTGGGACAGGATTGACGTCGGGCCTGGCCCAGCCTGGACAATGTTTATCTATTGTAAGAAAAAAATGCCTTTCATTTCATTTCATTTATAGTTATTTATATTCCGTACTTCTTTCACCGCCCATCTAGCTACTTAATGTCAGCAGGATTCACTTAACAACGATGGCAAAAGAGGATGTAAAATCAGGTACAGCTGAGTTTAGCAACATAAAAATCCTGTCCCGATTATGATTGTATACAGATATGCAGCTATTCCTTGACTTATGACAAGAATTGAGTCCAACATTTCTGCTATTAAGCAAGACGCTTGTTCAGTGTGGTTTGCATTATTTTACCCCCCTTCTTGCCGCTGTTGTTAAACGAATCACTGCAGACATTCAGCTAGAAACACAGTTCTTCTTGAGAGAATCTGGTTTCCTCATTGGGTGTGCTTGTCGGAAGGACCCAAAAGCAGATTGAGTGAGTCGGGGACACTTCAACCGTCATAAGTATGAGTCAGTTGCCAAATATGAAGTTTGATCCTGTGACCCCTGGGACACTGTGACCGTCATAAATACGAGTCAGTTGCCAAGTGTTTATAATTGTGAAAAACAGTCCCTTTTTCCAATGCTGCGTGTAACTTTGAATGGACGCTAAATGAATAGTTGTAAATTGAGGACCATCTGTAAGTGAAGAAAGGGCATCGGATCACTTTGGTACAGACAGTCCTCGACTCACGGACCACAATGGGGCCCCATATTTCTGTCATTAAGTGAGTCTTGCCCTGTTTTACAACCTTTCTGGGCACAGTTGTTAAGTGAATCACCACGATAAATCAGTCAGTCAGTCGCTAAGCAAATCGGGCTCCCCCCCTTGACTGTACTGGTCCGAAGGTCACAAGAGAGGAAATAGCAATGGTTGTAAAACCGAACCAGTGGCCGAGGATCTGAATTTCAATCACATGATTGCGAAGATGGTTGTATGTTGAAACTATGAAAAATGGTCAGAGGTCACCTTTTTCCTGGGCCGTTGTGACTTGGAACAGTCACTAAATGAAGCATTGTTAGTCGAAGACTACCTGTACAGTATATGGGCTGGGGAAAGCTTTTATTGAAGCCGTGGGAACTGGAGGTTTAAGATACATGTTCTATAAAACGAGAAGGAAGAAAGTTTGATGGGAAAGGAAACGGCTACCCATCAAACAGAGTAGTAAACTTGGTTGGCTCTTATCTTGGTCAGGAAAGAGAACCGAAAGGCCAAACCAATATTTGAAGAAGCCAGGACTTCCTGGAGAAAGTGGCAAAAAACCAAGAGGTTAGGATCGGATGAAGTTCAGGAGAACCTCAAAAAAACAGAAAAAGGACCTTTAGGAACATAACGCATTTTACGAAGAGGTCCTGTAGACGTGCAGGAAGTAATCATGGTTTGCCGGAAGTGCAACTGAATGGCTTGGCCATAGTTAGAAGCCTTAATCGAATTCAAACTTCAGAGTAGAGTTGGAAGGGACCTCAGAGGTCTTCTAGTCCAGCCCCCTGCTCAAGGAGGAGACCCTTAGAGGAACATAGAATTCACAGAGTTGGATCTTACAGACTAGAAGACCTCCAAGGTCCCTTCTAATTCTCTCTTTCTATGATTCTGTAAGGGGGTTGGACTAGAACAGGGGTCTCCAACCTTTGCAACTTTAAGTCTGAAGGACTTCAGCTGGAGAATTCTGGGAGCTGAAGTCCTTCAGTCTTAAAGTTGCAAAGGTTGGAGACCCCTGAACTAGAGGACCTCCGAGGTCCCTTCCAGCAGTTTCCTCTCCTGCCTTGCATTTCTTTGATCCTTCTTCTTTGTCCTCCAAAGGAGTAACATGGTAGGTAGATGGTAGTAAGTGAATCAAAGCTTGGTGCGTCAGTGAGAAAGTACGGAAGCAGATATCCAAAGCAAACATCCAATTATCTCCTCACCAGATAACTTCTGAAGAAGGTTTGGAGTCCAGTGGGACATCCTTCCAAGTGGCTAATCATTGACCAGGGACTGAAGGCTGTGGCTCGGCCTTATGCTAACAATCCAGATGTGTCCACAATACCCCGTTAACGGGAAACCAGAAGTCAAAGTCCAGCAACGGAGAGTAGACAACTCGGCAGGTTCTCAACTCAACCGCTCCTGTGGACGAAGATGGCCATGAAGAAGCTTTGGTTGATCTCGGCCATCCTCTTGGTCTTGGTGGTTGAGACCGCGGTCAGCAATCCAGTGAGTTCACACTGCCAGTGGTTGATGGGATAGGGCTGGGTGGGTCATCTTAGAAGACATTACTTGTGGGTTAGAGTTAGGGTGATCTTCCTCAGTGCTCTCGGAGCTGGGTCCTTTCCCAGCAGACGTTTCATGACCCAACTAGGGAACAGCAACAGGGCTAGAAGGGAGCGGGGTTTGCGGAGAGGAGGAAGAGGAAAAAGATGCTGTGTTTTCCTTCCTCTGTTTTCAACTGGCTGAGGGCTAGCAAAACAGACTGAAAGCAAACCATTTGAGCACGCAAGAAGGAGAAAGGGAAAGAGGAAAGACAAAGAAAAAGATGGGAAGAGAGCAAGGAAGGAAAAATAAGGAGAGGGGGGGGAAGGAAGAAGGAAGGAGAAGAGGGAAGGAAAGAGAAGAGAAGAGAGGAAGGGAGAGAGGGAGGAAGAAAGGAAGAAGGAAGGAGAAGGAAGAGGGAAGGAAAGAGAAGAGAAGAGAAGAGAGGAAGGGAGGGAGGGAGGAAGAAAGGAAGAAGGAAGGAGAAGGAAGAGGGAAGGAAAGAGAAGAGAAGAAAGGGAGGGAGGGAGGGAGGAAGAAAGGAAGAAGGAAGGAGAAGGAAGAGGGAAGGAAAGAGAAGAGAAGAAAGGGAGGGAGGGAGGGAGGAAGAAGGAAGGAGAAGGAAGAGGGAAGGAAAGAGTAGAGAAGAGAAGAGAGGGAGGGAGGGAGGGAGGAAGGAAGAAGGAAGGAGAACGAAGAGGGAAGGAAAGAGGAGAACAGAAGAGAGGGAGGGAGGAAGGAAGGAAGGAGAAGGAAGAGGGAAGGAAAGAGAAGAGAAGAGAGGGAGGGAGGGAGGAAGGAAGGAAGAAGGAAGGAGAAGGAAGAGGGAAGGAAAGAAAAGAGAAGAGAGGGAGGGAGGGAGGAAGGAAGGAAGAAGGAAGGAGAAGGAAGAGGGAAGGAAAGAGAAGAGAAGAGAAGAGAAGAGAGGGAGGGAGGGAGGAAGGAAGAAGGAAGGAGAACGAAGAGGGAAGGAAAGAGAAGAGAACAGAAGAGAGGGAGGGAGGAAGGAAGGAAGAAGGAAGGAGAAGGAAGAGGGAAGGAAAGAGAAGAGAAGAGAAGAGAGGGAGGGAGGAAGGAAGGAGGAAGGAAGGAGAAGGAAGAGGGAAGAAAGAGAAGAGAAGAGAGGGAGGGAGGGAGGAAGGAAGGAAGAAGGAAGGAGAAGGAAGAGGGAAGGAAAGAGAAGAGAAGAGAGGGAGGGAGGGAGGGTTGTGCCCCGTTAGGAGCCCAGCGGAGCTGATGGTAGACTTGGACAGTGAGGAGGGTTGGGGAGGAAGATGGGCCAGTCCTGGAGTCTGGGGAAGGCTCTGAGGAGGGCTCTGTGTCGGAGGCAGAGACGGGGCCAGGGCTGTTCGACAATTATTAGCCACCTTCAGAGTTAGAGATCAGTGGGGAAGAAGAACAGCTGGAGCCTGTTTCCAGTGTGCGCAAGCACAGAGTGGTCAGACAAAGGGAACAGTTAAGGAACATGGGCCTTCTCAGGAGTAAAGGAACAGGTGGATGGTGAATGGCCCCTCCCAGGAGCAAAAGGGGAGGGGGGTTTGCAGGAGACCATTAGTTCGCTTCATTAGGGTGAAGATCTGTTCCTGACTTCTTGCCAAGGAATTGCTGCTACAGAGTGGCGTTTGGAAGATATCGGCCTGGCAGCTCTCCAAGCCTGATCTGTAGCTGTAAAATCTCATGAACTGGGACTTTGCTGGACAGGAATTCCCTTGAACCTAAATGATCTTAGGAGGCCTAGGTCAGAACAGGAAGGAAGGAAGGAAGAGAAGGAAGGAAGGAAGGAAGGAAGGAAGGAAGGAAGGAAGGAAGGAAGGATGGAAGGGGGAGGGAACAAGGAAGGAAAAATAAGAAAAGGGGAAGGAAGAAGAAAGGGAGGGAGGGATGACTGGGTAGTCCTTGGTGTTCTCTTGAGCTGGGTGCTTTCCTTGCAGATGTTTCATGAGCCAACTAGGTAACATCATCAGTGCTAGGAGGGAGTGGGGTTTTTGGAGAGAAGGAGAAAACAAGGAAAGGAAGAGGACAGAGGAAGGAAGGAAGAAAAGAAAGAAAGAAGGAAGGAAGGAAGGAAGGAAGGAAGGGATTGGTGTTCTCTTGAGTTTGCTGGTTTCCTTCCAGATATTTCATTACTTATCTAGGTAACATCATCAGTGCTAGAAAGGAGTCGGATGTGTGGAGAGGAGGAGGAGGAGGAAGAGGAGGAGGAGGAAGAAGGGGAGGAGAAGGAGAAAGACTATGGGATCCTTGATGCTCTCTGAGCTGGGTTGTTTCCTTGCAGACATTTCATGACCCCACTATGTAACAACATCAGGGCTAGAAGTCAGGGAGGTTGTTTCCTACCTCGACTGATCTAGAATGGGTTTACTAGGCTCTACTAACCTCAGCCTGAAGAGATGATGGGAATTGCAGTCAGGCAGCCGGATTGAAACAGGCTGCCTTAATCTGAAAACTTTCTCCAGCCGGCTGGTAAGGCAGGTGTTTTCCCTTTTTTGCAGGTGGGAGAACGAGTGAGAAGGACCCCCTGGAGGCCCTGCCTTAAGCGTCACGGATGTTACTCTTCTATCTATCAAGCATCGTCGATTGACGAGGTAGAATTCGGGGCAGAACCATTCTGGATCCTGCTGATGAGGCTGGGGTTTGCCTCGGGAGCATAGGATCCATTCCCTGGGATCGAGTCCGGGGCACAGGGATTGAATGCAGATTGAATCTGCACGGGATGGACACGGGCAGATTCGACTCGTACCTCAATTCTGAAAGGACGACTTTGCCTTACAATATCTCCCCTTTCTCCCCACAACCCCGCGATTTCGGGCAAGGGTGTCTATAGTGATTGGTTAAAAAAAGAAAGTCACAACAGTGGTGCAACCTGTAGGAGATGACTCGACTCAGCCCAAAAGAGACATCAAACATGAACGTGTCATCCATTATCAGTCCCTGCACACCACAGATAAGCCCAGCCTGCCTTGAATTCCTTCCATTCTTATCTCCCACTCATTTCCCTTGACCATTAGTAGGCCAGATTCTTGTAGAGAGGTTAAGTTTGCAATCAAATTTGATACTCATTTGAACTGCCTGAATCTCCTCATTTTCCTGGCACTATCTAGTTGGCATTATCTCTCTCTCTCTCTCTCTCTCTCTCTCTCTCTCTCTCTCTCTCTCTCTCTCTCTCTCTCTCTCTCTCTCTCTCTCTCATAATCATTGATCATTTAATACATGTCTGTCTCTCTGTCTCTGTCTCTCTCTCCATCCATCCATCCATCCATCCATCCATCCATCCATCCATCCCTCTCTATTCTATCTATCTCTATCTACCAACCTATATCTACCCCAAACCACCCCAATGATGCCGTTGAAGTAATGTCCCGGTGTCTGGAAGCTGGATGGGAAGTAACAAACTCCGACTCAACCCGTCCAAGACCGAGTGGTTGTGGTTTCCGATGTCCCGGTACAACCAGTTGACGCCATCACTGGCCATTGGGGGTGAACATCTAGCCCCCGTGGACAGGCCGCGCAACTTAAGCGTCCTCCTGGATTCCCGGCTGTCCATGGAGGACCATGTGATGGCTGTGGCCAGGGGGGCTTTTTACCAGCTTCACCTGGTACGCCAGTTAATAATAATATAATAATATATTTAATTTCTAGACCGCTCCCTCTCCCCAAGGGGACTCGGAGCGGTGCACAGGGAAATTAAGACAATAAATATATACAAAACAGTTAAAAAACAGATTAAACATTAAGACCCTGCGCTAAAATTCCCCAAAACCAATCACTAAAACCCTAAACCCTATAATACTGTAATAAGAGGCTACCCTAGGCCGGCCAAGCAGAAAAAGTGCGTCTTCAATTTCAGACGGAAGGAACGGAGGTCCGTGGTAATTCTAATATCGGGGGGGAGGTCGTTCCAGAGGGCAGGGCCCCCCACAGAGAGAGCCCTTCCCCTGGGCGTCGCCCGCTGACAAAGTCTAGTGGACGGCACCCGGAGAAGTCCCTCTCTGTGGGAGCGAATCGGCCGTGAGGAAGTATGGGGCAGAATCCGATCCCGCAGATAGCTAGGTCCCGAGCCATGGAGCGCTTTAAAGATGATGACTAACACCTTGAAGCGCACCTGAAAGACTACAGGTAGCCAGTGCAGCTCGCGCAAGAGCGGTGTTACATGGGTGTACCTTGTGGTACCCATTATTGCTCGCGCGGCTGCATTCTGGACCAACTGCAGCCTCCGGGTGCACCTCAAGGGGAGCCCCATGTAGAGAGAGTTACAATAATCCAGTCGGGATGTCACGAGAGCATGAGTGACTGTGCGAAGGGCATCCCGGTCCAATAGGGGGCGCAACTGGCGAACCAGGCGAACCTGGTAAAACGCCCTCCTGGCCACGGCTGTCACTTGATCTTCCATGGACAGCCGGGAATCCAGGAGGACACCCAAGTTGCGCGCCCCATCCACAGGGGCAAGATGTTCGCCCCCTATGGCCAGCGATAGAGACAGCTGGTTGAACCGGGCAGCCGGAAACCACAGCCACTCGGTCTTGGTCGGGTTGAGTTTGAGTCCGTTACTTCCCATCCAGACCCGCACGGCTTCCAGGCACTGGCACATCACCGCTACGGCATCGTTGGGGTGGTTTGGGGTAGATATATACAGCTGAGTATCATCAGCGTAGAGATGGTACTCTACCCCAAAACCACGGATGATCTCACCCAGCGGCTTCATATATGTATTGAACAGGAGGGGCGAGAGGACAGACCCCTGAGGCACCCCACATGTGAGGGGTCTCGAGGTCGACCTCTGCCCCCCTGTCAACACAAATTGCGACCGGCCAGAGAGGTAGGAGGAGAACCACCGCAAAACAGTGCCTCCCACCCCCAACCCCCCCCAGCCGGTGCAATAGGATACCATGGTCGATGGTATCAAAAGCCGCCGAGAGGTCTAATAGGACCAGGATGGAGGAACAACCCCCATCTCTGGCCCTCCAGAGATCATCTCGTGCCCGGACCGAAAGCCGGACTGGCGCGGGTCTAGATAATTGTTGCGCCCCCTACTGGACCGGGACGCCCTTCGCACAGTCACTCAAGCACTCGTGACATCCTGCCTAGACTACTGTAATGTTCTCTACATGGGGCTCCCCTTGAGGTGCACCCGAAGACTACAGCTGGTTCAGAATGCGGCCACGTTGGGAATTTTGGGAGCCCCTAGGCATTCCCATGTACCACCGCTCCTGCATGAGCAGCACTGGCTGCCTGTGGCCTTTCGGGTGCACTTCAAGGTGTTGATAACCATCTTTAAAATGCTCCATGGCACGGGGCCTAGTTATTTGCGGCACCATATCCTACCCCATACATCCCTTTGCCCGATTCGCTCCCACAGAGAGGGACTTCTCCGGGTGCCGTCCACCAGGCAGTGCTGGCTGACGACTCCCAGGGGAAGGGCCTTTTCTGTGGCGGGCCCAACTCTCTGGAACGACCTACCCCTGAACTTAGAACAACTACGGACCTCCGCTCCTTCCACCAACATCTGAAGACATATTTCTTCTATCTTGCCGGCTTGGCCTAATCCGCACAATTAAGTCTGTAGACTGAACTCTAAATTGTTTTAATTGGATTTTAAATGGGTAAGAGTTTTAGGGAATTTTAGCACAGGATATTTTGTATTTAATTGGCTTTTAGTATTTATTATTTCCTGTTTTAATTTCCTGTGCACCGCCCTGAGTCCCCTTGGGGAGAGAGGCACGGTTATACAAATTTAATAAAATAAGTAAATTATCTATGTCTGTCTGTCTGTCTATCTATCTATCTATCTATCTATCTATCTATCTATCTATCTATCTATCTATCTATCTATCTATCTATCTATCTATCTATCTATCTCTTAGCTACCTATCAGCTATCGTCTGTCTGTCTGTCTGTCTGTCTGTCTGTCTGTCTGTCTGTCTGTCTGTCTGTCTGTCTGTCTGTCTGTCTGTCTGTCTGTCTGTCTGTCTGTCTGTCTGTCTGTCTGTCTGTCTGTCTGTCTATCTATCTATCTATCTATCTATCTATCTATCTATCTATCTATCTATCTATCTATCTATCTATCTATTATCTATCTTCTATCATCTATCTTCTATCTTCCCTCTATTGTGGGAGATGACCAGGCTGAGCCCGAGGGAGGGGTCAAAGGCATCATCAGTCATGAATCCCTGCGCACCTACAAGTGATTTTAATCCAACCCACCATGAATGCCTTTCTTCTCTCCCGCTCATTTCCCTTGACCGTTAGTAGGTCCGATTCTTGTAGAGAGCTTAAGCTTGCACTCAATCCTGATACTCATTTGAATTTCCTGAATCTCTCAAATTCACCAGCGCTTTGACATAACCAAAGTTCGGCAGTGCAGTTAAAAAATATAGTAGTGGCTGACAGCTTGAGGTTTTTGACCTAGGAAAGCCTTTTGTCTGGGACAAAATTCAAATTCTAATGCAATCGCACATCTACTAAAGCCACATCTCCATGTGGTGGATCACAGATGACGAAAAGGCAGTCTTTGCGTCTTCTGTGTGAACCCCTGGAGACCCCTGGATCTTACATGGCCCTTAACTCTCCTTTGCCTGCTACCAGGCCCCGAGCCCTGTGGGTTGCAGAAGTGATGGGCAAGCACATGTGCATCCTCAATTGTGTGAACAGCAAGCAAGCATGGGAGCATGGGCTCCATTCCTGCAAACAGTGGGCAAACATGGGTGCGCAAGTGCTGTGCGTACGTGCCCATCCCTCACACAAATGAAACTGTGCACGCTTGCCCACCACTTGCATGGAAGCCTCTTCTCCCCACACTTGGCTGGAATGGATGGGGAACTCTGGCTAATCCCCCACAGTGAGCGTTCCTTATGCTAAGCCAGTGGTCGTCCACCTGGTCCCTGCCGCCCCCTAGTGGGCGTTCCAGCTTTCCTGGGGGACGGTAGGGGTTTTTGTCTGATACTGAAGCCCTTCCCTGTTTTAAAATTTAATTGACCTCCCTACTTTATAAATCACCATAACTCTGGAACCGGTGGGCGGTGAGAAGATTTCACTACTAGCAGAGATACAAAAATCGGTGGTGGTATAAAAAGGTTGACTACCCCTAATCTATCTATCTATCTATCTATCTATCTATCTATCTATCTATCTATCTATCTATCTATCTATCTATCTATCTATCTATCCATTCATCCATCTCTCTCTCTCTATTCATCCACCCATATCATCCATCCATCCATCCATCCATCCATCCATCCATCCATCCATCTATCATCTACATCTACATTTAACTCCATCTATATATTATATGTCCATCCATCTATCCAACCAATCTACTCAACTATCTAATCTCTCTCTGTTTCTCTCTCTCTCTCTCCATCCATCCACCCACCCATATCATCTATCCATCCATCCATCCATCTATCATCTACATCTATATCTAACTCTATCTGTATATTTATATGCCCATCCATCTATCCAACCAATCTACTCAACTATCTAATCTATATCTCTCATCTCTCTCTCTTTCTCTTTCTCTCTCTCTCTCTCTCTCTCTCTCTCTCTCTCTCTCTCTCTCTCTCTCTCTCTCTCTCATCCATCCATCCATCCATCCATCCATCCATCCATCCATCCATCCATCTATCATCTACATCTATATCTAACTCTATCTATATATTTATATGCCCATCCATCTATCCAACCAATCTACTCAACTATCTAATCTATATCTCTCATCTCTCTCTCTTCTCTCTCTCTCTCTCTCTCTCTCTCTCTCTCTCTCTCTCTCTCTCTCTCTCTCTCTCTCTCTCTCTCTCTCTCTCTCTCTCTCTATCATCCATCCATCCATCCATCCATCCATCCATCCATCCATCCATCCATCTATCATCTACATCTATATCTAACTCTATCTATATATTTATATGTCCATCCATCTATCCAACCAATCTACTCAACTATCTAATCTATATCTATCTATCTATCTATCTATCTATCTATCTATCTATCTATCTATCTATCTATCTATCTATCTATCTATCTATCTATCTATCATCTATCTATCTATCTATCTATCTATCTATCTATCTATCTATCTATCTATCTATCTATCTCCCCCTCTAATCAATCTATCTATCTATCTATCTATCTATCTATCTATCTATCTATCTATCTATCTATCTATCTATCTATCTATCTATCTATCTATCTATCTATCTATCTATCTATCTATCTATCTATCTATCATCCATGCATGCATGCATGCATGCATGCATCCATCCATCCATGCATCCATCCATGCATCCATCCATCCATCCATCTATATTAGTGGTCGTCAACCTGGTCCCTTTTTTTAAATTTAATTGACTTCCCTACTTTATAAATCACCCTTACTGTAGAACCGGTGGGCGGTTAGAAAATTTCACTACTGGCAGAGATACAAAAGTGGGCAATAGGTATAAAAAGGTTGACTACCCATGTGCTAAGCAAACACATTTTGCACTCTGGGAGGGGCTATTCCCAAGTTCTGCCACCTGACACCTGTTTTTCCCCCCCAATTGAGGTCCCACTGGACAACGTCCCGACTCTTGAGCCTGCTATAGAGGTATGTGTCAAGGATCCGACTGATGAACGCAACCCAGCAAACCCACTCGAGACGATCCGATCTCTGAACGCAAAACTTTATTGAGTACATCATTTCGGCACAGAGGAAGCCAAACTAGCTCTGGCTAATTCCCACGCAATCCACCTACTTCAAGTATAGTATCCATCCTCCCACTATTAGTGCAGGTCACAGAGTCCAATGAAAGGTCAGGGTATTGTTATGAGAAAATGCCTCTGGGGTTTGGCAAAGAGCTGCGTAAGTGTCCTTGGTTCTCAGGGCTTGTCTTCTTACAATACAATAGCAGAGTTGGAAGGGACCTTGGAGCTCATCTAGTCCAATTTCCTGCCTAGGCAGCAAGCCCTATACCATTTCAGACAAATGGCTATCCAACCTCTTCTTGAAGACTTGCAATGTTGGGACATTACCCTAAGTGCCTTGATTAGAGGCAGCGGATGAGACTAGCCACCCCCAACTTTTTGGGAGCCGCCAACCGGTTCCACGGACAGGGTTTTTTCCACGGACTGAGGAGGTGGGGTGTTGAGGATATCTCCTTTAGGAGACAGAGAGTTGTGCAACGAAATTTGCAGCAAGAGATACGTTGCTAGATTTCACACTATTAGTCACAGACACCGATGGTAAAAACAAGCAGACTTTTACTTGTGGTGGAAAATAAACTACTTCTTCACAAACAGCGATAGTTAATCTTGAATCAAATTACATTCTATAACTCAAACAGTTAGTTTACAGTTGCTTAATCCACGATCCTCCTAGCTCTGCTGACCGAACCTGACATTACAGTGTCTCCATTCAAAGATCAGCGTCTAACTGTGATTCCGGCTCCCTCTTATGGCTGAGTGAGGAAGCATCAGTCAATTACATTTCACTGTAGCATTTAAAGTTACAGATACCATTTGTAATCATGGCTTATATATATATATATATATATGTATTGCCAACCCAACACTAACATGTGGTTTTGAATGGTGTCCACATGCCACGCATGCATGGATGGGGCTTTGCTTGCTTGTGTGGACCAGTTTCTGGCAGGCCGTGGACCGTACTGATCTGCAGACCAAGGATTAGGGCCCCCTGGATTAGAGATTTTTTATAAGAGACCGGAAACCGTTTGTGGGCTTTCTACGCATTAAATAGAATTACAGATGGTTCTCACAGGGATTTGAAGGAGTGGAGCAATGGCTTAGAGGTGGAGCTCTCACCCCACAATCAGAAGGCTGTGAGTTCGATCTTAGGTAGAGGCAGATATTTCTCTCTCTGGGCACGAGAATCTATCTGCCGAATAAAACTCCGTAGTTGCAACAGGAAGGGCATAAGGCCAGTAAACACTCAACTCCATTCTGTTGTCCCAACCCCACCCCGCAAAGTATTATGGGGTCATTAAACGATGAACAACAACAAGAACAACAACAGAGGGATTTGAAGATTAGTGTAACGTTTGAACTAATCCAGGGGTGTCTAAACTTGGGAACTTTAAGACTTGTGGACTTCAACTCCCAGAATAGCTGGCTGGGGAATTCTGGGGAATTCTGGGAGTTGAAGCCCACAAGTCTTAAAGTTCCCAAGTTTGGACACCCCTGGACTAATCTGTTGACTGCTTTTTTTCTTTTACGTATATATTATGATTAATATATTGGTTCAATTTGATTATTTAAATAGATAGATTTCCACCTTTATTTGCGCATTTTGTATAGCATTTTTGTAAAATATGAACGAGAAAACTTTTAACTATGTGTAGTTACGTAATGGGGGGGGGAGACCCATAAAGACGAGGGAGTCAAGTTACAAAGCAGGACAAGAAACCACAGATGGAAACTAATCCCAGAATCAAGGAGACATTTCCTGACCAGCAAAACAATTAACCAGTGGAACTGCTTGCCACCAGAATGTTCCATCACTGGAGGGTTTTAAGAAGAGACCAGGCAACCATTTGTAAGGGTCACCTGCGCGAGCAGGGGGTTGGACTAGAAGACCTCCGAGGTCCCTTCCAGCTCTATTCAGCAGCTTGGTATGCAACTCTCTTTTTCTTCTCCCAGCTGGATGACCTTGAGGCAGCACACGAGAAGATGCAGTCCCTACTTTCGATTTTCCAAGAATGCCCCTCTTCATCCTTCCTCCATAGTCCTGGCCCATTGACCAAAGAGGGATTGTTGGTGGCAGTCTGCCATTGCCTAAAAGCACAGGATAGTAACCCTATAGTAAGAGCTGACAGATAGAAAAGGGCCTGCTCAGAGGCATCTCTGTTCTCCTGGAGAGCAGTTCTTAATTAACATGGCATCTTTTTTTTTTTTTTAAATTTAATTTCTAGATCGCTCCCTCTCCCCAAGGGGACTCGGAGCGGTGCACAGGGAAATTAAAACAATAAATATACATAGATATACAAAACAGTTAAAAAACAATTAAACAGTAAGACCCTGAGCTAAAATTCCCCAAAACCAATCACTAAAACCCTAAACCCTATAATACTATGGTAAGAGGCTACCCTAGGCCGGCCAGGCAGAAAAAGTGCGTTTTCAATTTCAGACGGAAGGAACGGAGGTCCGTGGTAGTTCTAATATCGGGGGGGAGGTCGTTCCAGAGGGCAGGGCCCGCCACAGAGAGTGCCCTTCCCCTGGGCGTCGCCCGCTGACAGAGTCTAGTGGACAGCACCCGGAGAAGTCCCTCTCTGTGGGAGCGAATTGGCCGTGAGGAAGTATGAGGCAGAATCCGATCCCGCAGATAGCTAGGTCCTGAGCCATGGAGCGCTTTAAAGATGATGACTAGCACCTTGAAGCGCACCCGAAAGACTACAGGTAGCCAGTGCAGCTCGCGCAAGAGCGGTGTTACATGGGTGTACCTTGTGGTACCCATTATTGCTCGCGCGGCTGCATTCTGGACCAACTGCAGCCTCCGGGTGCACCTCAAGGGGAGCTTCATGTAGAGAGAGTTACAATAGTCCAGTCGGGATGTCACGATAGCATGAGTGACTGTGCGAAGGGCATCCCGGTCCAATAGGGGGCGCAACTGGCGAACCAGGCGAACCTGGTAAAACGCCCTCCTGGCCACGGCTGTCACTTGATCTTCCATGGACAGCCGGGAATCCAGGAGGACACCCAAGTTGCGCGCCCCATCCACAGGGGCAAGATGTTCGCCCCCTATGGCCAGCGATAGAGACAGCTGGTTGAACCGGGCAGCCGGAAACCACAGCCACTCGGTCTTGGTCGGGTTGAGTTTGAGTCCGTTACTTCCCATCCAGACCCGCACGGCTTCCAGGCACTGGCACATCACCGCTACGGCATCGTTGGGGTGGTTTGGGGTAGATATATACAGCTGAGTATCATCAGCGTAGAGATGGTACTCTACCCCAAAACCACGGATGATCTCACCCAGCGGCTTTATATATGTATTGAACAGGAGGGGCGAGAGGACTGACCCCTGAGGCACCCCACATGTGAGGGGTCTCGAGGTCGACCTCTGCCCCCCTGTCAACACAAATTGCGACCGGCCAGAGAGGTAGGAGGAGAACCACCGCAAAACAGTGCCTCCCACCCCCAACCTCCCCAGCCGGTGCAATAGGATACCATGGTCGATGGTATCAAAAGCCGCCGAGAGGTCTAATAGGACCAGGATGGAGGAACAACCCCCATCTCTGGCCCTCCAGAGATCATCGACCAACGCGACCAATGCCGTCTCGGTGCTATGCCCGGGCCGAAAGCCGGACTGGCGCGGGTCTAGATAATCAACTTCCTCCAGGTGATGGGGAAACTGTTGTGCCACCACACTCTCAACAACCTTCGCCAAAAAGGGAAGGTTGGAGACGGGACGATAGTTGTTTAAAAGAGCTGGATCCAAAGAGGGCTTCTTCAGGAGGGGCCTCACCATGGCCTCTTTAAGGGAGGCAGGCAAGGAACCCTTCCTCAAAGAAGTGTTGACAACCTCTTGGAGCCAGCCTCGTGTCACCTCCCAGGATGCCAGTACAAGCCAGGAGGGACACGGGTCTAATAAACATGTGGTGGCTCGCAGTCGCCCACGTAGCCTGTCCATATCCTCGGAAGTAACGGAGTCAAACTCCTCCCAAACAAGATCCGCCTCATGGCAACCCACTGGGCCATGAATGGGGGCTAACTCGTTCTGTATCTGAGCGGTTTTCTCCTGCAGATAAATCACAAATTCCTCTGCTCTACCCTGTAGCGGGGCTTCCCGCACCCTCTGTTGAAGGAGGGAGCGGGTCACCCTAAACAGGGCGGCAGGGCGGTTATCTGCGGATGCTATGAGAGTGGCACAATGATGACGTTTGGCCACTCAGCGCCACAATGTAAGTCCGTAAATGGGCTCTTACCTGTGTCCGGTCAGATTCAGATCGGGTAGACCTCCATCTTCTCTCTAGGCATCTCTTGTGGCGTTTCATCACCCTCAGCTCCTCAGTAAACCAAGGGGCCAGGGTGGCTCGCCGCCGCAAGAGAGGCCGCAAGGCCGCGACCCGATCCAAGGCCCCCACGGCCGCACTATTCCATGCGGCCGTGAGGTCCTCCATCGGGGCGCGGGTCAGGGGTACAGGAAGTGGCCCAAGCGCCGCCTGGAACCCATCAGGGTCCATCAGGCGCCTGGGGCGGAACCAGATTGGTGACTCAGGTTCCGCCTCCCCGCGGAGGGGAGTAGCGGTTGGAAAGTCGAGCCGGAGAAGTGAGTGGTCTGACCATGACAAGGGTGTGATGGCTATATCCCCTATAATCAGATCACTTTTCCACTGGCCAGAGACGAAGATGAGATCCGGTGTATGTCCACCCTCGTGGGTGGGGCCTTGAATTAATTGGGTCAGGTCCATGGCCGTCATGGAAGCCATGAACTCCCGAGCTACCTCGGATGATTCGCCCACCGATGGCAGATTAAAGTCCCCCATGACTAAAAGTCTGGGGGTCTCCACTGCCACCGTAGCGATCACCTCCAGGAGCTCAGGCAGGGCTGCTGCTACATAGCGGGGAGCCAGGTATATAACCAGCAAGCCCAACTGCCTCCATAGGCCCCACTTCACGCAGAGGGACTCACAACCGGTGGTCTGTGGCACAGTGGTCTCTCTCGGCTCAAGACCTTCCTTTACAATAACCGCCACCCCACCACCCCTGCCTAGGGTCCGAGGCTGATGAAAAGCGCGGTAACCTGGTGGGCACATTTCAACAAGGGGGAGTCCACCCTCGTGACCCAACCAGGTCTCCGCGATTCGTGCCAGGTCCAGCTCCCCCTCTGACACAAGGTCACAAATGAGGGGGGCTTTGTTGACAACGGACCTGGCATTACAAAACATCAGCCTCAGGCCCTGGCTCTGTATTCCCTGACCACCTAGCCTGCAGGGGTTGTGACACCCAACCGTATGCAACCAACGGCTGCGTGCCCCCAACCGGGAGGATGGAACTTGCCTCCCCTCGGACCTGCCTCTCCCCACGACCGTCGGGATGGAAATGCCCTCCATAGGGACGACTCGTGTTTCCCCCCCCCTCACGGATCCCTCCGCTACCCTCCGCCGACTGCCGGCCTGGCCCTCTCTTCCTAACTGCTTATACCCTCCCCCCTCCCTGGTACCCCCTAAAATAGACAATAATTTGGAAACTAAAAAACCCCTAAGGCCGCGCTTTGCCCACCTCTCCAGATTAATAAATCCTTCATCAAGGCGGGCCCTCGTTAAAGCGGACTCTCGCAGTCGTAGCAAATCGGTTTTAGAGTACAAAATCTGCCTTCTCAATCCATCCATCAGAACAGAGCTTGGAAGGGATCTTGGAGGTCTTCTAATCCAACCTCCTGCTGAAGCAGGAGACCATTGCAGGCAAGTGACTATCCAGTCTCTTCTTCAAAGCCTCCATTGATGGAGCACCTACAACCTCTGGTGGCAAGCCGTTCCACCGGTTAATCGTCCTCCCGGTAGAAGTTTCTTCTCAATTCCAGGTTGCTTCTCTCCTGGACAAGTTTCCATCCATCGCTTCTCATCTTGCCTTCTGGTGTTTAGGGCAATGGCTCCCCCCACTTCTTTGGGGCAGCTCCCCCTCCCCCCCAATACTGGAATGCTGCTATAATGTCCTTCTTTTCTCCAATCTGGTGAAGTAACAATCTTTCTCTGGGTTGGGAGACTTCCTTAGTGTCCTCTCCTTCCACAGAACCCCAATGGCGAAGAATTCCAGAAGGATCGAACACACCTTTGGGAACTGCTCCAGAGATTCCAGGTATGTTTGGGTGAGGTGGGTGGGGAGCTGAACAAGTCGCACAGCCTGACTCGACACGGGGACAATGCACAACCTAGCCGATCCTTCCCTCCTGCTTTGCCTCCCGGAGGGGCGGCCGAGGTGCTATTCAGTTGTCTCAGACCGGTTCACTCCAACTGGTAGTGGAAATCCTGGGTGGGCCTGCTCAGCTCTGTGTCTTCCTGATGTAGGAATGCCAGGACACAGATAAGCTCTTTAAAGTAGGAAGAGTTTATTTTGTGCCCATGGTCCAGCAGGAGCTGCAAAGCTTGTGAAAATGTCAGAACCCCGTCAGACTGACAGAGACCCTCCTTTATACCCTCGGTTACGTATACATTCCTGGTAGCCTACATTTGTCCAAATATGGGGTTGGGGGGTCGGGGGAATCGAACACATACCAGTTGAGACGGTTTGCTTAGCTCAGGGGTCTGCAAAGTCGGCTCTTTTAAGACTGGTGGACTTCAACTCCCAGAGTTCCAACCCCTGGCTTAGGTCAACAAGATATAAGCATTTAGGAGGCAATTTGTGGTTAGTACAGAGATGGATTAAGGGAGTTACAACAGAATGTTGTGGGAGCAGAACAGAACAACAGGATGCAACTGTCTGGGTCACCAAGACCTCTTTTGCAAACACAGCAGTATAATATTGAGCATAGCTTGCAATCCTATTGCTTGACCAAAGATTACTTGACCAGAGTTTGAGGTCTAGGCCAGCCTTAGACCTATGCAGCTTCTGCTGCTTCCTCAGTCCTATTTAGAAGGACCTCTCCTTCCTCTGAAAAGTCCCCAAACTCGGAATGGGCTGTGTGGGTGTTTGCGCATGCTTGGCTGCCGAGTCATTTCCACGTCGAGTGAGCCAGTATGATTAGTGCCACGCTGACCCTGCTGCGCCGAGTCATCAGGTCCAAACCAACTGGACCCACCGGACAATGGCGGCTTGGCTATGGCGAGTTAGCCATGCCGAGTCAGATGCGCCGAGCTTGTCACACTTACCCAGTCTAACTGACCTGGCTGCGACTACCCAGCCATGCCCACCCATTCACGCCCACTTGGCCGCTGGGAATCGTCCCATTCCACTCCCTGATAACCCCACATTTTGATCTCTGACGATTCGATCTTCCTCTTCAACAGTTGGGACTTGCCGATACTGTGAACGCGCCTGAGAATGGCCAAGACCGCTGGACCATTTGATGCGCGTCAATTCCAGCACACGGGTACGTCAAAGAACAGAAGAGGTGTAGAAGGGTCTCGGGATCGGCTTGTGGGGATTCAAAGGAATTTCTTCCAAAAAAAAAAAAGATAGTCATTTTATTCAATCTTGAAATTGAAAAGGTAAAAGCTACTGCAAAAGATTTAAACATATGAAAAGAATACAAAGGAAAAAAAGAAGGTGTGCAGAAGAGCAAAGAACAAATAGAAAAAGGAAGGAAGAAATAGAAAAGAAAGAGATGAGACTATAGATTTATTGATTTATATATTTGCTTTTATTGGTTTACTGATTTATTGATTTATTGATTTGCTGATTTATAGATTCACTGATATATTTATAATAATATTGGCTGACTATCTTACCTTAGGATAAGCCTGGGTGGCTTGAAATAATAAAAGATAAACAATGAATATATTAAGGAAAAATGAAAAGAAACATATTAAAAAAAATCTCTATCTATCTATCTATCTATCTATCTATCTATCTATCTATCTATCTATCTATCTATCTATAACCTTTCTATCAAAAATCTTTATCTATCTATCTATCTATCTATCTATCTATCTATCTATCTATCTATCTATCTATCTATCTATCTATCTATCATCTCTATTGATAAATAATATCTATATCTATCTATCTATCTATCTATCTATCTATCTATCTATCTATCTATCTATCTATCTATCTATCATCTCTATTGATAAATAATATCTATCTATCTCTCTATCTATCTCTCTATCTATCTATCTATCTATCTATCTATCTATCTATCTATCATATCTCTCTCTCTATATATATCTATCTATCTTTCTATCTATCTATCTATCTATCTATCTATCTATCTATCTATCTATCTATCTATCTATCTATCTATCATATCTATCTATCTATCTATCTATCTATCTATCTATCTATCTATCTATCTATCTATCTATCTATCTATCTATCATATCTCTCTCTCTCTCTATCTATATCTATCTATCTATCTATCTATCTATCTATCATCTATCTATCATATCTCTATCTGTATCTATCTATCTATCTATCTATCTATCTATCTATCTATCTATCTATCTATCTATCTATCTATCTATCTATCTATCATATCTCTCTCTCTCTCTCTCTCTCTCTCTCTATCTTTCTATCTATCTATCATATCTCTATCTATCTATCTATTTATCTATCTATCTATCTATCTATCTATCTATCTATCTATCTATCTAATATATATATCTCTCTCTCTCTCTCTATCATATCTCTCTCTCTCTCTCTCTCTCTCTCTCTATCTATCTATCATATCTCTCTCTCTCTCTCTCTCTCTCTCTCTATCTATCTATCTATCATATCTCTCTCTCTCTCTCTCTCTCTATCTATCTATCTATCTATCTATCTATCTATCTATCTATCTATCTATCTATCTATCTATCTATCTATCACAGAGTTGGAAGGGACCTCAGAGGCCATCCAGTCCAACCCTCTGCTCAAGTAGGTGACCCCAGACCAAGGGTGTCCAACCCACAGGGTGCTTAAATCTGGCCCGTGGGCTCGGCCTGCAAATATCAAAGGAACCACCTGTGGTGCCTCTGATGGCCAAAATGGATCCCATTGGCTCTCCAGTCTCTTTCTCGTGTCTCTACGGACCACAGTAACCACGACTGAGTGAAAGACTAAACATAAGAACATTCAGGCACTAAACCTAGATCCTTGAAGGAAGCGATAGGCTGTGGCTTGTGAGTGGTCTGGATGAGGAAGAACCCCCAAACAGATAGACTATGCTTGGATTTGGATGCTTTCAGGATCCCCCACCACACCAGATCTTGACTGGTATCTCCTAACCCTTTCTTCCTTTTCCTGCAGGCTCTGGGCTTAAAGATCTGGACCAGGAATTCAACTCTACTTCCATAATTTTCTTCCAATAATCTTAGCTCATTCCCCATATAGCCAGTCCTCGACTTCCGACAGTTCGCTTAGCAATGGCCCCAACCGACGGGAACAGTGACCCTTTTCTCATGCTTACGAGTGTGCGCGTGTGATTTCCATTTGGATGTTTGGACAGCCGACTCACATTTATAACAGTCGTTATATCCCGGGGTTATGCGATCCCCTCTTTTGTGACCTTCTGACCCACAAAGTCGACGAGAAACCCCAATTCACTTAACGACCAGGTGACTCTCTTAACCACCGCTGGGATTCCCTGCGAGAAAAAGTCGGGAAAGGGGACAAAATTCACTGAACACGTTTCTCACTTAGCAACACCTGGGTGGGGCTCAACTGTGGTCATTAAGTCGAGGACTGGCTGTATGGCAGAGTCTCTTCTTCCATACACAAGCACGAAGACAAAAAAGAATCTGCATCTCAATCAAACAATACTCAATGGACAAATTTCACAAATAAACAGTTCAAATTCTGAATTTTCACCCTTTCGCTCGTATCTTTTGCAAACATGGTTTAAATTTACTTCCTGTCCGTACATGAAAATTTTCCAGAAAAACCTGTAGAAACCCTGATCTGGTTTCTCTCTCTCTCTCTCCTGTGAGTCATTTGCATATCACTGGAGGGTGATTAAGCCTCCTCCGACAGCAACGACCCCCATTAGGCGGGCGGCTCTGGGAATAAGCGAAATGCACGGGTGTTCCTTCAGCTAAAGCCAACCTCGTCTTCAGGTGAGATGGCTGTATTTATTAGGTTCTCTAGATAAAGGAGGGGTTACAGTCTCCTCTTCCTATCTACATAAATTCCTAAGGGAGGTGTTACAGTCTTCCTCCCTGCCTACATATAGTTTCGTTTCTCCACATCAGTTTCGTTTCCTGTGAAGCCATGACTTTTGGGAAAGGTAGGAAAGCTTAATAGGGTGGTACCTCCTGGTCCTAGGCTTACAAGTCCACTTGCCGTCTATGGGGGGCAAGCTATTGTGCCTGAGCCAGGGTTTGCTCATTCCAACATCTCCTCCTTTTTGTTTTTATTCATTTTTATGGTAGGAGACTGGGAATCTGACGGGGAGTCAGAATCTTCTGAGTCTGACACTGCCCATTGATAGCTCTTTTCTTTTTGTTCCGTTGTTATCCGTTCATAGCCTTCACGTGACAGTATCATGGCTTCAACAGTGGAAAAACGTTTTTGAAAAAAGTTGACTAATCTATTCAAAATACAAGGACCAAGAACACACGCAATAATAAGTAAAATCAAAGGACCCATAATAGCAGATAATAACGTGGTCAACCATGGTGACGCATTAAACAAGCTTTGAAACTATGCTTGGGTAGCTTCCCTTTCCCTTTTCCGATTGTTCAATCTCCATGGGGAAAAATCAAACATAGGGATGTCAGACATTTTTGTAGGTGAGAAATAAAGCTCTCCTGGGTTGGGTCATCCGACTCCACCTCATCGCACCTTTGGAATAAAACCTTTGAACATAATGAAAGCAAACATTGAATACAGCAACATAACACAACAAGCATAGCAACAATACCAATTATTGTAATTACAAAGTTCTTTAACCATGTTATATTAGGGAGCCATGTATATAATTGCGTCTTGTTAAATGCTGAATTTAGTACAGTTCTTTTATCTGCCATGTCTGAAGAAATGGTTGGTGTGTCCATCTTTGTTCGGGCTGGACCTGGTTAAGCACCAAACGGCGGTTTCGGGATCGGTGGCTGTTGGGAAAGATGTCCTTTTTCCCTCGTGTCAAATGGTCAGGTGCTGGTGGATGTGCAGCCAAGTTTAGCAAAACCACCTCTTTTGCTTGGTCACAAGGTGTTTTCCATCAAAGCTTTGGCAAGTGTACAGTGCGATGGTGGCTTCAGAGGCTGCAAATGTCAATGTCATTCTGCAGGGGTGATAAATTGGAACAGGGGTAATGTTCTGTGTGTGGCTGACATATTTACCTCTGTGTAGAAAGGCACAAGGGCTATAAATCTGTTCCGGATCTGTGCATTTGATAACAGCCGTGGCTCCTTTCTGGAGAAACTGGAACAAGGGTCTGCATTCAAGGAGTTGATGCGAGGGTTGGAGCAGGAACAGGAGCAGGAACAGCTTGGGATGGTTTCAGGTGACAGGGACGCACGTGACGACCAGGAACCCAGACAGTGGTGTTGTCTGCAAATATGGCGGCATAACCACTTCCTCACGTGATGAACTCTGCTGGTCCTCGCCAGGTCAGGTCAGGTAGGCGCCGGTAATAGACAAGCAGTCGCTGATGTTCAGCAGAGGGGGAAGAAGAAAAGTGACAAGCGGTGGACGTGGGGGGGTTTCCGGTGAAGTTAAGAAAGTTTAAGACATAAAGACAATGGTTTAATGTGTTTTGCACCGCTGGGAGGCTGGGGGTCCTTTCCCCCTGGTATCCGAATATCTGTTTAGAGCATTCTTTATTATTCCCCAATTCTGACAAAAGGCCGAAAATGCTTGGCTAAGCGAGTCCTTTGTCTGTTTTTAATTCATTTGGGCGTCCCAACGAAGCAAAAGAGCGAATACAATGATTGATGACATGCTTTATAGCCTCACCCCTTTGAGGGGTGGCGATGATTTTATTTATTTATTTTATTTATTTAAATTTATACCCCGCCCTTCTCCACAGAGGACCCAGGGCGGCGCACAGGAAATTTAAAAAACATACAAAAATACAATAAATATAATTTAAAAAACTATTAAATAACCCCATCCTGCGCTAAAACCAAATTTTAAAACCCAATTTAAAACTATCTTAAGTCCCCAAGGGAGGTTAGGCTAGGCCGGCTTGTTGAAACAGATATGTCTTAAGACATTGGCGGAAGAGGCGGAGGTCGGTGATGGTACGTAATTCAGGGGGTAGGTCATTCCAAAGGGCTGGCCCCGCCACAGAGAAGGCTCTTCCCCTGGGTGTCGCCAGTCGGCATTGTCCGGCCGACGGTACCCTGAGGAGGCCCTCTCTGTGGGAGCGGATTGGTCTGAGGGATGTATGGGGCAGGAGGCGGTCTCGCATATAACTAGGTCCCGAGCCATGGAGCGCTTTAAAGATGGTAGTCAAAACCTTGAAGCGCACTCGAAAGGCCACAGGAAGCCAATGCAGCTCGCGCAGGATCGGTGTTATGTGGGAGCATCTAGTGGCTCCCATAATCACCCGCGCGGCTGCGTTTTGGACTAGCTGTAGCTTTCGAGTGCACCTCAAGGGAAGCCCCATGTAGAGAGTATTACAGTAGTCGAGTCGGGACGTCACGAGTGCTTGAGTGACTGTGCGTAGGGCAGCCCGGTCCAGTAAGGGGCGCAGTTGGCGCATCAGGCGAACCTGATGGAACGCCCCCCTGGCCACGGCTGCCACATGGTCCTCCATGGACAGCCGGGAATCCAGGAGGACACCCAAATTGCGCGCCCTCTCCACGGGGGCCAGTGTTTCGCCCCCAATGGCCAGAGTTGGAGTGATCTGGCTGAACCGGGGTGCCGGAAACCACAGCCACTCAGTCTTGGCAGGGTTGAGTTTGAGTTTGTTACCACCCATCCAGATCCGTACGGCTTCCAGACACCGGGACAGCACTTTGGCGGCATCGTTGGGGTGGTTTGGGGTGGATATGTACAACTGAGTGTCATCAGCGTACAGATGGTATTCCACCCCAAAACCACGGATGATCTCACCCAGCGGCTTCATATATGTGTTGAAAAGGAGGGGCGAGAGGACCCACCCCTGAGGAACCCCACATAGGAGAGGCCTCGAGGTCGACCTCTGCCCTCCCGTCAACACATATTGCGACCGACCAGAGAGGTAGGACGAGAACCACCGCAGAACGGTGCCTCCCAGCCCCAACCCCCCCAGTCGGTGCAATAGGATACCATGGTCGATGGTATCAAAAGCCGCCGAGAGGTCTAATAGGACTAGGATAGAGGAATACCCTCTATCCCGCGCCCTCCAGAGATCATCAACCAACGCGACCAATGCCGTCTCAGTACTGTGACCGGGCCGGAAGCCGGACTGGCGCGGGTCTAGATAATCAACTTCCTCCAGGTGTCGCGGAAACTGTTGGGCCACCACACTCTCGACAACCTTCACTAAAAAGTGAAGGTTGGAGACCGGACGATAGTTCTCTAGTAAAGCTGGGTCCAGGGACGGCTTCTTGAGGAGGGGCCTCACTACCGCCTCTTTCAAGACGGCAGGTAAGGTGAACCCAGAGTACATATCAATGGATACATGAATGTACTTCCATGGGGAAAAGGAAGCATATTGGGTAACATCCATTTGCCAAATTTGATTACATTCTGTTCCTCTGGGATTGACTTCCATGGGAATAGAATGTGCTTGTTTACTACAAGCAGGACAAGACCCTTTGGATACAAAGGAATGGAGAAAAAACAATCTTTTAAATCAATAATCATCAAAAATTCAAAAAACAATTTAGATGGAAGGAAATTTTCCAAAGGCAGATGTCAGAAACAATCAAACGAATGACATAGGATGGGATAGTATCTTAAGTCTGACATCAAAAAACAAAATGTGGGAAAAACCAGCTTCATTGTTATGGAAGCTAGGTAACTCATTAAGTATGTGAGAAAATTTTAAAATGCAGGCAAAATAGCAAAAAATCATTCCTGCGTATGGATAAAAATAAAACTCAAAAAATGTTCAAAAGAAAATCCAAGATTGTTGGCAAAACTGAAAAATAATTATTATACAGTTCCTTAAAATGGTTATACTAATTGAATTTCATGAAAGAAAAGTGAAAAGTGAAATGTGATTATTTGTAGATAAATGTGGGTATGTTGTGAAACTCACTTAAAAATCCCTTTCTTTCTGCTTCTTAAAAATCCCTTTCTTACTGCTTCACTCACTTAAAAATCCCTTTCTTTCTGCTTTCTGCTTCTATCTCTTATTCTCTTTCCCTCTTACTCACTGCTTCTCTTTACTCACTTTCTTACTTTCTTTTTCTCTCTCTCTATCACTTACGTTTTCTTTATTTCTCTTACTTTCTGTTCTTCTCTCTCTCTTTCACTTACTTTTTCTTTCTGTCTCTTTTTCTCTTTGTGTGTGTGTGTATGTGTGTGAGTGAGTGGATGTACTTTGAGTCCCCTTTAAGATGTGTGTGAGTGTGTGTGTGTGTGAATGTAAGATGTGTGTGTGTTTGTGTTTTTGCCCTGTGTGATTTTCCCCCTCCCTCTTTCCCCCTCTTCCCTCCGTATTCAGAGAGATGCAGGCAAGAGGGGGAAGAAGCGGGCAAAGGAATGTGTGGGCGGCTGCTTGTTTTGCAATGTGTGTGTCATTAAGGGGGGCAGCAGTTCTGACCACACCCTTACAATTAAAAGTTTCACATTTATTCCAACAGACACACACCATTCAATGCAATCTTTTCTAACTAATCTCACTCAAAACACAGATTAAATACACTCAACAAACACATACACAGACATAATGCAATACATTCCACTGTTCCCAAAAGAAAAAGAAAATATCTATACACCTAACACAGTACAATGTCCTGCAAGCCTCTGGCATTCAAATCTGGATAGATTCAGGATCTGCTGGTGTCCGGCCAAGCCCATGTCACTGGTGCAAAAGTGACCAGGAGCGCTCTTTGACATAGTCTGTGGCCCACATCAGTTTCTCCAGCCCACCATGTTGAATGCCTGCCGAACCTCAAAGGAGTTCAGCTGTGTGGGAAGCCAAGTGTGGCTGCCCTTAATAATTACATCGGGTGAAAATTCATTGAAACCCATAATTAACGTTCAAGTCACAATAAGCCAAATTAGAAACTTAAACGGAGGCCTGCATAGACAAAAAGGACACACTTTATGCTTTGATCAAAGTTAAAGTTCTGAGAGAGGATTTTCATTCACATGTGCAAAGGACATGGAAAGAAAATTCTACAAAATTCAATGGGATTGTCCCCTTTACACCAAAATAACTTTGTTCTTCAAAAAAACCTTTGTTCTTTGCATTGTAATTACTCTAACTATTCTAAATTATTCTAATCAACATTGTAAACTTCAAATCATATAACCTAACATATGGTAAAGCTTAGATCATATATCCTAACTCAATCTGCATCCTTCCTCATATAACCTAACTTAATTTGCATCCTTACTGGCTCAAAAGGTCTTTGTTTGCTTAATTGCCCACTTAGCAATATAAAAGAGTGAAAAGTTTAAGATTGCTCTGGTGTTAAAGGAGCAGAGAGTTACGTTCTTTTTTCCTTAAAGAAAAGGTGGTGGTAAAGATAAATTTTCAAATCTTATCACAGTAGGGAGGGGGCGGAATCATGCGGAGGAGGAGTAACTTCCGTGGCGGGCTCGGCCGTTTTCTGGCCGGAGAATTTATGGTGGATCATTACATTCCATGATTACATGCCACGCATTTAAAATTTGGATCGGGGCCCTGGGGGCTGCATGAAGGTAATCCCCCAGTTTAGTTCATGTTGATAATTTTAAAGAGCCCTTCTCAGGGTAGTGAGGGCACTGGTTCCAAATACAAGTAAGCAAATTAGTCAGCTCTTTTTTCTTTGGGCGCGGAAGAGACCCCCCCTCCGTTTGCAGCGAGCTTTATGCAAGAGTCGGTTAATTCTCTCAGCTCCTTAAGGTGTTCGGCCTTCTGCTTTGAGAATTTTACCCCCATACTTACGTTATCCAAATCGTGTTTCAGATAGGACAATGCGCGCAGCTTCTCTCAAGCGAGTGGTATGGAGGTTCCGAAAACGTACATCAGAAGGTTTTTTTTTTACCTTGCTTCGAAGGTCTTAGCCTTGCTAATATCACGTTGAGGGCGCCAGATATGAGTCATTTGCATATCAACGGAGGGTGATTAAGCCTCCTCCGACAGCAACGACCCCCATTAGGCGGGCGGCTCTGGGAATAAGCACGGGTGTTCTTTCAGCTAAAGCCAACCTCGTCTTCAGGTGAGATGGCTGTATTTATTAGGTTCTCTAGATAAAGGAGGGGTTACAGTCTCCTCTTCCTATCTACATAAATTCCTAAGGGAGGTGTTACAGTTTTCCTCCCTGCCTACATATAGTTTCGTTTCTCCACATTAGTTTCGTTTCCTGTGAAGCCATGACTTTCGGGGGAGGTAGGAAAGCTAATAGGGTGGTACCTCCTGGTCCTAGGCTTACAAGTCCACTTGCCGTCTATGGGGGGCAAGCTATTTTGCCTGAACCAGGGTTTGCTCATTCCAACACTCTCCCTCCTTCTCTCTTTCTCATTCTCTCTCTCTCATTCTCTCTCTCTTTTTTTCTCTCTCTTTATCTCTCTCTCTCTCTCTCTCCCTGCCTGCCTCTCTTTCTATCTCTCTTTTAGTCTCTCTCTCATTCTCTCTTGTTCTCTCTCTTTTTATCTCATTCTCTCTCTCATTTTCTCATTCTCTTTCTCTCTCCCTCCTTCTCTCTTTCTCATTCTCTCTCTTGTTCTCTCTCTCTCCTTCTCTCTCTTTTTCTCTCTCTCTTTATCTCTCTCTCTCATTCTCTCTCTCTTATTCTCTCTCTTGTTCTCTCTCTCTTTATCTCTCTCTCCCTCCCTGCTTGCCTCTTTCTCTCTCTCTGCCTGCCTCTCTCCCTTATTCTCTCTTGTTCTCTCTCTCTCTCTCTCTCTCCCTGCCTGCCTCTCTTTCTCCCTCTCTTTCAGTCTCTCTCTCATTCTCTCTCTTGTTCTCTCTCTTTTTCTCTTGTTCTCTCTCTCATTTTCTCATTCTCTTTCTCTCTCCCATTCTCTCTCATTCTCTCTCTCCTCTCTTTTTCTCTCTCTCATTCTCATTCTCTTTCTCTCTCTCATTCTCTCTCTCCTCTCTTTCTCTCTCTCCCTGCCTGCCTCTCTCCCTTATTCTCTCTTGTTCTCTCTCTCTCTCTCCCCCTGCCTGCCTCTCTTTCTCTCTCTCCCTCTTTGTCTCTCTCTCTCACACACTTTCTTTCTTTGTCTCTCTTTTCTCTCTTTGTCTCCCTGCCTATCTCTCTCTGTCTTTCTTTCCCCCCCTCTGTCTCTCTCTCTCTCTCTGTTTCTCTCTCTCTGGCTTTCTCTGTGTGTGTCTCTTTCTCTGGCTTTCTCTCTCTTTTTCTCTATCTCACTTTCTCTCCTTTTCTCTCTCCTCTCTCTCTCTCCCTCTCTCTCTCTTTCTCTCTCTCTGGCTTCCTCTCTTTCTCTCTCTGTCTCGCTGGCTTAATTCCCCCCCCTCTCTCTGGCTTTCTCTGTCTCTCCCTTTCTCTCTCTCTCCTTTTCTCTCTCTCCCTCTCTTTTTCTCTCCCTCTCTTTTTCTCTCCCTCTCTTTCTCTCTCGCTCTCTCTTTTTCTTCCTCCCTCTCTCTCTCCTTTCCTCTTTTAGAAGTCCCAGGGTTTCCCCTTAAAGTAATGACACTAATTTAGGGAGTCCTCAATTTACAGCCGTGCGTTTAGCGACTGACAGAAATTACAATGGACATGGGGAAAAAAGTGACAGGAATTTTTTTCACACTTAACGACCTTCGTACCATCCCCATGGCCACGTGATCCTAATTTGGACACTTGGCAACTGACTTGTATTTATAACGGTCGCAGTGTGCCGGGGTCACGTGATCCCATTTTGCGACCTCCTGACACCCAAAGTCAGATTCACTTAACAAATGCAGCGAGTCACTTAGCAAGAAAAAAAATGGGACCAAATTCAAAAATATTGGGCTCCGTGGTGGTCATAAATCAAGGACTACCTGTATTTTTGTTTGCGGCCAAAACATCCCATAGCCAAAACAAAAAAATGGGTTTGCTTAATGACTGCGGTGTTCACTTAATGACTGCAACGCTCGCTTCACAACTGTCACAAAATTGGTTTAGTCAAGTGGGAGGCCCACTTCACAATCATAATCGGCAGGCTTCATTCGGTCATAAATCGAGGACAATCTGTCCAACTCTCAGCATTACAGGTAATCAATTCGAATAGAGCTGGAAGGGACCTTGGAAGTCTTCTAGTCCAACCCCCTGCTCAAGCAGGAGATCTTCACCAATTTATTTATTTTATTTATTTTTTATTTTTCAAATTTATACCCCGCCCTTCTCCTTGCAAGGACCCAGGGTGGCGCACAGGCAATATTAAAAACCATACAAAATTACAAAATACATTATTAAAAAACTATTAAATTATATCCCGTGCTAAAACCCTTATAAAACTCTAAGAATTAAAATTTATACAGATAAAAGTCAGAAACGGGGGGTTATGCTAGGCCGGCTTGTTGGAATAAATACGTCTTGAGACGCTGGTGGAAGAGGCAGAGGTCTGAGGTGGTGCGTAGATCGGGGGGTAGGCCGTTCCAGAGGGCTGGGCCCGCCACAGGGAAGGCCCTTCCCCTGGGCGTCGCCAACCGGCATTGCCCAGCCAACGGTACCCGAGAAGGCCCTCTCTGTGGGAGCGGATCGGACAAAGGGATGTATGGGGCAGGAGGCGGTCTCATATGTAGTTCAGAGAAGTGGCTGTCTTAATTTCTTAAAAGCCTCCAGCGTTGGATCACCCACAACTGGTGGCAAGATGTTCCACTGATTAATTGACCTCACTCTCAGGAAATTTCTCCTTATTTCTAGTTTGTTCTCTCCTTGGTTAGTTTCCATCCGAAAGTCCCCTAATCCGGAATAGCTTCTAATAGATCTTAAATCACTTGAAATAAATCTATACTTCTACATTTCTTTGTCGGTAAATATAAATTTAACCCATGCACACACACAAAAACTCACGAAATAAACATCTGTAGAGATCCCCAGTCATCCGAGTCCAGACGCCTTTTGGGAGGGGAAAAAAGAGAAAGCACCTTCGGGTCACTAAACAAACGGTTGTAACTCGAGGACTGGCCTGCGAATGCTCCACTCTCCCTTCTTTCCAAAATTCTCACCTTCCTTCTCATCCTGCCCAGGCCGCGGCAGCTAACAAGCGCTTGAAGGAAGCCCTCCAGAAGCAACAGCAGGCAGCGGCCAAGCGGAAGGACGGTCACAACCGGGGCTACGAAGCCACTGCCGCGCGGGTGAAGGTAAGTCTCCGGGAATGGCCCCCTTCCGCTCCTTAGATCCTCTCGGGCTTCCCCATAGCAGGCTTCACGGGAGGGTCCCTGCAGGCAGTGGATGATGGGGAAGGGTCGCCCTGGGCAAGCGGGAGAGATTCCCACGGACTCCGTACACCAGCGGTGTTGAACTCAAGGCCCAGAGGGCGGTATGGCAATATCAAAGGACCAGCCCACGGTGCCTCTGCTGGGCAAAATGCCCCCCGTGGGCCATTTTCCGCCTCCTGCAGCACTCTGCTCTGCCCAAAACGGGCCGCGTGGAGGCCCCAGGAGGCAGAATGCTGCAGGAGGATTGGATTGGCCTGGATTAGAATTATGTCCCTATGGGGAGAGGGAGCGGTCTACAAATTAAAATTATTATTATTATTATTATTATTATTATTATGTGTTGTTACATGTTGTTTTACATGTTTATTGGATTTATATGCCGCCATTCTCCCGAAAGATTCAGAGCGGCATACAACATAAAAATACAAAAGTTAAAAACAAATTAAATAGAGAATCCAATAACAATAAATTAACAATTTACAGTTAAATTTAAAATAAACTAACAATTAAAATTAATCATTTACTTTATTCAGGCCAGGCTGGCTTGCTGGAAAAGCCAGCTTTTTAGGGCGCGCCAGAAGGACGGGAGGTCGGGAATTATGCGAAGCTCCGGGGGGGGGGCATTCCAGAGGGAAGGCGCTCCCACAGAGAAGGCTCTCCCCATACATGTCGCTAGCCAACACTGTCTGGCTGACAGCACTCTGAAGAGGCCAACTCTGTGGGATCACACTGGACAGTGGGAGGCTATCGGTGGCAGTAGGTGGTCTCGCAAGTACCCTGGGCCTAAGCCATGGAGAGCTTTAAAGGTCATAATTAACACCTTGAATCGCACCCAGAAAACAACCGGCAACCAGTGCAGCCCGCCTAACACAGGAGCACCTAGGGACCCCCATGATAACTTGCGCAGCCGCATTCTGGACCAGTTGAAGCCTCCGGGTGCTCTTCAAAGGCAGCCCCATGTAGAGAGCGTTACAGTAGTCCAGGTGAGAAAGGACGAGGGCGTGAGGTACTGTGCACAGGGCATCCCGATCCAGGAAGGGGCGCAGCTGACATACCAGGCGAACCTGGTAAAAGGCCCCCCTGGTCACGGCTGTCAGATGTTCTTCTAAACCAGAAGAACACTAGTGGCTTCAAATTTCTATGCCTGATCAGTGTAGGAAACAAGCCACCTCCTATGTTGACGCTTCACTTGCAATGCCAGATTTGACATACTGCATAGGCCCATTTAAATCCACCATCGACAATCTATAATTGACAGCCGTTTCTATTTATGATCCTGGGAATTTACCTCCACTGTTCGGTCTTGTATGATCATGTTATATATATGTGTTGTGTTTTTATTATTCGTTGACTAATGAAAATACAGTAGTATAAATAGCTTTTTTTTTTATATTGAAAAAGTTTTATTGGTTTTTACAAATTTTTTAAAGTAGGGTAAGGGTAAGGTGAAATACAAAAATATTTTGAGAGCTTTCACGTCGAGATTGTTGGTCCCTCCAGGGCTTCTTAATAAGACATTGGTAATACATTTTTCAATAATAATACTACAAGGTGAAAACAAATGCATACATCATAAATTCTAAATTCTATGCTGGCAATCGTGTACAAACATCCAGATAAAAGTTATACTGTATTAATAAAAAGCAAAGTCATTTTTTAGATCTAAGTCTCTTGGCAATTGTGTCTTCTTATTCTCCTCCCAGCGGGCGGGGCTGTGGCCCCCTCCGTCCCCCCTGGATCTTCCCCCAGGACAGAGGAATGTTTTTTAAGAAAGGCTTCCGCCTCAGCAACTGTTTTAATCCTTACTCTTCCTCCTTCCCAGAACACCAACATCCCTTCTGGCATCGCCCACTTAAACCAAATCCCGTGATTAAACAATTTTTTAGATAAGAAGGAGTACTTCCTCCTTCTCTAAAGCGGGTGGGGTTAGTGCTATCTATTTTATCTCTAATCATGTTAAAATCCCCCGCCACAATCACTTTCCCTACACTTTCAGTTTCCAAAATCTTAGTTATTTTATCAAGGAATCCCTTTTGTTTTTCATTTGGTAGATATAAATTAACCAGTGTCACTTTTTGTTCGTTAATATTCCCTATAATTATGAAATATCTTCCTTCCTCGTCTCTAATTACTTGTTTTTTTTCAAAATATACCCTATTTGATATCAATGTTGCCACTCCTCTAGCTTTGGAGGTTCCGAAAGATTTTTCATAAACTTGCATGCCCTTTATATTCATTCTATTGAAATCCTCAGATTTTTGATGAGTTTCCTGCAAAAATAATATGTCTGGTAAGTCCCTTTTAATTTTAAGCTCCAATCTCCTCCTCTTTATTTGGCTACCTGTGCCCTTCACGTTCCATGTCATTATTTTTATAAACCGCATTTACGCGGTAACTTTTTTAATCCTAGCCCCTTCTCTTCCTTTACGTGCCCACCCAACACCAAACAAAAATAACATACAAAAAAAAGACATAAGACACAACAAAGACAAACTTAAAACACAACAACAACAAATAACAATTAATCTTCACCCCCCACATCCTCATTCGAGTTACGCCTCTATATAAAGAGTGTGGGGGGGGGGAACATGCCCATGGTCGGGTCATTTCTTTCGGGTTATTCTTGTATTCCACTTTCAAAAAAAGAAGATAACACTGGCTTGTCCCCGCACTCAGCTTCCTGCTTTCTTCTAAGATCCTCCTCCTTGGCTGACGCTCTCTTAGTTTCTTCACGGGTTTTCTTATGTTCGGACATTGCCGGAGAGATTTCTTTCCGTTTTAAACTTTTAGGATCTTGACCACCAACTGCTCCTTTTTCCTCCAATGTTGGAGATTCCACTTGTATTCCACCCATCTTAAGCATATGATCTTTAATTTCTGTTAAATCCTCGTCTTTCTCAATCAGCCCGAGCTCCCGTATCAATCTTATGGCATCCGTTTCCGAAGTGATAGTTCGCATTGTCCCTTTGTAAAAAAAATTCAACTGCTGTAATGGTCTCCAATTATACTTAATATCGTTGTCTCTCAGGACTTTTGTAATTGGTTTAAAAAAAAATCTCCATGCTCTTTCTTCTCTAGAAATATCTGGAAACACTTGAATTTTCTTCCCCTCAAATTTTGGGGGTTCTCCCAAGTCCCTTATTTTTCCCATAACTTCTAATTTATCTCCAAGGTTTGCAAATCTCACAAGAACATTTCTATTAGCTCCACTTTGTCTCTTATAACCAATTCTAAAAACACTTACTAAGTCCGCTGCCATGTATACAATTGATGCATCAAGTTCATTCAGCCATTTTAACATTCTTTGCTTCAAATTATCCACCCTATCCTCCGAAATTCCACGAATAACAACATTATATTTTCTTGCATCTTCTTCCAAAAGACTGATTCTCCTATCCTGTTGCTGATTTTTTAAAAAAATCCCCTCAAACTTACGATCAGACTGTTCCTCATGAACATAAATCTGTTTAATATCGTCCTTTATAAAATTAATTTCCACGTTTTGCTTTGCAAAGTTAACATTCATGTCACTAATTTCTTCTTTGGTTTTTTGAATTTCCAATGTCAAATTGTTCAAACGGTCAGTTACAACAGTTAGTTTTTCCCCAATTGTATTTAATGCCCCTATGATTCGTTCAAGTTCAGAAGGCTGTTGAGTCATCGTGTCGAATCAGTAATCTCTTTTTTTTTTAAAAAGAAAAGAAATAAACCTGCCAAGAGGGTCTTTATTGAAGAAAAAGAGCAAAAACCCAAGTAAAATAAAGCTGAGACGGCTTTTAAAGCACCAAAGAAGCCAGGACAGAAGTAAAAAGACTATAATCCATAGTTCATAAAATACAGTATCTGTATCTTTATAGGCGTTGCCAGAAGCTCACTCGCTACATTCAGCATAAACAGTCCACTTAAAAAGTTCAAAAGTTCAAAAGCTTGCAATCCACATACCTCAGCTAATCTTCCGCTGTTTACTTAACTTTCAAGCCTGTGTTTATGCCTCGTAGCAAGTAAAGGAAACTTGCAAATCACGGTGCTTGTCAAAACAAAGGCAAACTGCCTATCTCCGCCGCTTCGGTCAAACCTCTGCTTTCCCACGAAGAAACGAAACTTTAAAATTCAAGCAGTCCTGTTTGATCTATCGGTGTAAAAATCAATCTACTCACTCTTCCGCCTTTCCAAACCGTTGTAAACAATCTCGGCTTCTAACGGTGCATTTAATCACTTTTAATCCACATTTTGTTAAAAAAAAAAATCTACGAAATGGAGGAATGTCCTCTCGCTACTCAACCATTAGCCACGCCCCTGGAGTACTTCCTCCTCACCTCCCTAATCTTTTTTGGGATCTGCTTCAGGATAGCGACTTCCTTTTGTTGGTAAATTAACGGACCCACTCTCTGCGCCTTCAAGATTCCCTCCCTAGTCGACCTTCTGACAAATTTAATATGTATCTCTCTGGGTACTTCATTTATCCTGGCATATGTTGAATTAATTCTATAGACTAGGTCAATGTCCCCCCTGATCTCCTCTTTAGGTTTATGTAAATAGTCTGCTAAATTTGTGCTCATGAGATCAGGAAGGCATTCACCAGTTTCCTCCAAAATATTCTGAAATCTTAAAAAATATGACATCCTTTCAAAATCCATCCTAGACATATGACTAGTCAAATCTCCAATTTCACTATTAACATTTTTCAGTTCTCCCTTTGCCCCAGCCTGGAAAAGCAATTTACTATTAAGCAATGGGGTGTTAATTTAGAAATACATTTAGTGGAGTATAAAGAATAAATAATAAGTGTCTGCCTATAATATCTGACAGAAGAGAAAGGAAAATGGTTATACTATAGAACTGTGGGAAGAAAGAAGAGGGGGAAATGCATTTTGAGCCTGTGTCAAACGTCCACCATGGCCACAGCCAGCGCCACACACACACACCAGCCCTCCGAGGTCAAACACAACCCTGATGTGGCCCTCAATGAAATCAAGTTTGACACGTGAAGTGTCAATACCACTTTACAAGGCCTTGGGAAGGCCACACTTGGAATATTTGCATCCAGTTTTGGTCACCACGATGTAGAAAAGATGTGAAGACTCTAGAAAGAGTGCAGAGAAGAGCAACCAAGATGATTAAACGACTAGAGACTAAAACAGGAAGAACGGTTGCAGGAATTGGGGATGTCTCATTTAATGAAAAGAAGCACCAGGGGAGACATGATAGCAGCCTTCCAATATCTCAGGGGTTGTCCCAAAGAAGAGAGAGTCGAGCTATTCTCCAAGGCACAGGAGGGTAGAACAAGAAGCAATGGGTGGAAACTAATCAAGGAGAGAAGCAACTTAGAACTGAGGAGAAATTTCCTGACAGTTAGAACAATTAATCAGTGGAACAGAAGTTGCCACCAGAAGTTGTGAATGCTCCAACACCAGAAGTCTTTAACATGTTGGAAAGCCATTTGTCTGAAATGGTATAGGGCTTCCTGCCTAGGCAGGGGGTTGGACTAGATTAGAAGACTTCCAAGATCCCTTCCAACTCTGCTATTGTTATTGTATTGTATTCATGTTAGAATTGTACATTGAAATGCTGAACAATGAAAGACTGAAGGATGAAACTTTTATACAGATGTGAAGAGTTAAACAAGGGAAATAGGAATTAACAAAGAAAGTGAAAGATGGAAGACAGAAAAGAATAACAACCTAGGGTTTCCTGCCTAGGCAGGGGTTGGACTGGAAGGCCTCCAAGGTCCCTTCCAACTCTGTTATTCTGTTACCCCTGCCCTACACCCAAGATTTTCCAGTAGAATTGAGGGAGGGGTCTTTTCTGCAAGTCAGGGGGCTCTGCTGAACTAAGCATTTTAAAGCCACAGTTTGGCTCCCCAAGCCACAGCGCGCCTCTTTGAAGTTAAAGAAAAGGTACGGCTCGTCTTTTCAAGTCGCAGCGCCCTCCTTCAATAAACTTCAGCCACAGCTGGAATCTGAAGCCGTGGCGCTTACTGGGCAGCTGCTGGAAGAAAGGTGGCTCCCGCAGAGCTGCCGAAGGAAGCCCGTCGCCCCTAAACCAAGGAGCCGGATGGAACGCCCGCAAGGCCGGACGCAGAAGGATAGATGCCGGAACGGCGATCCTACCTCCCCCAAGATGGTCAGGACAGTCTCTAAGGGCTGCAGCTCAATAATTTTGAAATTTGGAAAGGCCAATTAGTCAAATCAAATAAATAAATCTATATAAATAAAAATGTAACAAGAGTTTGTTCAAAACCACTAATCTCTGAAAGTACTGCACCGATTGCTTCCAAATTTTCACACAATGTTCCTTTCAAATACAGCACCAATGAAATGTTTAGATTGTGTAGATGTCAGACCTGTGCCAGGTACACACCACAGAAATGTAAAAAATTGTAAAAAAAGGTAGGTAGATGGATACAGAGATACAGTAGGTAAGTAGGTAGGTAGGGGATAGAGAGAGGGAGAAATACAGTAGGGAGGGAGGGAGAGGGATAGAGAGAGAGAAATTCAGTAGGGAGGGAGAGGGAGAAACACAGTAGATAGAGGGATAGAGAGTGGGAAAAATACGGTAGGTAGGTAGAGAGATAGAGAGGGAGAAATACAGTAGGTAGGTAGGTTGGGAGTTATACGGTGGTTGCGTGTATGTGTTTGTGTGTGCAGATGTAGATCTACACATAGAATGGTTGGCCATTTAGCCTGACTGGGTCGCCGCAACGCGTGGCCGGGAACAGCTAGTATACAGTATTGTTCCAAACTCGGAAGGCGCCAAAGCCAGTGCTTGGACCAAAAACTGAGAGGAAACTGGGAGCCGACAGGAAATGCGGGAACATTAAATGAAAATTCCCACAGTCTTTGGACCAATCGGGCTTAGACAAACCCACAAGTTTGTCCCTCTCTATCTCTACATCTCTACATTGGGCACTGTCTAATAAAATGAAATTCAATTGTGAAAAAAGTAAGGTCCTACATATAGGCAAGAAAAACCAAATGCACAAGTACAGTATAGGTGGTACCTTGCTCAATAGTAGCAACTGTGAGAGGGATCTCGGAATCCTAGTGGACAACCATTTAAATATGAGCCAGCAGTGTGCAGCAGCTGCCAAAAAAGCCAACACAGTTCTAGGCTGCATCAACAGAGGGATAGAATCTAGATCGCGTGAAGTGTTAATGCCACTGTATAGTGCCTTGGTAAGGCCACACTTGGAATACTGCATACAGTTTTGGTCGCCATGATGTAGAAAAGACGTGGAGACTCTGGAAAGAGTGCAAAGAAGAGCAACCAAGATGATTAGAGGACTGGAGACTAAGACATATGAAGAACGGCTGCAGGAACTGGGTATGTCTAGTTTGATGAAGAGAAGGACCAGGGGAGACATGATAGCAGTGTTCCGATATCTCAGAGGGTGCCACAAAGAAGAGGGAGTCAAACTTTTCTCCAAGACACCTGGGGGCAGGACAAGGAGCAATGGGTGGAAACTAACCAAGGAGAGAAGCAACTTAGAACTAAGGAGAAATTTCCTAACAGTAAGAACAATTAACCTCTGGAACAGCTTGCCTCCAGCAGTTGTGAATGCCCCAACCCTGGAAGTCTTTAAAAAGATGTTAGACAGCCATTTGTCTGAAATGGTATAAGATTCCTGCCCATGCAGGGGGTTGGACTAGAAGACCTACAAGGTCCCTTCCAACTCTGCTATTGTAAGTAACCCCCTCCCTCTATTCTACGGAAAAGACAACGTTCGGGTAAGGACCAACCTTCGTTCTGTCCTCCCTCCCAGAACTGGCTGGTGAATGAAGTCGAAGTCCTCGTCAGCATCGAAGAAGCTCGACGTCACCTGAACGACCTTCTGGAGGACCGCAAAACTTTGGCCAAGGACATCTCGCTGCTGAAAGAGAAGCAGGAGGCTGGGGAGGTCCTCCCATCCAAATACAGGGTGAGCATCGCCCGGAGGAGAAGGGGAAGGGGGGGAGGTCCTTCCTTCTTAAAATCCGGATCTTCGGAATCTTCGGTCTAGGAAGCGATTCCTTTCCCTTCCCTGGCTTTGAAATGAATTTTCTCTCCCCCGCTCCTCCCCCCATCCTTTAAATTCATTCTTCCGGCAGTGATTTCTCTCTCATTCTTCCCCAGAGACGCATGTTTTCCTACAAATCCATGGAAAACAACCCTTCCATCACCAAGCAGGTTGAGAGCTTGGAAACCGAAATGGAACTCTGGTAAGAAAATACGGGAAGCTGCCCTTTAAATGGGGGGGGGGGCTTGGTCAACCTCGGTTCTCTCTTAAGGCCCGTCTCGACTTCCAACTCCCAGAATTCCCCAGCCAGCTCTTTCTCCTATGATCGTGGAGACAGCAGCCAGACTGGGCTTGCTCTGTCCAGTCACCAATTGTCATTGAGTCCTGGTGGCTCCTCCCAGTTTAGACTCAGTCCAACCTGGACCAGTTGTGAGGATTGGTCTCTCCTCCAAATTTCAGTATTTTACCTCTAATTTTCTCATTAAATGGGCTTTTTACAGAAATATTTTTCTCCTGTTCCTGAAGCGGGAAAGTTGCAGATCTCTGGTTTAAGATGTGGGGACTTCAACTCCCAGAATTCCTCAGCCAGCTTCCCCCCCCCCCACTATGCTTAAGTCATATTGTGCTTACTGCATACCCACCGTCTATTAAGAAAGTTACCCTACATGGCTGGCTGAGGAATTCTGGGAGTTGAAGTCCACCAGCCTTAAAGTTACCAAAGTAGGAGACCTCTGATTTAAGATTTGTAGACTTCAACTCCCAGAATTCCACCAACCAGCTCTTTTTCCTTCACTTTGCTGAAGTCAAGATATATTATGTCGACCGCATTCCCACCGTCTATTAAGAAAGTTACCCTACATGGCTGGCTGGGGAATTCTGGGAGTTGAAATCCACAAGTCTTAACATTCCCAAGTTTGGAGACCCCCTCCGCCCCCTCCTTGTAGGCCTTTTGAAACTACAAGGCCTAAAGGGAGCAAGACAGATTGGCCCAGTGGTGGGTTTCAACATTTTTTAGAACCTCTTCTGTAGGTATGACCGGATGGAAGGGGCTTGCTGGCTATGTGACCGGGTGGGAGTGGCTTGCCAGCCATGTGACTGGTTGAGCGTGGCCAACTTGTAAAATGTGGTGAAACTCACTTAACAACGCTCTTGCTTAGTAATCAAAATGTTGGCTCAGGAACTCTGGCATTTGAAGCACGCAAGTCTTAAAGCTGTCAAGGTACAAGACCCTCACACCCCTAACCTTTTAGAACCCCCCCCCAGGGGTGTTCAAACTTGACAGCTTTAGGACTTGTACACTTCAACTTCTAGAATTCCTCCCCCAGTCATGTTGGCTCAGGAACTCTGGCATTTGAAGCACCCAAGTTGTAAAGCTGTCAAGATCCAAGACCCTTGCACCCCTAACCCTTTAGGGGGGAAAAAACCCCCAGGGGTGTTCAAACTTGACAGCTTTAAGACTTGTGGACTCCCAGAATTCCTCCTCTCGCTCTTCCTCTTGATGATGGGCGGACAGGCGGGAGGAGGGAGCTGGAACCGGTTCGAAACGGCCCGGTCGATTTGTGGAACCTCTTCTATAGAAGAGCTTAGAACTGGCAGGAACCCACCCCTGGATTGGCCCCACCTCCGTGAGGGTCTCCTCCCTCATCGTCCGCACACAAGCAGGTGGAGCAAGACGGCTTCTCCCCCCCCCAAATGTCTTCTTCTCCAAACCAACCTCCACCAACTCTATTGACTCCTTCCACAGGAGCGCCCAAATTGCAGACCTGCAGCAGAAATTGCTGGACGCTGAGACCGGCGACCGGGGCAAACAACGGTGGGAAAACATAGCCTCCATATCAGAAAACAAATGTGCCGTCAAGTACCTGATTGGCGAAGTAAGTTGTGTGTGTGTGGGGGGGGGGGCAGGGGCGCTACAGAAGAAGCACCAGGGCCTTCCTTGCTGTCTCGCCTGTCCCCAAGATGCTGCCGGTTGGTACTTTCAACAGGAGGTCCAAACCTTCTCCTTGCTCCTGAAGTTGGTGGCCTCCAAAGTCGAAAACGGGAACGTGGAAAGCCGCCTTCAGCAGAGCAAAGCCACCTGCGCCGATGTCCACAAGATGCTCCTCGAAGAGCGGAAGGGGGCTGCCGACACGGAGGCCGAGCTGGAGAGGCAGCTGGTCCAGTTGGAGCAGGAGAACCAAGAGAAGGTATGGCCTGGACTACCAACCGTCCTCGCTTTCTGGAAACTCTGCCTTTAGGTCGCGCGGTGACACCCCCCCTCCAAACAATATCCTTTAATGACATCATCATCATCCCTTACGGGGTGGAGTCTGGGCAAGTCTGAATGGAGCTGAGTGTTTCCTGGCCGGATGCTCTTCCCTGTCGCCTGGGCGGAGTTTTATTCGGCAGATACAATCTCATTGTGCCCAGAGAGAGAGAGAGAGAAATATCTGCCTCTGCCTAGGATCGAACTGATGGCCTCCTGATTGGGAGGTGAGAGCTCTACCTCTAGGCCACCGCACCACTCAGTGACCTCTACTTGATAATGGGTGGATGTGTAATAAGTCAAGTGGTGTGGTGGCCTAGAGGTGAAGCTCTCGCCTCACAATCAGGAGGGCTTATGAGTTCAATCCCAGGTGGAGGCAGATATCTTTCTCTCTGTGGGCACAGTGAGAATATTATATCTGCCGAATATAACTCCGTGCTGGCGACAGGGAAGAGCATGTGGTCAGGAAACACTCAGCTCCATTCAGTTGCCCAGACTCCACTGAAGGTGATTGTGAGTATTAAGTCAAGGTACCATATTTTCAGAGTAAAAGACGCACCCAGGTTTTGAAGAGGCAATTTTTTTAAAAAAAGTAGGTAGGTAGATAGAGGGAGAGAAAGAGAGAGAAATACAGTAGGTAGGTAGGGGGAGAGAGAGAGTAGGTAGGTAAGTAGGTAGAGGGAGAGAGAGAGGGAGAGAGAGAGAAATACAGTAGGTAGGTAGGTAGGGAAACAGAGTGTGTAGTTAGGTAGATAAAGGGATAGGGAGAGAGAGACAAATACAGTAGGTAGGTAAGTAGGGGGAGAGAGTGTTTGTAGATAAGTAGGGAGAGGGATAGAGAGAGAGAAATAGAGAGAGAGAGAAATACAGTAGATAGGTAGGTAGAGGGATAGAGAGAAATAGAGAGAGAGAAATACAGTAGATAGTTAGGGAGAGAGAGAGTAGGTAGATAGGTAGATAGTGGGCGGAGAGAGAAATACAGTAGGTAGGCAGGGAGAGAGAGAGAGTAGATAGGTAGGTAGAGAGAGAGAGAGAGAAATACAGTAGATAGGAAGAGAGAGAGTAGGTAGATAGAGGGGAGAGCTGGGTATGTCTAGTTTGATGAAGAGAAGGACCAGGGGAGACATGATAGCAGTGTTCCGATATCTCAGAGGGTGCCACAAAGAAGAGGGAGCCAAACTATTCTCCAAGGCACCTGGGGGTAGGACAAGAAGCAATGGGTGGAAACTAATCAAGGAGAGAAGCAACTTAGAACTAAGGAGAAAATTCCTGACAGTTAAAACAATTAACCTCTGGAACAGCTTGCCTCCAGAAGTTGTGAATGCCCCAACCCTGGAAGCCTTTAAAAAGATGTTAGATAGCCATTTGTCTGAAATGGTATAAGGTTCCTGCCCACGCAGGGGGTTGGACTAGAAGACCTCCAAGGTTCCTTCCAACTCTGCTATTGTATTGTAAATACAGTAGGTAGGCAGGGAGAGAGAGTGTGTAGATAGGTAGGGAGAGGGAGAGAGAGAAATAGAGAGAGAGAAATACAGTAGATATTAGGGAGAGAGAGAGTAGGTAGATAGGTAGATAGTGGGGGGAGAGAGAAATACAGTAGGTAGGCAGGGAGGGAGAGAGTAGATAGGTAGGTAGAGAGAGAGAGAGACAAATACAGTAGATAGGGAGAGAGAGAGTATGTAGAAAGAGGGGAGAGAGAGAAATACAGTAGGTAGGCAGGGAGAGAGAGTGTGTAGATAGGTAGGGAGAGGGAGAGAGAGAAATAGAGAGAGAGAAATACAGTAGATAGTTAGGGAGAGAGAGAGTAGGTAGATAGGTAGATAGTGGGGGGAGAGAGAAATACAGTAGGTAGGCAGGGAGAGAGAGTGTGTAGATAGGTAGGGAGAGGGAGAGAGAGAAATAGAGAGAGAGAAATACAGTAGATAGTTAGGGAGAGAGAGTGTGTAGATAGGTAGGTAGGTAGAGGGAGAGAGAGAGAGAGAAATACAGTAGATAGTTAGGGAGAGAGAGAGTAGGTAGATAGGTAGATAGTGGGGGGAGAGAGAAATACAGTAGGTAGGCAGGGAGAGAGTGTGTGTAGATAGGTAGGTAGGGAGAGGGAGAGAGAGAAATACAGTAGATAGGGAGAGAGTAGGTAGATAGATGGGAGAGAGAGAAATACAGTAGGTAGGCAGGGAGAGAGAGAGTAGGTAGGTAGGTAGATGTTTCCAGGTGTATTTTACCCATGTGCTGAAGAAGGAAATCACTGACCACCTTCGGAACAAATCTTGGTTTCTGCAGGCACAGGACTTGACCAACGTAATTCCCATCAATCACTCTAACTAAATAGCTTTCCAAAAAGGGGAAAAAACCCCTTTTTGCACTGTGCAAACCTCCCCCAAACGGCCCGTATTTCACAAAAATGGGCCCGGTTTTTTTTCAAATAAAAGGCATGAATAGCCTTGGGGGGGCTTGCAGAGTGCTCCTGGGGGTGGGGGTGGGGGTGGGGCCAAAATGGCCCGTTTTGTTTTGTGAAAACGGGCCGTTTTTTGGTCAAAAAATAGCATGCATAACCTTATGGAGGCTTATGGAGTGCTGCTGGGGCCTGGGGGGGGGACACAAAAACGCCCTGCTTTTTGCTCCTTTCTGCCCTCCCCAGCCCCCAGCAGCTCTCTGGAAGCCTCCATAAGGGTATGGGCGTGGCCATTTTGGTGAAGGGGGCGGGGTTTCAGGAGGCAAAAAAAATGCTGCATTCGATGTATAAGAGGCACCCAGATTTTCAGCCTCTTTTTCGAGGGAAAAAAGGTGCGTCTTACACTCCGAAAAATACGGTAAGACTGTGGCTAGGTGAATCGGTCTTCCCCTTCCCCAGTGAGCCTGGCACCCTCAAGGACCAACCCCAAATTGGCTGGCTTGGAGCTGAACATTCGGTAGGGCAAAGCTGTGGATCATGGGACTTGCAGTTCTCTCTCTCCCCAGTCGCTGCCAACCCTCTTTCCTCCCCCTTGGATAGATTCTCTACCTGCTCAGCCAAGTCCAGCAAAAGGAGGAATCTGAAAAAAAGCTGGAAATCTCCACTTCCGAACGGGAAGAGCAGCTTCTGGAACGCCTCCGGTTCCAGGTAAAGGGGGGGGGGGGGCGGCGCTTAAATCCAGGAAGGGGTGAATTTCAGGCCAACAAGGTTTGGTCTCCCTCGAGGGCCTAAGGATTCCTTTGTTGGTGGAAGGAAAAAAACAAACAAACCAGGGACCAGCAACCTTGGAGAGCTCTGATTTAGTTGAGGGGAACCTTGGGGCTCTCTGAGCTTGCTGGTTTTTCTTGCAGATGTTTCACGACCCAACTAGGTAACATCCTCAGTGCTAGTAGTGCTAGTCTTCAAGGTACCAGTAACCACCTTTAAAGCGCGCCATGGCAAGGGACCTGGTTACCTTCAAGACCGCCTCCGGCTGCCAAATACCTCCCACCGACCAGTCCGCTCCCACAGAGAGGGCCTCCTCAGGGTGCCGTCGGCTAAACAATGTCGGCTGGCGACCCCCAGGGGGAGAGCCTTCTCTGTGGCAGCCCCCGCTCTCTGGAACGACCTCCCCCCTGACCTACAGACGATCACCGACCTGCGCCTTTTCCGTCGGGCCCTGAAGATCCATTTATTTCGTGCTGCCGGCCTGTCGTAGTTTTTAAATTGATTTTAGTAGGGGGTTTTAATTTGGCAGGCCAATTTATTTAATTCTATCTTAACATTTGGTCTTAACTTTTGTATTACTCATTTTTACTGTTGGCTGTACACCGGCCTGGGTCCCGAAAGGGAGATAGGGCGGTATAGAAATGCAATAAATCTTAATAAAATGTGCTGCTTGCTGTCAATTTACATTGCGATGATTTGCAATATGATGAGTTTGGGTCAGCGAGAGACTCTCTGGGTGGCTCTTGGCTCTTGATTGGGGTATTGTTTATTTAATTGTTTGTCTGGAGTTAATCCGTGTTGTGGCCTGGCAGCAGAGTCGGAGATTGAGGAGGGTTGGGGAGGAACCTGGGCCAGTCCTGGAGTTCGGGGGAAGACTTGGATGAGGGCTCTGCGGCAGAGGCAGAGTGGGGGCCAGAGCCCTCTGACAGTTATCAGCTGCCTTCGGAGTCAGGCATCCGTGAGGCAGAAGAACAGCTGGAGCCTGTTCCCAGGGTGCGCATGTGCAGTGTTGCCGGATGAATCCCGGGACACTGCAACCATCATAAATACAAGTCGGTTGCCAAGCAAGTCTAAATTTTAATAATGAGGATGGTGCGATGGTCGTCAATGTGAAAAATGGCCATCGGTCAGCTTTTTCAGGAGCGTTGTAACTTTGGTCGTTAGGGGGAACAGTTGTAAATCGAGGACTACCTGTAGCCCATCCCTGGGAATAGCTCTCTGTCTTTTTCTCTCTGTCTTTCTCTGTGTCTCTGTCTCTCTCACTCTGTCTCTCTCTCTTTCTGTCTGTCTGTGTCTGTTTCTTTCTCTCGCTCTGTCTCTTTCTGTGTCTGTTTTCCTCTGTCTCTCTTTCTCGCTCTGTCTCTCTCTGTCTGTCTGTCTCTCTGTCTGTGTCTGTTTTTCTCTCTCTTTCTCGCTCTGTGTCTCTAGTCTTTCTCTGTCTCTGTCTCACTCTGTCTCTCTCGCTCTGTCTCTCTCTGTCTGTTTTTCTCTCTTTCTTGCTCTGTGTCTCTGTCTTTCTCTGTCTCTGTCTCTCTCACTCTGTCTCTCTCGCTCTGTCTCTCTGTGTCTGTTTTTCTCTCTTTCTTGCTCTGTGTCTCTGTCTTTCTCTGTCTCTCTCTGTTTTTCTCTGTCTCTTTCTCGCTGTCTCTGTCTTTCTCTCTCTGTCTCTCTCTCGGTCTGTGTCTTTGTCTGTCTGTCTCTCTGTGTCTGTTTTTCTCTCTTTCTCGCTCGCTGTCTCTGTCTTTCTCTCTCTCTCTGTCTCTCTCTGTCTCTTTCTCGCTCTGTGTCTTTGTCTGTCTGTCTCTCTGTGTCTGTTTTTCTCTTTCTCGCTCTGTGTCTCTGTCTTTCTCTCTCTCTGTTTATCTCTCTCTGTCTCTCTCCCTCTGTCTCTCTATGTCTTTTTTTCTGTCTCCGTTTCTCTTTCCCGCTCTGTGTCTCTGTCTTTCTCTGTCTCTCTGTCTCTGTCTCTGTGTGTGTGTGTGTCTCTCTATCTCTCTGTCTCATATGTTCTCCCCTTCTGCTTGCAGGACGAAGAACTTGGAAAGCTAAAAGAGAAAAACCAGGAACTCAGCGAAGAGATGGAAGCCATCATGCAGGTAAGTCCAAGGACGGCTTCACCTGCTGGGACCGGTGACCTCACTCCTTGCTGGCTCCCACAACTCCTCTTCCTCCTCCCTCTTTCCTCCCACAGAACTGCAAGCTTCTCCAGGCTGCCAGTGGACAGAAGACCATGGGGAGATGTTTCTGAATCTCCTTTGGATTACATCCCTCCCAAGGTGGGTGTTCTCTTGGGGGGTGGGTGGAGTTAGAGACTTCTGAGGGAGGGGCTGGCATCGCCCCCCCCCTCCTCTCCTGTTGGCCGGCAAGATTTAGAAATTGGAAATGATAATATTTTCCTTGGCCCTGTAAACTCTTTAAACAACAACCATGTACTGCTCCCCACTTAAGAGCAACCACCTTAGCTAAAAATTCTGGAACTCTTTTAAGTCCACATTATTATTATTATTATTATTATTATTATTATTATTATTATTATTATTATTATTATTATTATTATTATTATTATTATTATTATTATTATTATTATTATTATTATTATTATTAATCTGGTGAGATTCACAGCCTTTGGGGCTGGCTGGTAGCTCAACAGCTCGAGTCCTAACCAAGGACCTAGGAACTGTCAAGGTAACGTCGGAGGATAGAAGCCGTTCCAAGCAGGGTGGCCCTTTGTAGAGTCAGAATGCTCAAGTCCGGCAAACCTAGAACCTCCACATAGCGAGGGAGTCCCCTTGGTCTTGCTCCAAGGGCTCCAATCACAATCGGGACAACACACGACTTTCTCTTCCACAGTCGCTCAACTTCAATTTGCAAGTCCCGGTATTTTGTGATTTTTTTCTTGCTGCTTATTTTCAATTCGTGCATCACCAGATATTGCAATGTCAATGAACCATACTTTTTTCTTTTCAACGATTGTTATATCAGGTGTGTTGTAGGACAAGTGCCTGTCAGTCTGAATTCTGAAGTGCCACAAGATCTTAACTTTCTCATTCTCTAAAACTTTCTCAACCTGAAGTTCCCAGTGATTTTTGCTGTACTCAAATGCAAACTTCTGGCACAATTTCCAGTGAATGATCTTAGCAACGCGGTCATGGCGTTGTAGGTAATCAGTCAGTGAGATTTTGCTGCACCCACTGATCAGGTGGTCGACTGTCTCATCTTTCTCATTACCGAGGCGACATTTGCTGGTGGTGGTAACATGTTGAATTTTTGCCTTCATGCAGTTGGTGGCTAAGGCTTGTTCTTGAGCTGCCAAAATAAAGCCTTCTGTTTCTTTTTTCAGTCCTCCCGATCTTAACCAGTTCCAAGTTGGTTTTTGGTCAGCTTTGCCATCAATACTTTTCAAGTATTGGCTATGCATAGCTTTGCTTTTCCAATTTTCAGCTAGTTTCTCAATTTCTTCTTTCTTATATTCAGCTTTTGACTTAGTTGTTTTTAAAAGGCCTCCTTTATTTACTTCCTCAATCATTGGTTCTTTCTGGATGTAATCATTCAAGCTATGTCTTTCTTCTTCCACAGTCTGCTTTACTTGTAGGAGTCCTCGACCACCTTTTGCTCTTGGTAGATATAATCGGTCAACATTACTTTTAGGGTGCAAAGCATGATTCATTGTCATAAGCTTCCTCGTTTTTCTGTCCAAATTGTCCAACTCCATATCATCATCATCTTCTTCTTGAGAGAATCTGGTTTCCTCATTGGGTGCGCTTGTCAGAAGGACCCAAAAGCAGATTGAGTGACTCGGGGACACTTCAACCGTCATAAGTATGAGTCAGTTGCCAAATATGAAGTTTGATCCTGTGACCCCTGGGACACTGTGACCGTCATAAATACGAGTCAGTTGCCAAGTGTTTATAATTGTGAAAAACAGTCCCTTTTTTCAATGCTGTGTGTAACTTTGAATGGACGCTAAATGAATAGTTGTAAATTGAGGATCATCTGTAAGTGAAGAAAGGGCATCGGATCACTTTGGTACAGATAGTCCTCAACTCACGGACCACAATGGAGCCCCATATTTCTGTCATTAAGTGAGTCTTGCCCTGTTTTACAACCTTTCTGGGCACAGTTGTTAAGTGAATCACCACGATAAATCAGTCAGTCAGTCGCTAAGCAAATCGGGCTCCCCCCCTTGACTGTACTGGTCCGAAGGTCACAAGAGAGGAAATAGCAATGGTTGTAAAACCGAACCAGTGGCCGAGGATCTGAATTTCAATCACATGATTGCGAAGATGGTTGTATGTTGAAACTATGAAAAATGGTCAGAGGTCAGAGGTCACCTTTTTCCTGGGCTGTTGTAACTTGGAACAGTCACTAAATGAACCATTGTTAATCGAGGACTACCTGTACAGTATATGGGCTGGGGAAAGCTTTTCTTTTTTTTATATTGAAAAAGTTTTATTGGTTTTACATTTTTTCTATAGGATAAGGTAAGGGATACAAAGAAATTTTGAGAGCATTCACATCGAAGTCGTCGGCTCTTCCGGGACCTCCAAATACATTAATAACAATTTAAAAAAAAACATTTTTCATCACACTACAAAGTGAAAGCATGTACATATATCTAAATTCTCATTTCTATACTGTCAGTCCTTTACAAAAAATCCAAATACAAATATTATGCAAAGTTGTTCAAAAAAAAAGTCAAGGCAAAGTTATTTTTTTGATCTAAGTCTCTTGGCAATTGAATCTTCTTTTTCTCCTTCCAGGCCCCCAGTAGGCGGGGCCGTGGCCCCCTCCGTCCCCCCTGGATCTTCCCCCAGGATAGAGGAATGTTTTTTAAGAAAGGCTTCCGCCTCAGCAACTGTTTTAATCCTCACTCTTCCTCCTTCCCAGAACACCAGCATCCCTTCGGGTGTCACCCACTTGAACCAAATCCCGTGATCAAACAATGTTTTAGACAAGAAGGAAAATTTCCTTCTTGCATCTCTAATCTTTCTAGGGATCTGCTTCAAGATAGCAACCGTTTTTTGTTGGTAGATTAATGGACTTTCTCTCTGGAGTTTCAGGATTTCCTCTCTGGTTGACCTTCTAACAAATTTCACATGTATCTCTCTAGGCACTTCATTTATCCTGGCATATGCTGAGTTAATTCTATAGGCTAGGTCAATGTCCCCCCTGATCTCATCCTTAGGTTTTTGTAAATAGTCTGCTAAAATCGTGCTCATAAGATCAGGGAGGCATTCACCAGATTCCTCAAAAACATTCTGAAATCTCAAAAAATATGTCATTCTTTCCATATCAATCCTAGACACATGCCCAGTTGTTTCCTCAACCTCTTTAGTAACATTTTTAATCTCTCCCTTAACTCCCACCAACCCCCCTTCCAGTTCTTCATTCTTCTGTGTATTTTCCAGCACTTGCTTCCGTGTGTCCAATAACTCCTTCTTGAAATTGATATTTTCTGCCCTCTGGGCCTGAATTTCTTGTACCAAAGTTTGTATAACAGTTTCAAGAGAAGCCATCCTTTGTTCTAAACTTGTCAGTGCTGTTTCTTGAGCCATGATTAGCTGTTAAAGTCAGTGCCACTAAAATGGCGTTTTCAGGGTAGGGTTGATGAGGCTGACCGGGAGCCAGAAGTTCTGATCAAGGTTGTAACGTTGCAAAATTCAGGAACCAAGAGAGAAACAATTTTCCAACTCAATAGGTGTAATAGCGAAGGTACTCCAGAAAAGAAATCACAAATCCAAAAGGAAAAAATTCTTCATTAAAAGCCAGAGATAGTCCAGATTGCAAAGAGACGCTGAAAATTTTCCATAAACAAAATAGTCAATCAGGAACAAAGAGAAGCCATTTTCCACCGCCCAGCTCAGAGCCCGCAGGAGAAAGTAGTGAGAGAAATTGTATCAGCCAGACCTAGAAACATTGTTGCAAGCAAGCCGCAATCCACTTTCCCTTAACGCAAACAGTCAGGATTAAAGATTTCCGCTCCTCGCCACGAGGAACCATTTCCAAGTGCCGCTTAAGTCCGAGGGTTTTTAAAAAAAAACAAACACCCCCCTCCCAGTCCTTTCAGCCCGGCTGACAGTAAGAAAAAGTTTTTGAACACTCACTCTCTCCTTGCAGCTGAAGCCTCGGAAAGCCTTCCGACATCGACGTTTAGCCCTCTACATAGAGTGAATGGCACCGTCTTCCTTTGGCGAAGGGAGAACCCCCCGCAGCATGTTCTCCTTCACCTAAGCCGAAGACAAGGGTCGCTTCCCCCACCGCCGTGGGGGGGAGCGTCCCAGGCAAGCCGACTTTACGGGAGACCCCCCAAAAGGGGCGTCTCGCCCCCGTGGGGGGGCAGAAAAAGCAACAAAACGGTGAGCGAGCGCTAGGCTCGCCCGTCGCCGCTGGAGCCGGAACCGGAAGCCGGGAAAGCTTTTCTTGAAGCTGTGGGAACTGGAGGTTTAAAAGCCCCCTAAACTGACTTTTAGATAGTTTTTAAATTTGGGGATTTTAATCTGGTTTTAGCACAGGATCCATTGAATTAGTTTTTTAAATTTTATATGATGTTTTGTATGTATTTTTAATTTTCCTGTGCGCCACCCTGAGTCCGTTTGGAGAAGGGCGGGGTATAAATTGAATAAATATAAATATACATAAATATAAATATAAGATACATGTTCTATAAAACGAGAAGGAAGAAAGTTTGATGGGAAAGGAAACGGCCACCCATCAAACAGAGTAGTAAACTTGGTTGGCTCTTATCTTGGTCAGGAAAGAGAACCGAAAGGCCAAACCAATATTTGAAGAAGCCATGACTTCCTGGAGAAAGTGGCAAAAAACCAAGAGGTTAGGATCGGATGAAGTTCAGGAGAACCTCAAAAAAACAGAAAAAGGACCTTCAGGAACATAACGCATTTTACGAAGAGGTCCTGTAGATGTGGAGGAAGTAACCATGGTTTACTGGAAGTGCAACTGAATGGCTTGGCCATAAAGTTAGACGCCTTAATCGAATTCAAACTTCAGAGTAGAGTTGGAAGGGACCTCAGAGGTCTTCTAGTCCAGCCCCCTGCTCAAGGAGGAGACCCTTAGAGGAACATAGAATTCACAGAGTTGGATCTTACAGACTAGAAGACCTCCAAGGTCCCTTCTAATTCTCTCTTTCTATGATTCTGTAAGGGGGTTGGACTAGAGCAGGGGTCTCCAACCTTTGCAACTTTAAGTCTGAAGGACTTCAGCTGGAGAATTCTGGGAACTGAAGTCCTTCAGTCTTAAAGTTGCAAAGGTTGGAGACCCCTGGACTAGAGGACCTCCGAGGTCCCTTCCAGCAGTTTCCTCTCCTGCCTTGCATTTCTTTGATCCTTCTTCTTTGTCCTCCAAAGGAGTAACATGGTAGGTAGATGGTAGTAAGTGAATCAAAGCTTGGTGCGTCAGTGAGAAAGTACGGAAGCAGATATCCAAAGCAAACATCCAATTATCTCCTCACCAGATAACTTCTGAAGAAGGTTTGGAGTCCAGTGGGACATCCTTCCAAGTGGCTAATCATTGACCAGAGACTGAAGGCCGTGGCTCGGCCTTATGCTAACAATCCTGATGTGTCCACAATACCCCGTTAACGGGAAACCAGAAGTCAAAGTCCAGCAACGGAGAGTAGACAACTCGGCAGGTTCTCCACTCAACCGCTCCTGTGGACAAAGATGGCCATGAAGAAGCTTTGGTTGATCTCGGCCATCCTCTTGGTTTTGGTGGTTGAGACCGCGGTCAGCAATCCAGTGAGTTCACACTGCCAGTGGTTGATGGGATAGGGCTGGGTGGGTCATCTTAGAAGACATTACTTGTGGGTTAGAGTTAGGGTGATCTTCCTCAGTGCTCTCGGAGCTGGGTCCTTTCCCAGCAGACGTTTCATGACCCAACTAGGGAACAGCAACAGGGCTAGAAGGGAGCAGGGTTTGCGGAGAGGAGGAAGAGGAAAAAGATGCTGTGTTTTCCTTCCTCTGTTTTCAACTAGCCGAGGGCTAGCAAAACAGACTGAAAGCAAACCATTTGAACACGGAAGAAGGAGAAAGGGAAAGAGGAAAGACAAAGAAAAAGATGGGAAGAGAGCAAGGAAGGAAAAATAAGGAGAGGGGGGGAAGGAAGAAGGAAGGAGAAGGAAGAGGAAAGAAAAGAGAAGAGAAGAGAGGAAGTGAGGGAGGGAGGAAGAAAGGAAGAAGGAAGGAGAAGGAAGAGGGAAGGAAAGAGAAGAGAAGAAAGGGAGGGAGGGAGGGAGGAAGGAAGAAGGAAGGAGAAGGAAGAGGGAAGGAAAGAGAAGAGAAGAGAAGAGAGGGAGGGAGGGAGGGTTGTGCCCCGTTAGGAGCCCAGCGGAGCTGATGGTAGACTTGGACAGTGAGGAGGGTTGGGGAGGAAGAAGGGCCAGTCCTGGAGTCTGGGGAAGGCTCTGAGGAGGGCTCTGTGTCGGAGGGAGAGAGGGGGCCAGGGCTGTTTGACAATTATCAGCTACCTTCGGAGTTAGAGATCAGTGGGGAAGAAGAACAGCTGGAGCCTGTTCCCAGTGTGCGTAAGCACAGAGTGGCCAGACAAAGGGAACAATTTGAATTTATTTAGATTTATAGAACCACCCTTCTCCATCGAAATGGACCCAGGGCGGTGCACAGGGAATTAAAATAGATAAATAACAATAAATACAGAATAATTAAAAATAAATTAAACTAACAGCCTGTGCTAAAAGATCCCAATTAAAATTCTAAAATACATTTACTCATTGGCTAACAGTTAAGGAGCATGGGCCTTCTCAGGAGTAAAGGAACAGGTGGATGGTGAATGGCCCCTCCCAGGAGCAAAAGGGGAGGGGGGTTTGCAGGAGACCATTAGTTCGCTTCATTAGGGCGAAGATCTGCTCCTGACTTCTTGCCAAGGAATTGCTGCTACAGCTTGGTGTTTGGAAGATATCGGCCTGGCAGCTCTCCAAGCCTGATCAAGGTCTGTAGCTGTAAAATCTCATGAACTGGGACTTTGCTGGACAGGAATTCCCTTGAACCTAAATGATCTTAGGAGGCCTAGGTCAGAACAGGAAGGAAGGAAGGAAGAGAAGGAAAGAAGGAAGGAAGGAAGGATGGAAGGGGGAGGGAACAAGGAAGGAAAAATAAGAAAAGGGGAAGGAAGAAGAAAGGAAAATGAAGAGGGAAGGAAAAAGAAAAGAAGAGAAGAAAGGGAGGGAGGGATGACTGGGTAGCCCTTGGTGTTCTCTTGAGCTGGCTGCTTTCCTTGCAGATGTTTCATGAGCCAACTAGGTAACATCATCAGTGCTAGGAGGGAGTGGGGTTTTTGGAGAGAAGGAGAAAACAAGGAAAGGAAGAGGACAGAGGAAGGAAGGAAGAAAAGAAAGAAAGAAAGAAGGAAAGAAGGAAGGAAGGAAGGAAGGAAGGAAGGAAGGAAGGAAGGAAGGAAGGAAGGAAGGGATTGGTGTTCTCTTGAGTTTGCTGGTTTCCTTCCAGATATTTCATTACCTATCTAGGTAACATCATCAGTGCTAGAAAGGAGTGGGATGTGTGGAGAGGAGGAGGAGGAGGAAGAGGAGGAGGAGGAAGAAGGGAAGGAGAAGGAGAAAGACTATGGGATCCTTGATGCTCTCTGAGCTGGGTTGTTTCCTTGCAGACATTTCATGACCCAACTATGTAACAACATCAGGGCTAGAAGTCAGGGAGGTTGTTTCCTACCTCGACTGATCTGGAATGGGTTTACTAGGCTCTACTGACCTCAGCCTGAAGAGATGATGGGAATTGTAGTCAGGCAGCTGGATTGGAACAGGCTGCCTTAATCTGAAAACTTTCTCCAGTGGGCTGGTAAGGTGGGTGTTTTCCCTTTTTTGCAGGTGGGAGAACGAGTGAGAAGGACCCCCTGGAGGCCCTGCCGTAATCGTTACGGATGTTTCTCTTCTATCTTGCAAACATCGTCGATTGACAAGGTAGAATTCGGGGCAGAACCATTCTGGATCCTGCTGATGAGGCTGGGGTTTGCCTCGGGAGCATAGGATCCATTCCCTGGGATCGAGTCCGGGGCACAGGGATTGAATGCAGATTGAATCTGCACGGGATGGACACGGGCGGATTCGACTCGTACCTCAATTCTGAAAGGACGACTTTGCCTTACAAAATCTGCCCCTTCTCCCCACAACCCCGCAATTTCGGGCAAGGGTGTCTACAGTGATTGGTTAAAAAAAGAAAGTCACAACAGTGGTGCAACCTGTAGGAGATGACTCGGATCAGCCCAAAGGAGGCATCAAACATGAACGTGTCATCCATTATGAGTCCCTGCACACCACAGATAAGCCCAGCCTGCCTTGAATTCCTTCCATTCTTATCTCCCACTCATTTCCCTTGACCATTAGTAGACCAGATTCTTGTAGAGAGGTTAAGTTTGCAATCAAATTTGATACTCATTTGAACTGCCTGAATCTCCTCATTTTCCTGGCACTATCTAGTTGGCATTCTCTCTCTCTCTCTCTCTCTCTCTCTCTCTCTCTCTCTCTCTCTCTCTCTCTCTCTCTCTCTCTCTCTCTCTCTCTCTCTCTCTCTCTCTCTCTCTCATAATCATTGATCATTTAATACATATCTGTCTCTCTGTCTCTGTCTCTCTCTCCATCCATCCATCCATCCATCCATCCCTCTCTATTCTATCTATCTCTATCTACCAACCTATATCTACCCCAAACCACCCCAACGATGCCGTTTCATTTATTCAATTTATACCCCGCCCTTCTCCAAACGGACCCAGGGTGGTGCACAGGGAAATTAAAATACATACAAAACATCATATAAAATTTAAAAAACTAATTCAATAGAACCTGTGCTAAAACCAGATTAAAATCCCCAAATTTAAAAACTATCTAAAAGTCAGTATAGGGGGCTACGCTAGGCCGGCTAGATGAAACAAATGTGTCTTAAGACACTTGCGGAAGAGGCGGAGGTCAGAGATGGTGCGAAGTTCAGGGGGTAAGTCGTTCCAAAGGGCTGGACCTGCCACAGAGAAGGCTCTCCCCCTGGGTGTCGCCAGTCGGCATTGTCCGGCCGACGGCACCCTGAGGAGGCCCTCTCTGTGGGAGCGTATTGGTCTAAGGGATGTATGGGGCAGGAGGCGGTCTCGCATATAACTAGGCCCCGAGCCATGGAGCGCTTTAAAGATGGTCGTCAGAACCTTGAAGCGCACCCGAAAGACCACAGGAAGCCAGTGCAGCTCGCGCAGGATAGGTGTTATGTGGGAGTGTCTAGGCGCTCCCGTAATCACCCGCGCGGCTGCATTCTGGACTAACTGCAGCTTTCGAGTGCACCTCAAGGGAAGCCCCATGTAGAGAGCATTACAGTAGTCGAGTCGAGAGGTCACGAGGGCCTGAGTGACTGTGCGAAGGGCAGCCCGGTCCAGTAAGGGCCGCAATTGGCGCATCAGGCGTACCTGATGGAAAGCCCCCCTGGCCACGGCCGCCACATGGTCCTCCATGGACAGCCGGGAATCCAGGAGGACACCCAAATTGCGCGCCCTCTCCACGGGGGCCGGTGTTTCGCCCCCAATGGCCAGAGTTGGAATAATCTGGCTGAACCGGGGTGCCGGAAGCCACAGCCACTCAGTCTTGGACGGGTTGAGCCTGAGTTTGTTACTACCCATCCAGATCCGTACGGCCTCCAAACACCGGGACATGACCTCGACGGCATCGTTGGGGTGGTCTGGGGTGGATATGTACAACTGAGTATCATCAGCGTACAGATGATATCCCACCCCAAAACCACGGATGATCTCGCCCAGCGGCTTCATGTATGTGTTGAACAGTAGGGGCGAGAGGACTGACCCTTGAGGTACCCCACATACGAGGGGCCTCGAGGCCGACCTCTGCCCCCCTACCAACACATATTGCGACCGACCAGAGAGGTAGGAAGAGAACCACCGTAGAACGGTGCCTCCCAGCCCCAACCCCCCTAGTCGGCGCAATAGGATACCATGGTCAATGGTATCAAAAGCCGCTGAGAGGTCTAATAGGACTAGGATAGAGGAATATCCTCTATCCCGCGCCCTCCAGAGATCATCAACCAACGCGACCAATGCCGTCTCGGTGCTATGCCCGGGTCGGAAGCTGGACTGGCGCGGGTCTAGATAATCAACTTCCTCCAAGTGTCGCGGAAACTGTTGGGCCACCACACTCTCAACAACCTTCACTAAAAAGTGAAGGTTGGAGACGGGACGATAGTTCTCTAGTAATGCTGGATCCAGGGACGGCTTCTTGAGGAGGGGTCTTACTACCGCCTCTTTCAAGATGGCAGGCAAGGACCCCTCACTCAAAGATGCGTTGACAATGCCCTGGAGCCAGCCTCGTGTCGTCTCCCAGGATGCCAGTACAAGCCAGGAGGGACACGGGTCCAATAAATATGTGGTAGCCCTAAGTCTCTTTGACAACTTGTCCATATCCTCGGTAGTAACAAAATCAAACTCCTCCCAAGATGGTGTCTCAAGAGCAACCTCGGACCGCTCAGCTGGACCACTGTCGATGGAGGGCAGCTCGCTCCGAATCTGAGTGATTTTCTCCTGCAGATATATCCCAAATTCCTCTGTTCGACCCTGTAGAGGGGCTTCCCGCGGCCTCTGTTGAAGGAGGGAGCGGGTCACCCCAAACAGGGCGGCAGGGCGGTTATCTGCGGATGCAATAAGAGTGGCACAATACTCACGTTTGGCCACTCTTATCGCCACCAGGTAAGTCCTAATGTAGGTTCTCACTAGTGTTCGGTCGGCTTCGGAGCGAGAGGATCTCCATCTGCTCTCTAGGTGTCTCTTGTGGCGCTTCATCTCCCTAAGCTCCTCGGTGAACCAAGGAGCCCGGGTGGATCGTCGCCGCAAGAGAGGCCGCACGGGCGCGACTTGGTCCAAGGCCCCCGTGGCCGCACTTAACCATGCGGCCACTAGGTCCTCAGTCGAGTCGCGGGGCAAGTCCACAGGAATTGGCCCAAGCTCCCTTTGGAACCTTACCGGGTCCATCAGAAGCCTGGGGCGGAACCATATAGGAATATCCGGTTCCGCCTCCCCGCGATGGGGTGCAGCGATCGGAAAGTCGAGCCGAAGGAGAGCGTGATCTGTCCATGACAGGGGTGTGATGGCTAAATCCCCTATTCCCAGATCACGACTCCACTGTCCTGAGATGAAGATGAGATCCAGGGTGTGTCCACCCTCGTGGGTAGGGCCCAAAACTACCTGAGTCAGGTCCATGGCTGCCATGGAAGCCATGAACTCCCGAGCTGCACCAGAGGTTTCGCCTACCGACGGCAGGTTAAAGTCCCCCATGACCAAAAGTCTGGGGGTCTCAACCGCCGCCTCAGCTATCACCTCTAGGAGCTCGGGCAGGGCTGTTGTTGCATAGCGAGGAGCCAGGTATACAACTAACACGCCCAACTGCCTCCCTAGGCCCCATTTCACGAGGAGGGACTCGCACCCGGTCGTCTGGGGGATCGTGGTCTCCTTTGGCTCAAGACCTTCCCTAACCATAATCGCCACCCCCCCACCCCTCCCTAGGGCCCTAGGCTGATGAAAGGCTCGGTAGCCTGGTGGGCACATTTCTACGAGGGGATGACCTCCCTCGTGGCCCAACCAGGTTTCCGTAATACCTACCAGATCCGGGTCCCCCTCTGACACAAGGTCATGGATGAGGGGGGCTTTTTGCACCACGGACCTGGCGTTGCATAGCATCAGCCTAGGGCCCCGGGTCTGTGGTTCTTGCCCTCCTAGCCTGCGATGGGAGTATGGGGGGTTGGAACGCGTGACCGCCCGTAGCCAGCGGCCACGGTCCTCCAGCTGGTGATGTTCCTCCCGTCTCCCACCGCCCCTGCCCCTCCCCAAGACCAGATTGATGGAAAACACCTCAGTGGAAACGACCCCCCCTTCCCCCTCCTCCGTTTCCCTACTTCCGTTGAAGTAATGTCCCGGTGTCTGGAAGCTGGATGGGAAGTAACAAACTCCGACTCAACCCGTCCAAGACCGAGTGGTTGTGGTTTCCGATGTCCCGGTACAACCAGTTGACGCCATCACTGGCCATTGGGGGTGAACATCTAGCCCCCGTAGACAGGCCGCGCAACTTAAGCGTCCTCCTGGATTCCCGGCTGTCCATGGAGGACCATGTGATGGCCGTGGCCAGGGGGGCTTTTTACCAGCTTCGCCTGGTACGCCAGTTGCGCCCCCTACTGGACCGGGACGCCCTTCGCACAGTCACTCAAGCACTCGTGACATCCTGCCTAGACTACTGTAATGCTCTCTACATGGGGCTCCCCTTGAGGTGCACCCGAAGCTGGTTCAGAATGCGGCCACGCTGGGACTTTTGGGAGCCCCTAGGCATTCCCATGTAACACCTCTCCTGCGTGAGCTGCACTGGCTGCCTGTGGCCTTTCGGTTGCACTTCAAGGTGTTGATAACCATCTTTAAAACGCTCCATGGCACGGATCCTAGTTATTTGCGGCACCATATCCTACCCCATACATCCCTTTGCCCAATTCGCTCCCACAGAGAGGGACTTCTCCGGGTGCGGTCCACCAGGCAGTGCTGGCTGGCAATGCCCAGGGGAAGGGCCTTTTCTGTGGCGGGCTATCAGGCCTGCTTCTTCGTTGGCTTAGGAAAGACCACACTTAGACATTGTTTTGAAATGAATAAGGCTCCTTTTACTAAGTAACAATAGCTTACAGACCAAGTAAAGCTGAGAGTGAATAGTTTAGGCGCGAACAGAAAGTATTAAGCGTAAGCCCATCCCAATCCCCAAACCCCCCCTTTGCATTGTCCAATATACTGTCTTCTCCACCATCAGGTGGGCAGGTCTTCACCAGCCTGGAATGCAGGTCCGTTAACCAAGAGATAACACCAACCATCAACAATGTCCACCAGCAGAACACACTCATCCCAACGCCCCCCACCCTCCCCGTTTCCATGGCAGCTAAGCAGAAACTAGCGAGGCTGACATCCGGACCTCCTCCAGGAACAGCGGGAAATCCGGAACATCATGCGGAACAGGAAAGGTTACACCTGAAAGACAAACAAGGAAAGACAAAACAACAGATAGGAGAGGGGGTAAAAGTCAAGGTTTGTGTGGATATTTGGCATAAAACTGACGTACCAGTTTAGGAGCTTTGAGATGCTCTTTATCCACCCATTCGTTGTGAGAAGGGGGAAAATCTTTCCACATGACTAGGAACTGAGTCTTATTTCTACGGATTCTGGAGTCCAAAATATCACGGACCTCATAATGTTGGTGACCGTCCACCACGGTAGGTGCAGGGGTATCAGGCAAAGGTTTGCGGAGATGCGAGATGCGTGCAGGTTTCAGCAAGTGAACATGGAATACTGGGTATAAGCGCCGGTAGGTCTTTGGGAGATCCAAACGTACCGACACAGAGCTGATGATTTTGGTTATTGTGAAAGGACCAACAAACTTGGGACCCAGCTTCCTGCACTTCTGGGGGCTATCCAAATGCTTTGTAGACACATAAACTTGATCACCAACTTTGTAGGGGGGGGGGACCGCCCGTTTCCTGTCAGCATACAATTTATGCGAATCATGGGCGTCATTCAAAGTCTTTCGGATAACTGGCCAGACAGAAGACAACCTAGAAGACCATTCGGCTAACGAGGGAACTGTCGGCGAGTCATGAGGCAATTCGGGGATGGGTACAAAGTCTTGTCCATAGATGATTTTAAAGGGGGTCATATTCGTACTGGAGTGAACGGAGTTATTATATGCCACTTCGGCATGTATCAGGAGATCAGCCCAATCATCCTGTTGAAAATTAATAAAGCAATGCAAGTATTGTTCCAAAACGGAATTAACCCTTTCACAAGAGCCATTCGTCTGAGGGTGGTAGGCGGAGCTTAAGCTCTGGGCGGAGCCAATCAGTTTCAAAAACTCTTTCCAAAAAAGAGACGTAAATTGAGTGCCCCTATCAGAAATGATGCGTTGTGGGACTCCATGAAAACGATAAATATGAGAAACGAATAATCGAGCCAGAGATTTGGAAGAGGGAATTTTTGCACAGGGGACAAAATGAACTTGTTTGGAGAAAAGATCGGTAACGACCCAAATAACGGTATAACCCTGACTAGGCGGAAGGTCAACTATAAAGTCCATTGAAATTTCCTTCCAAGGCATCTCTGGTGTCGCTACGGACTGGAGGAGTCCATGTGGCTTCCCCGGCGCACGTTTGGAAGCCGCACAAACAGGGCAACTGGCAATATATGATTCAACATCTTTCTTCAGTGAGGGCCACCAGAACTGTCTTTTGACAAGATGTACAGTCTTAACGAAGCCGAAATGGCCAGCCAAACGTGAGTCGTGTGCGCGTTGCAAGACAAAAGGACGTAATGTAGCAGGTACATAAATCTTTGAGCCAATCCAGGGAAGATTGTCTCTAATAGTACAGTCACCAGAATGTGCGGAATACCAATCATCGGTAAGTAGTTCGTCCTTAATACGAGCAATCAGGTCTGCAGGTGGAGTAGTTTGGACTGTAGCATGACTTCTAGTAGATACTGGAGAAGCCGGTAAAGTGAGTGGTATGATGGGCTGTACAATAGTGAGTTTAGAAACATCATATTGTGGTAATCTGGAAAGAGCATCAGCCATGAAATTCTTGCCACCAGGAATATATTTAAGGTGGAAATTGAAACGATGGAAGTAGTGAGCCCAGCGAAGTTGCCTTGGGGACAATTTCCGAGAGGAGGTAAGAGCTTCCAAATTTTTATGGTCCGTCCAGACCTCAAATGGATGGGGAGCGCCCTCAAGAAAATGACGCCAAGTCATGAGAGCCCAACGAACAGCAAAAGCTTCCTTTTCCCAAATCGCCCAACCACGTTCGGACGTAGTGAGTTTCCGAGAGGTGTAGGCACAGGGTTGCAATTGGCCACGGTGGTTGAGTTGTAATAGGACCGCTCCCACAGCGACATCACTGGCATCCGCTTGAATTACAAACGGGGAATTTACATCGGGGTGTTTAAGAACAGGTTCAGCCGCAAACAAACGTTTAAGCTTCTCGAAAGCGGCTTGACATTCCATGGTCCATTTAAGTGGGGATCCTGGACGAGGTTTACCTTCTCCTTTTGTTTTTAGTAGGTTTGTAATGGGGAAGGCAATGTTGGCGAATGACGGAATAAATTGGCGGTAAAAGTTTGCAAATCCCAAAAAGCTCTGTAGTTGTTTACGAGTACGGGGAGGAGCCCACTCCGTCACTGCCTTGACTTTAGCAGGATCCATCTCAATTCCCTCAGAAGAGATGCGGTAGCCCAAATAGTCAATTGTTTCCTGGTGAAACTCACATTTAGAGAGCTTGGCATAAAGTTCAGCAGAACGTAGTTTGTTTAATACCGAGCGCACCAGTTTAACATGCTCGTCATGTGTTTGTGAGTAAACCATTATGTCATCAATATAGACAATAACTCCCTTGTAAAGGTGCTCGTGGAGAACCTCATTTATTAGTTGCATAAATACAGAAGGGGCACCTTGAAGACCAAAAGGGAGGACTTTAAATTGAAAACATCCAAGCGGGCAGTTAAAAGCGGTTTTCCATTCGTCCCCCTCTTTAATTCTGACCCTGTAATAGGCCTCACGTAAGTCCAGTTTAGTAAAGATTTTACCGGTAGCCAGGTGAGCAAGCATGTCCTTCATAAGCGGAAGGGGGTAGATATTGTGTTCACAAATGGTGTTCAGATAGGAGTAGTCTTGTACTAATCTTAGAGTACCATCTTTTTTCTCCCTAAACATAACTGGCGCAGCTACACGTGGCCTCGCTGGTTCAATGAAACCCCTTTGAAGGTTTTTATCGATGAATTTACGTAATTCCTCCATCTCCCGTGGGGTCATGGAGTACATGCGAGGTTTAGGTAATTGAACCCCAGGGAGGAAATCGATTGAACAATCAGAAGCTCTATGAGGAGGAAGGGAATCACAAGATCTTTCACTGAAAACATCCTTTAGGTCCCAATATTCTTTGGGAATTTTCTCCTCGCCTGGTATGACTTCAGGTGACGGAAAATCCAACAAAGGTGCAGCAGATTCAATTAAGAGAGGTGGGTTACTGGGTGGGGGGTGATCAGCTTCTGATGGTAGAGAGGTATGTTCAGGTAAGGATAAAGGTATGCGTACCCAGCCTTCCTTCCAGTTTATTAGAGGATTCCATTTACGAAGCCAATTAACCCCCAAAATTACAGCATTATCGGCAATGGCAGTTACAATAAAGTTGATGGTCTCAGTATGACCAGTGCCTATAGAAACCTGAATTGGTTCGGTGATAAAAGATGCTGGGGTTCCCCCTGCTACAGAACCATCCATTTGGCAAAAGGCTATGGGAGTTTTTAGGGTCTTTAAGTGAAAACCCATTGAAGACACAATCTCTTGGCTTATGAGGCATTTTGAACAGCCAGAATCAATGAGAGCCTGCACATTGCATGTACGTCCAGTAGATGGAGCCAAAAGCTTTAAATTAATATAAAGGGGCCCGGAGCGGTGACTCACCAGATTGTCGTCAGAAGAGTCTGAAGACGCCTCCCAGTCATCAGGGTGAGTGCTGGGCTGGTCAGCAGAGAGATTGAGAGGCTCCACCCCACTCATGGCCGGTTTAGTGCGCGCGGTTGGCGTCTTTGGATGCTTCCGGTCCGAAGAGGAGGGTGGGCGTGGAGGTGGCCTTGATCTGCATTTGTCAGCCCAGTGCCCCTCCTTTCCACAGCAATAACAACTGCCTGAGCGAGGTTGAGTTGTTTTCCCGCCCCCCCTTTGCAAGTGGGCATCCTTCTCAGCGGAGCGAAATTTGGGGCTGTCTTTCTGTGGTTTTTTCTCAGGACGGACTGGATCCTGCAAGTGGGCTTGATCCAATTCAACATCTGAAGCGAGATCTATCCATTCATTTAAAGTTTCGGGGCGAAATCTATTCACACATGTTTGAAAAATGTCCTTATTTAGCCCTTCAACATAAAGGTCCATCAAAGCTTGTTCACTATAACCAGTCATAAACACCGATAATTCCTGGAAAATCTGCGTGTACGCCTGGATCGTCATGCTCCCCTGTTGTAAGGTTTTCATTTTCATTTTAGCTTTCCTTTCAACACGGGGGTCTTCAAAACGCCTTCTAAGAGCATTCATAAAACGATCGAAATCCCGCAGCGCGGGTGATCGGCAATTATGCAGTGAAACCAGCCACCTAGAAGCTTGATCTTCCAAGGTCATAGAAACAATTCTGATTTTGATTTCATCATCCAAATCAGCTGCGTAAAACTGCATGAAATTATCGACGTGAATTAGAAAAAACGCCAGTTTGTCGGCACTACCGTCGTATTTTACACCCAAAGGAGGAAGTTTTGCAAGTCGGCGGGGGGAAGTGGGATTGACTTCTCTCCGCAATTCCCTGCTGGCCCGGGGAGGGGGGGATGGTGTTGAACTCCTGCTGTGTCTGGCAGCGGCTGAATGTGATTCTTTTAACTGTTTGCGTTCCGCCTCCCTCCCCCAGAGTTTATCCAGGGCCTCCCGCTTCTCGTCTGCCTGGCGGAGCAAATCTTGGGCCATCTCTTTCAACTCCCTTTCTTCTCTTAAGAGCTCCGGAATGACCTTCTTTGGGGAAAGACGACGCCTGGAGACGGTTACCCCAGTCATTCCTACCCCTTCGGACCAACGTTTTGGTTTGACTGAATCTTCGGCTGGCAGATTAAGATCTAGGCCAGCCAAACAGTCCATCACTGACCTGGTATCTTCAGATTGACTAGGAGGGTGCGATGCTTCTGCCCCCATATCAGTTTCAGGCAGGACTTCCACCAACGGAGGCTCCTCTTGTGAAGGGTCCGACATCAGGTTACGGTTTTTGTGACTCTCAGCTTTCTGTCAAGCCTGCTTCTTCGTTGGCTTAGGAAAGACCACACTTAGACATTGTTTTGAAATGAATAAGGCTCCTTTTACTAAGTAACAATAGCTTACAGACCAAGTAAAGCTGAGAGTGAATAGTTTAGGCGCGAACAGAAAGTATTAAGCGTAAGCCCATCCCAATCCCCAAACCCCCCCTTTGCATTGTCCAATATACTGTCTTCTCCACCATCAGGTGGGCAGGTCTTCACCAGCCTGGAATGCAGGTCCGTTAATCAAGAGATAACACCAACCATCAACAATGTCCACCAGCAGAACACACTCATCCCAACGCCCCCCACCCTCCCCGTTTCCATGGCAGCTAAGCAGAAACTAGCGAGGCTGACACGGGCCCAACTCTCTGGAACGACCTACCCCCGAACTTAGAACAACTACGGATCTCCGCTCCTTCCACCAACATCTGAAGACATATTTCTTCTATCTTGCCGGCTTGGCCTAATCCGCACAATTAAGTCTGTAGACTGAACTCTAAATTGTTTTAATTGGATTTTAAATGGGTAAGAGTTTTAGGGAATTTTAGCACAGGGTATTTTGTATTTAATTGGCTTTTAGTATTTATTATTTCCTGTTTTAATTTCCTGTGCACCGCCCTGAGTCCCTTGGGGAGAGAGGCGCAGTTATACAAATTTAATAAAATAAGTAAATTATCTATGTCTGTCTGTCTGTCTGTCTGTCTGTCTGTCTGTCTGTCTGTCTGTCTGTCTATCTATCTATCTATCATCTATCTATCTATTATCTATCTTCTATCTTCCCTCTATTGTGGGAGATGACCAGGCTGAGCCCGAGGGAGGGGTCAAAGGCATCATCAGTCATGAATCCCTGCGCACCTACAAGTGATTTTAATCCAACCCACCATGAATGCCTTTCTTCTCTCCCGCTCATTTCCCTTGACCGTTAGTAGGTCCGATTCTTGTAGAGAGCTTAAGCTTGCAGTCAATCCTGATACTCATTTGAATTTCCTGAATCTCTCAAATTCACCAGCGCTTGACATAACCAAAGTTCGGCAGTGCAGTTAAAAAAAATAGTAGTGGCTGACAGCTTGAGGTTTTTGACCTAGGAAAGCCTTTTGTCTGGGACAAAATTCAAATTCTAATGCAATCGCACATCCACTAAAGCCACATCTCCTTGTGGTGGATCACAGATGACGAAAAGGCAGTCTTTGCGTCTTCTGTGTGAACCCCTGGAGACCCCTGGATCTTACATGGCCCTTAACTCTCCTTTGCCTGCTACCAGGCCCCGAGCCCTGTGGGTTGCAGAAGTGATGGGCAAGCACATGTGCACCCTCAATTGTGTGAGCAGCAAGCAAGCATGGGAGCATGTGCTCCATTCCTGCAAACAGTGGGCAAACATGGGTGCGCAAGTGGTGTGCGTACGTGCCCATCCCTCACGCTAATGAAACTGTGCACACTTGCCCACCACTTGCATAGAAGCCTCTTCTCCCCACACTTGGCTGGAATGGTTGGGGAACTCTGGCTAATCCCCCACAGTGAGCGTTTCTTGTGCTAAGCCAGTGGTCGTCCACCTGGTCCCTGCCGCCCCCTAGTGGGCGTTCCAGCTTTCCTGGAGGACGGTAGGGGTTTTTGTCCATCCATCCATCCATCCATCCATCCATCCATCATCTACATCTATATCTAACTCTATCTATATATTTATATGTCCATCCATCTATCCAACCAATCTACTCAACTATCTAATCTATATCTCTCATCTATCTATCTATCTATCTATCTATCTATCTATCTATCTATCTATCTATCTATCTATCTATCTATCTATCTATCATGCATCCATCCATCCATCCATCCATCCATCTATCATCTACATCTATATCTAACTCTATCTATATATTTATATGTCCATCCATCTATCCAACCAATCTACTCAATTATCTAATCTATATCTATCTATCTATCTATCTATCTATCTATCTATCTATCTATCTATCTATCTATCTATCTATCTATCTATCTATCTATCATGCATGCATCCATCCATCCATCCATCCATCCATCACCATCCATCCATCCATCCATCTATATTAGTGGTCGTCAACCTGGTCCCTTTTTTAAAATTTAATTGACTTCCCTACTTTATAAATCACCCTTACTGTAGAACTGGTGGGCGGTTAGAAAATTTCACTTCTGGCAGAGATACAAAAGTGGGCAATAGGTATAAAAAGGTTGACTACCCATGTGCTAAGCAAACACATTTTGCACTCTGGGAGGGGCTATTCCCAAGTTCTGCCATCTGACACCTGTTTTTTCCCCCCGATTGAGGTCCCACTGGACAACTTCCCGACTCTTGAGCCTGCTATAGAGGTATGTGTCAAGGATCCGACTGATGAACGCAACCCAGCAAGCCCACTCGAGACGATCCGATCTCTGAACGCAAAACTTTATTGAGTACATCATTTCAGCACGGAGGAAGCCAAACTAGCTCTGGCTAATTCCCACGCAATCCACCTACTTCAAGTATAGCATCCATTCTCCCACTATTAGTGCAGGTCACAGAGTCCAATGAAAGGTCAGGATATTGTTATGAGAAAATGCCTCTGGGGTTTGGCAAAGAGCTGCGTAAGTGTCCTTCGTTCTCAGGGCTTGTATAGCAGAGTTGGAAGGGACCTTGGAGCTCATCTAGTCCAATTCTCTGCCTAGGCAGCAAGCCCTATACCATTTCAGACAAATGGCCATCCAACCTCTTCTTGAAGACTTGCAATGTTGGGACATTACCCTAAGTGCCTTGATTAGAGGCAGCGGATGAGACTAGCCACCCCCAACTTTTCGGGAGCCGCCAACCGGTTCCACGGACAAGGTTTTTTCCACGGACTGAGGAAGTGGGGTGTTGAGGATATCTCCTTTAGGACACAGAGAATTGTGCAACGAAATTTGCAGCAAGAGATACGTTGCTAGATTTCACACTATTAGTCACAGACACCGATGGTAAAAACAAGCAGACTTTTACTTGTGGTGGAATATAAACTACTTCTTCACAAACAGTGATAGTTAATCTTGAATCAAATTACAGTCTAACTCAAACAGTTAGTTTACAGTTGCTTAATTCACGATCCTCCTTGCTCTGCTGACCGAACCTGACATTACAGTGTCTCCATTCAAAGATCAACGTCTAACTGTGATTCCGGCTCCCTCTTATGGCTGAGTGAGGAAGCATCAGCCAATTACATTTCACTGTAGCATTTAAAGTTACAGATACCATTTGCAATCATGGCAGATGATTGCAACAGATGGAAATTAATCCAGAATCAAGGAGACATTTCCTGACCAGCAAAACAATTAACCAGTGGAACTGCTTGCCACCAGAACTTGTGGATGTTCCATCACTGGAGGGTTTTAAGAAGAGACCAGGCAACCATTTGTAAGGGTCACCTGCACGAGCAGGGGGTTGGACTAGAAGACCTCCGAGGTCCCTTCCAGCTCTATTCAGCAGCTTGGTGTGCAACTCTCTTTTTCTTCTCCCAGCTGGATGACCTTGAGGCAGCACACGAGAAGATGCAGTCCCTACTTTCGATTTTCCAAGCATGCCTCTCCTCATCCTTCCTCCATAGTCCTGGCCTATTGACCAAAGAGGGATTGTTGGTGGCAGTCTGCCATTGCCTAAAAGCATAGGATAGTAACCCTATAGTAAGAGCTGACAGATAGAAAAGGGCCTGCTCAGAGGCATCTCCGTTCTCCTGAAGAGCAGTTCTTAATTAACATGGCACCTGCCTTCTCAATCCATCCATCAGAACAGAGCTTGGAAGGGATCTTGGAGGTCTTCTAATCCAACCTCCTGCTGAAGCAGGAGACCATTGCAGGCAAGTGACTATCCAGTCTCTTCTTCAAAACCTCCATTGATGGAGCACCCACAACCTCTGGTGGCAAGCCGTTCCACCGGTTAATCATCCTCCCGGTAGAAGTTTCTTCTCAATTCCAGGTTGCTTCTCTCCTGGACGAGTTTCCATCCATCGCTTCTCGTCTTGCCTTCTGGTGTTTAGGGCAATGGCTCTCCCCACTTCTTTGGGGCAGCTCCCCCTCCCCCCCCAATACTGGAATGCTGCTATAATGTCCTTCTTTTCTCCAATCTGGTGAAGTAACAATCTTTCTCTGGGTTGGGAGACTTCCTTAGTGTCCTCTCCTTCCACAGAACCCCAATGGCGAAGAATTCCAGAAGGATCCAACACACCTTTGGGAACTATTCCGGAGATTCCAGGTATGTTTGGGTCAGGTGGGTGGGGAGCTGAACAAGTCGCACAGCCTGACTCGACACGGGGACAATGCACAACCTAGCCGATCCTTCCCTCCTGCTTTGCCTCCCGGAGGGGCGGCCAAGGTGCTATTCAGCCGTCTCAGACCGGTTCACTCCAACTGGTAGTGGAAATCCTGGGTGGGCCTGCTCAG